>JAIUJO010000174.1:560541-673041 GCA_023846275.1 Vanilla planifolia
AGACACATGCACACACAATATACACATATACATACCTATATGCACACACCTATACTTCTATTGACATTTGCACACAAAAGCACACACAGATGCATATAGGACCACATGCTCATAGACACACACATAGATCAACACACACACATGCAAAACACATGCACACACATGCACATATGCTTGCACTCAAATGTACACATGCATGCACACACATGCACATCTATGCACATGCATACAGATGTATACAAACACACAAAGCTAAGCACACACACCCTCATACATGCACACACATATATGTACATAAACATGCACACAAACATACATAAATAGGCAACTCATACCCATAAGCACACAAGTGTGTGCATAAGCATGCAAATAGACACACATACAACCATGTGTACACATGCACACACACATGCAGGCACACAAACATATATGAGTGCAAATTAATTGACACACAAAAGCACAAACACACACACACAAACACGACACGTACACACACCCAGATGCCCACATAGGAAAATGCAGACAAACACATGCACATATGCATACAAATATGCTCAATTATATATGCATATGCACACCTACACAATTGCTATGAACACATATGCATGCATACACACAGCTACCCATGTGTGCACACACACACACAGACTCATGCTATACACACACATGTATACTCACACATAGAAACCCACACACATGCACACTCATTGACACACAAACTCTAACATCCACATTTGTATGCAAACACACAGACACAAACCCACACATATACACACACATACACATGCATACATGTATATTCTTGTAGACACATACACACACATACAAACATGTAAGCATAAGGCCACAATAACACACATACACAAATGCAAATATATATATGCACATGCACATGGATTCAAGCACTCACACAAGCATACACACAAATACACATATGGACGTGTATGTATGAACACACACAAATATGAGTGCACACACACACACACTTGCTTGCATGCCTACACACATACATGCACACTTGTGCATACATAGCTAGACACACACATAAACACATGTACACACATATATATGCACAAACAAATACACACAAGCTCATAGAAACACACAAAACACATAAAGATTCATGCACACACATGACACATGAATTAGCACACGAACACACCTACACCCACACACATATACATGCACAGAGATAGGTATACAAGTGCACACACATAGACACACAGGCATACACCCAATCACACACACAAACACATATATAAACATGCATGTGCATGCACACACGTGCACACACTCAGAAACACACACATGCATACACATGTATGCTTAAACATTAGCACACACGCACGAACACACTCGCATACACACGCACTTGCACATCCATGTGCACTCACGTGCTCTAAAATGCATAGTCATGTATGTACACCACATTCTCTCTCTCTCTCTTACACACATATGAACACTTACATGCATTGTCACATGAAGACATGAACATCTTTGCACACATGCTCACATGCACATGCACACATGTACATACATGCACACTTACCCATGCACACATACACCTACATGTACAAACACATGCTCATGCACATGTGGACACCTACACACATAGACAAGAACACCCAAGCCTACACATATGCATACATGGACACAAACACATATGCATAGATAGTTTGCATACACACACATACACACCTCCACACATGCTCACACATTGACCACACAAATGCATAGATTTTTACATCCATCGAAACATACCTACATGTACACACACATGCACATGGACACATGCATACTCACACACAAATACACACACATGTAAAGACACATGTGTACATGCACACATGCTCAAACTCACATTAGCATATAAGCACACACACACACATGCATGTGCACCAACACACACACATGCTCACACACCTATACACATAAATGCACATGCACACACATTTACAAACACGCATGCATAAACACTAAGTACAGACACATGCACACACAAACACATGCATGCCTTCATACACTCGCATGCACACACATGTATAGACATTCAAACAGGCTCACACTCACACACATGCACATACATGCACACACAAGCACACATAGGCACACACATGCATAAACTCACAATCACACCCAAACGTGATCTTGCACAAATGCACACTTGAACATACACACATACATGCATGCATATCCACCCACACACGGATGCACACACACATGTGCATGCAAACAACATGGACATGCATACACATACAAGCTCATCCACACAAACTTGCAGTTTGCATGCATGTGCATGCCCCCACACACATAACACACACACACACAAACATAAACAAGCACACACTCAACTGTGCTTACATAGAAAAACATACACTTACATGCACATACAAAGCTACACATGTGCACATTCACACACAAGTGCACACACACATGCTTGCACATAGACATAGCAAGCACACCCCCCAACACACAAACACAAACACAAAAAGATAATGCATTAGTACACACACATGCATGTACTCCCACATAAACCCACACATGCACCTACATGCAAAGAGAGATGCATGGATGCATACACACAAGCACACACATACATTTACACATGTGCACGTACACACACATAAACATGTACATGCACATGCACACACATACATACACACATATTGATGGATGCACATACAATGATAAACTCACATGAGTTTATGTACACACACATTCATATGCACACAAATAGCCACATAAATGTACACTTGTGAAAATGAACATACACACGTGCACCCACACACTAGCACACACATACACATGAGCACAAGCCAAAAAAACATGCACACACATGCACGCACCCACACACACACGCATGCACACACGTGCACACACACACACGCATACTTACCCATGCAAAGGCAAACATGCACCTAACCACATACACATACTCACACACATGCATACACATGCACAAAACATTCACACACATGCTAGCACACACACAGGCACACAAATGCAAACATACATGGACAAGAACTTGCACACTCATAGTTACAGGCATACACGCACACACATCGACACAGATATGGACACACATGCACATGCATGGATGCACACACATACACTTGCAGACAAACACATACACATGCAAATACAAGCACATACACATGTGTGGACATACACATGCATATATTCATATACATGCACACGTACACACACACATGTAGACATGCTCACACACACAGATGCACAAATGCATGTCCACAAGCACACACTAATACATGCATATGCACACTTATCCGCAACTAGTTATGCACACACACACATATATACTTGCATGCACACACACACGCACATGCAGTTATGCATGTCAGCAACATGCACTCATGCGCACACCCACATGCCATGTATGCACACACATGCATTCACACATGTGCACATGCATGCACACATACAAATACACGCACATGAACGCACCCATGCACACACACTTAGACAAACACATCTACTCACACACATATGCATGCATGCACATAAACACACAAATGTACACAAGCACATGCACACAAACATGTACATACACATGCACTCATAGCGAGACACACACACATACCTGTACAAATGAACACACATACACACAAACATGTATACATACACAAAGATGCACACATATGTGCACTCTTACACACACACAAATGCACATGAACACACACACACTTGCATGCACACAACATCAAACACAGTCCCATACACTCATGCACACACATACGCACAAGCACACACACACACACACAAACCCACAAACCAAAACACACACATGCAAGCCTGTGTATGCAAATGAATATGGACTATCACACATATACGAGCACAAACATGCACCCATCGACCACCACATACACACACAAAAATACACATGCTCAAAGACTCACAGACACAAGAACATGCAAACATGCAATCACACATAAGCATACACATATGCACATGTGCACTCGTGCATGCAAACATAGGCACACGAACACACAAACCCACATGCAGGCACCCTTGCAAACACACGCATGCACAACACCCACACATGCATAAACACACATCCATGCTCGCATACAGACACACATAAGCACACATATACACACAAGAAACAACTCATATGCTTAAACATGCACACACACACCTACAAATTTACATAAGCACATGAATGCATGCACTCAAGCACACATGCACATATCCACCCACACAAGCATACATGCACACACTCTTACAGACACCAAAATTGTACACACACACATGCACACACACCTACACATCCATGATCATGCACACACACACAAACCCACACATGTAGACACACACACATACACAAATATGCACACAGACATGATCATTCACACACACAAACATATACACATGCATGTGCACAACTACACACACATATAAGCACACACGCATACATGCACCAACCTTACACATTGACACACACTTGCACATGCTCACAAACAGACTTGTAAACATAGATAAGAAAACACACACATACATAAACACACACACACGTGTTTGCTCACATATCCATGGAGATCTATGTACACAGACATTCCCACACCCATGCATGGCCACACACATGCATGCATAACACAATCAACATGGACACATGCACACGTGCACCAACAAGTGCACACACACAAACACATACACACACACAAGCGCTCTCACACAAACACACACATAAGAAAGCACTCACATGTGAACACATATACTTGGACACATACACATGCACACACACACATATACAAATACATAACCACATTAATACAAGCACAAATGCACACATTCATGTGCCCACACACACACAAGCATACATACATACCATTATACACACACAAAATGCACACTCCCTAATAAACACACATGCACATACACACACACAAACACATAAACATGCATGAATAAATGTACATGCACACAAACATGTGCACTCACATACACATACAAAAGCATTTGCATAGCCACACAAAGATGCATACGCGCATGCTCGCAAACACAGATTGACACATGTATGCATACACATGCCCACAACCACACATGCACACACAACACACACTCATAAGCACAGGTGCACACAAGACCCACACACACAGTCACGTAAGTAGGCACATAAGCACATACACACACACCCACACCCACATGCACACACACACATTCGCACACATGCATATACATAAACACACACTTGCACACACACACACACATGCACATGTGTGCATGCACACACACATGAACAAGCACATCCACTAACAAACACATGCACACATCCACACATGCCCACACACATGTACACAAATGCATATAAATAAACACTTGTGCATAAGCACACACACACACACACTCCATGTACACACACACGTGCAAATAAAAATGCCCACACATATGCACTCAGAGCAAGAGACACACATGGAAGCAAATAGTAGGAATACACACACATACACACACACATGCATGCACATGCACTTGCACACAAGCATGTGAATTGTTATGCACAAACATGCACAAGCACACTCACATGCTTCTACACTCACAGACGCATGGGAACATGTAAGCACATGCACACACAAATGCATGTTTACACACACATGTACAAAGAAAAATGCACACATATGCACTCGTGACAAGACACACACGCATGAGCACTAAACATGAACACACACACACACACATCTATACACATGCATGCTTGTATACAGTCACATACATAAGCACACATGCACACAAAAGCAACTATTCACATTCCCAAACATGCACACACACATACACACATGCATGCACAAGCACACGCACATACATAAAGACACTCTCATTCACACTCATACATACAAATGTACACACCACATGAATGCATGCACACACACACACATAATGTTACATAAACACACTCATGAACACACACTAAACTTCAAACACACACTCCTATGTGCACACTCATAGACAGAGACACCCACACATAAGCCCATACACATGCAGACACACACACACATGCACATGCACATAGATAATGCACACACATGTACAAATGCATGAGCTTAGCCACATACACACAAGCACACATGCACCAACACAGATATACATATCGATACACACATGCATACACACACAAAATAGAAAAGAAAACATGGAAAGGCAATCACACACACATACATACATAGATGTGCATGCCCTACAAGCATGCACATGTACACACATTCATATAGCCATGCATAGGTACACATATGTATGCACAACACACATAAATACAAACATGAACTTATGTGTGCCTACACATGCATTCACCTATAGAGACACTTGCACACATACCTACATGAACATGCAGACACACAAATTCACATGTATCCATTAGCAACTGTACACACAAGGAAACATATGCACAAGCACACAAACACACACACTCACACTCACACAAGCATAAGCACACATATGCATAGACAAACAAATGCATACATATACACACATGCACCGGCCCACACACACACACATGCACACATTCACATAAACATAAACAATAATCAATCAAGCACACACACATGCATGCATACCCATAGAGACACATTTATATAAACATGCACACACATATACACATAGACACAACAACACAAGCACACACAGATAAGAACATGTGCACATATTCAAACACACATACATACATAAACACAAGAGCATAAATACACAGACATACCCTCACACATGCAATGTGCAGACAATTGCATGCACAGCTACACACTCACATGCACACATGCACATACAAACACGTATAAATTTGCTCATACACACTCACACACATGCACACACATACATCAAACACACATGCACACACATAAATCAAAAACACACATGCACCCCCACAACCACATAAATTCGTAATATTATAAATGTGCACACAAAGATGTACACACACGCATGCACACATACACATAAGAAGCATATATGCACACATACACATATGCACATGCAAAAGCACATACACAAATGTACAGGCACACAGACACTATGTAAATGCATAGCAACACACATATGCACACACACACACATAATCACACCCATACTCACTTGCAGACATGCACACACATGTATGCATGAACACATGTGCATGTATACACATGTACATATTCACACACAAACTCCACAAACACACCCCCATATGCACACATGCAAAAACATGCACAAATATGTACACATTCACATAAACATAAACAATAATACAATCAAGCACACACACACACATACATACAAATGAACACACAAAAACCCACATACACACATGTAAGCACACATACACATGCATAAATGTAATCACAAGGTCATAGAAACACTCACAAATAGACATGAGCATTATTGCACACACACTGACAATCATGAACATAGGAATACACATGCACACGTACATGCACACACATGCAAAAACACATATGTATGCACCAATATGAACGTGTACACTCATGTAAGCACACACAGACAAATAAACACCCACACACAAGAACACACCCACAAAAACTCATGCACAACACACACACACACATGCATGCATGGATGCACCAACTCACATGTGCATACATGCACACATACATACACATATGCACACTTAAAAACATATAGTTGCACATGCTCGCAAACACACAACCACATGCCCATGAACACATGCACACAACTACACATGCATGCACCCACACACATAAGCACACATACACCTACATACACGCACTTACACACATAGACCATCACAAACACACACATACACACATGCAAACACACAAAAAAGCATGCACACACTCACACACACTTACACACATGCACACCAATGAAAAAAATGCATACACATTTGCATTAAAATATGCAAGCCGTTTCACATTTACAACCACACAAAAATACACACAAAGTGACACATACTCTTGTGCCTGCACAGAAACAAGCAGACATGTACACATACATGCATACACATGAACACACAAGGACATTCATGCACAAACACATGTATGCATGTACACAAATGTGCACACACACATACAGATGCATAAGAATGTTAACACAAAATAACAAGCACATGCAAACACTCACATAGAAAAACACAAATGCACACATATGCACATGTATAGACAAGTAAATGCATAGAAAGAAACTCACAGAAAGGCACACACACACATACCAATGCACATGTACACATACATATATGTATAAACACATACATAAACACAAATACAAACATACCCATGCACCCGACCACATTAACAAACACACACACTTTCAAACACAAACATGCACTAAAAAATGCACACATACACATGCACACACATAGGCATACACACACATGCACACACCCACACATACTGATGTCCACACACTCACACATTCATGTGTATAAAAAACATGCACATATACATATATGTACACACATAGATGCACACATAAACATGCATTTAAACTCACACATGCATGTACACACAAAACTCATATGCATACAAACATGCACTTACACATGTGTGTTCCCATGCACTCACATTCATACACACACAAATAAACACATGCATGAACACACACAATCATTCACACAAAAAAGCACACAAACATGCACACACACACATGTCCACACACAAATACATAGACACACATAAAAGTGTGTGCATATACACACACACATAAGTGCATGCATACATAAACATGTAGACATGAATGCACAAACACAAACACAAACACATACACATGCACAAATGTGCAAGCACACTTGCACACACACACACACAAAAATTTACAAACATGCTTGTGCACAAGCACATGTAAGCTCGAAGTCACACATCATGGATGCACATTAGCGCACTCACACAAAAACATGCACAATCTCACATGTAGGCACACACATTCATGCACACATGATTTCATCCACATACAAACATAAACATGCACTCATGCACAAATTTGACCAAGCACATACATGAACATACACATGCACATGAATATGCAAAAATAGACAAACACACTTTCAAATATATACGCACATGCATGCAAGCATGCACACATATGCACATTCATACATAGACACATGACCATAGGCAAAGACAAACAAATTCAATGCATATGCTCACGCACAAACACACACAAGCACATGCACACACACATCCACACATGCTCATGTACATACACAAACACAAGCACATATAGACACACACAACACACACACAAGCACACATAGACTCATGCACACGTACACAGACATGCATGCATACACACGCATACACACATAAGTGCACCTAAAACGATGTATACACACATACAAACACACACCCACACATGCACGCACATGAGGCATGCCCATACACACCTGCATGCAGATGTACACATGCACGCACATGTCCACATAGACATATATACTCATACATACACATAGGCACATGCACATATAGGCATAGACATATGTAGACTAACATGAACATGTGCAAACACACACATGCACCCATATGCACAAAAGCACAAACACAAACACTCATGCACACACAAACACACCAACATACATGCAAGCATGTTTACACACAATATACATGCACACATAAACAGATGCAAACACATATGCTTGAACACACATCCAAAAAAAAGAAACATAAACACACATGCATCTGCACATGAGAAAGACGTGTACATATGCATACACATTCACATGGGCACACAAAAGTGTACCCTTGCACATGTACACAAATGCTCATGTACACAGACCCAAACATTTGCATGCACACAAAAACACATACGTAATAGCACACACACACACACACTTATGGACATGCACATGCTCACATGCACATGCATAGGAACACGCACAAATACATACATATGCATATGTACAGGCATCCACATGCACACAAACACACACCCATGTGCATACACAAGCATGCACATGCATGCACATACATGCACACACATGCACACACACGCATGCACACATTTCCTATCGTGCACACATATTCACGAACACACTCACATGTGCACATGCTCACACACAAACATACACAAATGCAAAAATATAATAACACAAATATACACACATGCTTACGAACACACACGTGCACATGGCATGCATACATACATGCTTGTGCACATGTACTCTCACAAACAAGCCCACACAAATCCATGCACAAATGAATGCATACATGTGTATGGACTTAGAAGCATAAAAATAAACACTTGCACAGTGACTCAAATATACAGGCATGCATGCACATGCCTGCACACACACACTTATGCTCACAAACCCACACACACACACACACTCTCATTTACACACACATGCATGTATACACATACACAAACACCCTCGCACACACATGCACACAAGAACAACTATACACATGCACAGTGTCACATGCACTCACACACACTTGCACATGCACACACACACGTACCCACACATGCAAACACATACACACACACACATGCACTTGCACACAAATATGCACACCCATGTGCACATCCATATGCATACACACATGCATACATGCACTCACACAAACACACTCACCCACATGCATATATACACACATGCACATACATTAACATACTACATACATGTAGTTGTGTACACACACATGCACACAGAGACATACACACATGCATGTATACACACACACACGTACAGACAGTTGCACATGCATACATGCACATGTGCATACACACACCCTCACACACACAAACACATGCATAAATGCACACACAAGGGCATAAAAACGCACACATATGCACTTGTGTGTACTCACAAAGACATGCACACAAATACCCATGCATACACATAGACACATTCACACACACAAGAACATACAAATACACACATGTATATGCACAAACACTTGAACATGTATGCACACACATGAATATACACATATGCATGCACACAACTATCACACAAACAAATGCATACATGCACATAAGTGTATAGAAACACACACATGCATACAAACACATATTCTCTATGCACAAAACACATGCACAAAAGTGCTTGGGTACATTTATGCAAATATAAACACATATACACATAGAGACACATGCACATACACACACATGCACATAAATACACACACATACATAAATGCATGTTTGCACACTCGCATGATATTCACACATGCATGCATGCACACACAGATGTCCAAGTGCACAAACATATGCAAGCACACAGACATACACCTACACACTGACATAAGCACTCCCAAACATACACACACACATATGTGTACCAAAACTCACACATGCATGTACAAACACACACACTATACACACATGCACATACATATACACAATAAAATTCATGTGCATGTACATGCACTTGCATGCACACATGCACACTCATATGCATATTAGTTGCACATACACATACACACACACATGCACACTCAGGTGTATGCACATATATATATGTGTGCAAAATCGAACAAATGCACACACTCATACATTCTAACATACATGCGTATGCACACACACAAGCACAAATGCACGCTTACATAAAAAACATAGGCACATACACACACATGCACATGCTCATAAGAATGCTCAGGTGCACAAACACACACACAAATGCATGCACAACATAGACAATGATTCATGCAGATGTGGTCGAATACACTTGCTTGTGTGCAGACAAGCATACATAGACATGTACACTTAGATAAACACCAACATTCAACCACATTCTAACATATGCACACACATGCATGACTGGATGCACACACATCCATGCTCACACACCCTTGGAAAAATACCTACACATGCAAAACCAAATACATGCAAAAATGCACAAACACATGCACATATAGACATATGTGCACAAAAACACACACACACACACATACACACACATACTTGCACACACACATACACAAGCACATAGATAGACAACTACAAATGCACATGCACTTGCCAATAAAAGTGCACCCTCACACACTAGCATCCACACACCTATATGCACACACACAACCACACATACACGCACATACATGCACATACATGCACAAAACAATACACTCACAATTAATAACACACACATGCACTTGTGCACTCACTCGAACACATGCACACATGCACATTCATACATGCACACACATGTACACACACACTTGCACATGTATACACACTCAAGAAAACCCACCTACACACACATGAACACATTTAAGCACACACAACACATACACACACATATGCTTCTACAAGTGTATAGACACATAAATAGTCACACACACATACACACATATATGCACCCATACACATAGAGACAAATGTGCTCACACATACACACACATGCACATACACACACGCATGAACACACTTCTTTGCACACTCACACATCATGCACATATAGATGCTCCAACACATGCATAGAAAAGAACACATGTGTACACCAATGCACACACATGCGAACACACATACACATGTACACACATGCAAACACAAAACGATGCACGTACAAACAAATATGCACAAATACACATAGACATACACCCACACATTTACATTCATGTGCACAAGCATGTCGAAGAACACGCATAAACATGCACATACATATGCAAAGGTACACATATATGCTCACACATAGGTTCACACACATGCACACACAGGAAAACATACACTCGTGGACACATGTACATAGACATACACATATTCATCTCACACAAACATGCTGATACATATGCAAACACATCCACAATCTTCCATACAAGTACACCATGCACTCAGACATACTTAGACACCCAAACAAACAAACACACATATGCACATGCACACAAACTCACACACACACACACACACACACACTTACATGCATGCTCAAACATATATACAAACATGTGTGCACACATGCACACAAACATGGATGTTTGCACACACAAATAAATACACATAGAAACACATGCAGGCACATGCACTAGCACACATAAACACACATACACACATGCACACACATATATATAAGTACTCACACATACACACACTCACATGCACTAACACTCCCTAAGGCCTACATACAAACATGCTCACACGCACACACAAACATGGAAACATGCATGCCCTTACACAAGTACATGGACATGCGCACTCACGCTTGCATACAAAAACACACACATGAACACACTTACACACCCACACCTGCACACACATGAACAATCACACATGAACACAAACTCAAATACACATACACATGCATTCACATCCAAACACGCACAAACATGCATGCACACAAACACAAACCCAAGCTCTCAATCATATAGATGAACCTACACACATATACATGTAAATACAAACAAACTCATGTGCCTACATATATACACAAATAAGCACACACATACACACACATACAGATGCACATGCATGCATGTGCGCACATATGCACACAGATGCACACAAACACATACACCCACACACAACTACACAAATGTACACTTGCACACACATAAACAAACACGCATGCACGCTCTAGCACACAAACATACACAGACACATACATGCACAAGCACAAACATGCACACATGCAAAAATAAAAACATGCACATGCACACATATACACACACACACATATGCACACACATGCCCACACACCATACAAATGCACGTACACATGCATGCACACATGCACATGTACATGCCTACATAGATGCATTCATGCACACATGCACACACACAAATACACACACATGCACCCACATGCACCTACACGCACACATACATGGACACACATGTACATATAAGAAAATACATGATGCCATGCACACACAAACACAAGAACAACCACACATACATGCATATAGATACAAACATGCACAAGTACTCATGCATGCACAAACATGCTCACACAAATACATAGACAAACACACACACACACACATGTACACATACATATGCACCTACAAACGCACATGTGTGTGCACACACTTACACACAAGAACACATGGGTACACACATGCACAATCATGCATGTACACACATACACAAATAAGTATATATACACCCACACACACAAACACACACATGCACCCATACACTCACCCACACAAACATGTGCATGCATGCACACATACAAACTCACACACACACATGTACACCAACACACCCCTCCCCCTCTCCCCACACACAAACATGAGTACAGGAAGTTACATACACACCACAAAAACCCATACACACACACACACATACTCATGCAAGCACACAAGTCATGCTTGTGAGCACATAGATATATATATATATAGACATGCACATGTATAGCCACACATGCACACATGCATAAACATTCACGCACACACACGTACTCACACGCACAAATAAATACACATGCATACCCACACACAAACTTGCATGTGCATGCACACAGAAGTACACACATATTAACATGTGCACACACACATCCACGAACATGAAAACAAATACCCACACACACATATACAAATGCATGCACACATGCACATTAATGTTACACACACATACAAGCACAAATACACACACACACAAGTACTCACACATACACGGACCTACAAACACATGCACACACAAACGCACATGTAAACACACACATGGACAAACATAAGCACATGGATGCACATATGAGCATGAACACACAAATAAAAACACACACAAAAACATGCATTATACATGCATGCACACACAAAAATGTGCCCTCATAAGCACACACACACACATACACACTCTTATAGGCATACTCATATACATACATGCAAACAAGTACAAACACACACAAAATAGAAACATACATGCAAGCACACACACTACTATACACACACAAGCACACATGCAAGCACAAGTATAGGCACACACACAAATGCACTTGTATTTGCACACACATGTACACACAAGTATACATACCCACACACACTAAGGCAAGCACATAAATACCTTACACACACATATGCAAGCACATATGCACACACTCACATGAACACAAACACTCACAAACACCCACACACACACATTCACACTCACTCCTACACAAAACAAAAAGCCACACACATACTCAGATGCACATGCACACATAGTCATAATTATATATGCATGCACACACAACCCCAAACATAGAAGCACATAGACATATCGACACATGCACATGCACACACACACAAGTAGATACACATCCATGAACTCACACATGTATATGCCAATGCATGCACAAAGAATGCACACATGCATGTACACACACACACACACTGACATGAACTCACATAGCACACACGCACACAGACATGCACTCGCATACATGTATGTACATGCACGCATGAACACAAGTGCCTACACGCACACACACAAACATAAGAACTTATAGACACGCATGTACACAAACATTCACATATGTATGCACATTTCCATACACCCATGCAAACACACTTACACACATTCAAACATGTACACAGATGCACATGTACGAACATGCACACGTACAGAAATATTCACCACATGAGACTACACGCACACATGTTTGCATACACATAGGAACTCACACAAAAGTATGCACAAACAGACCACCAACCACAATCACGCACAAATTTGCATAAGCACACACACATGCAAAAATATGCTTTAACAAACACATACACAAGCAAAGACACATGTAGCACATAGGCACAGACACAAATACACATGCATGCACACACAAATATATTCACACATGTGCACGTGCATGCACACACACATGCACACAAACAAATGCACACCCACACACATGTACACACATAGCACACAGTCACACCAACACCCACATATGAACATGCATACACTCACACATGTGCACATGAACACACACATACACTCACTAACATAGGAAAGCACATAGATAAACACAAATGCGACATGCACAAAATAACAAACACATGCTCATGCCAACTCACACACACACACAAATACACATGCATACACATTCACACGCATACATGCATACACCCACACACACACATGTGCACAAACACACACATGCAAATGCACACACGAGCACACACACATGCACGTATATGCATACACATATACACACACACATCGAAGCATGGATGTTCACATAGAGATGCACCAAAGCACACACACACATGCACATACACATACACATACACATATGCACACATATGCTCATGCATATGTACATATAGGCACACACACACACATCATGCATACACTTCCACACACAAATATTTGCATGTGTACAAATGCAAATAAGTGCACATACACACACCAGCACAAACATACCTACACACCTAAACATGCATATGCATCCATGCACTATCCCACACAAACATATGCATTCGTGCACACACAAACATGCACACCAACTTGCATACACCCTCCAATCCACAAACACGCACACTTGCATGCATGCATGCCTGCACGCATGCATGCATGCACACACATGCACACCACACAAATCTAGATACACACATACACATAAACATGCATGCAAACTTACACATATACATACATACAAGGGCACAACAGCACATGTACTTGGTTACACATGCATACACATACACCCACACACACATACTTGCACACACGTACAAACATAAGAACATGCAAGCAGATGCATAAACACATGCACACACTCATGCACACATACAATTACACAAACATATATACACATGCATGTGCACACACATGCAGGCATGCACACTTATACCCACAACTGCACCCATAACAATAAACACATGCAGGCATTACATACAAACATGTCGACACACCCACCGAAGTGCACACACAAGCATACTCTCACGCAGACATAGACACACATAAACACACACACAACCACATGCACACATGTATAAACATACACAACTACACACACAAAAACAAATACATCGATACATACACATGCATACACACACACACAAGCACACACACACACACACACAAACACATGCACATTCATTCACACACACACAAACATGCGATGCACATAAACTTGCACACACGTTCACACAAAAGGATAAGCACACACATATGCACAAGCTTATTCAAATAAAAATACACACACATTCATGCAAGCATATGTATAGGAACACATACATAGACACTAACACATGCAAACACATAGACAAGGACACATCCACATGTGAGCTCACACGCATAGGCGCAAACATGCTCAGATGCACAAATGTAGATGAACACATGCACACATACACACATGACCATGAACACACAAGCATTAATATAAACACATGCATGCACACACACATGCACACACATATAAGTGCAAGCATGCATATACACACATGCAAATGCTAACTCATACACATACTTGCACACACATATGCATTCATATATGCACACTCCCCCACACACACACTACATACACATGCATTCACATGCATGCACACACACACATATGCAAACATGCATACATGCACAAATGAGTGTGTGTACTTACACATATGTACACATACACATGCAATCACACACATGCACATACAAACACGCACATATGCATATTGACATATACACACATAGACACAAATGAAGATACATACACACATAAACGTAGACACACACATGCACATAAATGCATGCACACACACATTCATGCAGATACAGACACATGCACACAAACACAAAGATGATCACTAACACACACATGCCCACAAGCAACACTACACAATCATGCATACATATACACATGTTCACACATGTGTGTGCATCCTTGCATAAGCACATAAAGCCAACTCACAAACATACAAATGCATATGTACATGCACAAGGACACATGTGCACAAACACACTCACATATGCACACACATAATAATACACATGCATACCCATGCACAGACATGCAAATGCAAACACACACATGCACGTGCACGCATGCACACCTAATTGCATATATTCATGCACACAAGCATTTACACACAATCATGCACACACAAACACACATATGCACACATACACACACACACACTTCATCGCAAACAGACACACACCCATATACATCAACACACAAATGCATGAGCATACCCACATATGCACAAGTTAACAAATATACACAAAAACACACATGAATGCACACCCACACAAACACACATGCATACAAAGACATGCATGCACACACGTAAATGCACTCACACACACAAACATGTGCATGCACACATAGATAAATGCATACACAAGCACACAAATGCACACATATACACATGTATGCATACACACACATGCATAGACACAAACACACATGCATGTACTCATGTATACACACATAGGCACATACACATACTCATACACACACACACCTATACACAAGAATACACACATGTACACACGCTTGCACACACATGCATGCACACGCACATGCACATAAACACACATACACACCTACAAAAACACACAAAGCCATACTCATGCACACACACATGCATATACACACATATACAAAGCCATATATGTGCTCACTTATATACACACATGCATGCACACACATTCCTACAAAAATACACATGCACATACATACATACACAAGCACACCCACACACACAAATATGTATTCATGCATGTGCATGACCACACATACACATGCATAGGAATGATGCACACACATACCTCTATAAACTCTAACAAATAAACACACACACATTAACTTGCACAGAACTTCACCCTTGCACACATGAATGCACACACACACATTTACACACACATGCGTATGCACACACACATGCACATGCCCACACATGCATATACACACTCATGTTCACTCATATATAGACATGCACACACACACACACATACATATACTAGTACAAAAACATGTACACACACAAGCACACATGTACGCACGCACACACTCACATAAAGGCACACACATGTTAATATATGCACATACACACACACTTACACTCACACACATAGAAACAAACACAAACATGAAAATACATAAATGCACCCACACACACCAATGTGCCAGAGTGGTTACCCACACATGCATTCATATGCACACATGCACATGCACACGTACAAACACTCACATACACCCACACATGTAGACACAAATATGCAAGACACCAAGACATGCACACACATGTTCTTGCATGCACATGTACATAAACACGAACACACACATACATAGCTAAGCACATACAAACATGTACACACTCATATGCATACACACAGACCCCCACATACACACGCACATACATGCACATACACACACTTACAAACTTAGACATACTTTCACGTGCATGCAAACGAACACTCAAAAGTACACACATGTATGTACACAACAACACACATGAATGCACACACACACACACACACACAAGAACAATTATGTATATGCACAACAACATGCATGCAACCAGACACAAAAGAACGTAGGCACAAATGCACAGACATACACACAGGCACATGCATACACATATATGCATACTTGCACACATAAAATGCACACACACATGTGTGCATACACAAAGGCACAGGATCACACACAAATACACACACGTAAATGCAATTGCACCTATACACGCACACATGAATGTAAGGAAACACACCCACACATGCACACTCATGCAAACGTACAAGCACACATGTATACATGCAAACATACACACATGCCCACACCCACATACAACCACACACATGCATATACACACAAATGCACATGCACACACCCACACATACCCATACACAAACACACACAATCACACACATAGAACACAACCACTCACACACACATGCATTCACATGGATAAACAAGTAGAAGTGTTGATGCATGCACAAACTCATGTAATTGCAAGCACCTTCATGCACACAAATGGATGCAAACACGCAACCACACACATGTATGCACACACATAGACATGCACACACACATAGACAAATACACACAAACTAACACATGCATGCATAGAAACACATGCACTTATGCAAGTAAAAGAACACAAGTGCATCTACACACACGTGTGTGTACGTACATGCCTACACACAAACACACACACATATGCAATCATAACACAAACACATACACACACACCTTCGAACAAATACACACAAACGTAGGCACACTCACACACCCATGCACAGACACACATACACACTGATGCACACACATAGGCACAAATGTCCACACAAGTACACACACATTCAAACATACATGCTTGAACATGTAGACACACATATACAAAAGAACACAAACACCTACAAACTCAAACAAATACATACGTACACACACATATACACACAAATGTGTGCACACATTAAAATGCACAAACACATGCACAAGCATACTTGCACAAACATGCACAAAAATACACACTATGTAGGCACACACATACATACACACGTGCATACATTCATGTGCCACTACACATACTCACACAAAGACATACACATGCAAACACATGCACATACACACACACACTCTCACACACACATGCACAAACATAAACACACATGAACAAAAACAAATGAATCCACACACACACACATGCATCAGTGAGCATAGACTCATACATTCATGCACACACCTACAGATGCACACACAAACACTCACAATCCTACTACATGAACACTTAAGACCATGCAAGGAACAACACACACACACATGCATATGTAGGCATATACACACATATGCATGCACATACACACATACATAAAAACATACACACATGGACACACACATGAAGACAAACATTTCTCCACATACACACACATGCATGCACATTCACAAGCACACACTTGCGAACCCAAACACACGTATCCACTCATACAAAGATACACATGCACGCATATATGCACATGCCTACAAACACACAAAAAAATACACACACATGTGTGTGTGCAATAGAACGCATTTGTAAGCACTCACACACTCACACATACACAAACACACACACGCACACACATGAGAACAATCACACATATGCATAAGCACACATATGTAACCAAACACACAAGCACACATGCACATATGCACACATGTTCACATGTTCACACACACACAAAACCCACACATATGCACATGCATGCATGCATAACACAAACAAATTTGAAGACATATGTACTTGCACACACATGCACACTAACAAAGACGAACAAATACAAGCATGTGCACATGCACACACATGCATACATAACTGCACATGTACATGCACAAATACACACATGCAAATGCACTCATACAAATGCACACCTACACAAATAGCCACACACTTGAGCACACACATGCACAAAAGAGTGAATGCAAAAATGCTCACATTCATACACCATGCACATGTACGGGCATAGATGTACACATTTACATGCACACACACAAACACCCACTCACATTAAACCACACAAGCTTGCACACACACATGCACACAAATATACACACACACATGCACACACTTGTACATACATACTCACATGCACAGACACACATTCACACAAATACACACATGCACACATGTACACATAAAACACAATCACTCACACATGCACATGAATAGGCACACACAAATGTAGATGCACAAGCAAACACATATGCACACTCATACAATCACACACACATGGATGCATGCACACAACCACACACAAGCACTTCTATAAATTTAGAGACACATGTGCACAAACAAACATGCACATGCACAGAAACACATGTATTTTTGCATGCAAATAAACACATGCATAGCTACACACATGTGCATGCATGCACAAGTGAACAAATAAAAATACACATGCATATGCACACATAAAAACAAGAAGACACATGCACACACACCCACAAAAACATGCTTCCACTCAAGTACATACATAATCACACATGCATTGAGACACACATACACACATTCAAAAATGTGTGCATGGATACAAAGACACATATACACATGCATGCAAACAAAAACACAGCCATGTACACACAAGCACACATGGATGCACACATACACAAACATGTACACACACTCCTGCATGCATACAGGCACACACTTCGCACACACATGAACACACACCTACTCATATGCATACCCATGTACAAACATATGAACATGCACACATATTCACACAACACACACACACAAATGTGGACACAAACACACACTGGTGCATAAGCATAGCATATAGATGCACATCTGTAAATTGATGTGCACACACACACACATGCGTACACAAGCACATGTTGACACACACATTCATACTTACACAAACAAACATATGTATGCACATGCACACACATGCACATGTGCACACACACAGGGATACATTCATCTATAGACATATGTACACACCCATGCATGAACACATACACACGCATGCAAGCACACACACACATAAGTGAACACGCACACCCAAACGAACACACACACATACCCAAATACACACATGTGCATGTAGTTAGACACACATGCATGTACACACACGCACCCACATATACATACACACAACACCCACACACTCAAACATGCACACATTTTTTCATGAGCACACATATTCACACATGTATAGACATGCACACACATGCCCACAGACACATGCACATACATGCTTGTTACATATGAAAACACAAACAAACCGACACACACCCACACCCACATACACATGCATTCACACAACATGGACACATGCACATATGCACACACACATTCACACAAGCATGTACACAACCGCATATATATTTTGTGCACACACATGCAGACACACACATGCCCTCACACACATGCAAATGCATGCACACACCTCTCACATAAGAATACACTTGCACATGCATGCATGTAAAAACATAAACACAAACACAAACTCAAACTCACCCAAATGTACACTAACACACATAGCATGCACACATGCACATTCACACAAACACATGCACATGTAGTCACACGCAAACATAAACACATGTAGCCACACACATTAATGCATAAGAACATCATAAAGATGCACACCTACAACATAATGTGCTCACACACACACATGTACACATGCACGTGTTGACACACACATTCATACTTACACAAACAAACATAAGCATGCACATGCACATGCACATATGTACACACATAGGGATACACTCATCTATAGACATATGTACACACCCATGCATGCATGTATGCACAAATTTACATGAGTGAACATGCACATCCACACTAACACATACACACACACATTCAAATACACACATGTGCATGTAGTTAGACACACATGCATGCACACACACACACACCTATATATATATATATTTACACACACACACACATCCACACACTCAAACATGCACACATTTGTGCATGTGCACACATATTCGCACATGTATGAACATGCATGCACACACACACACTTACAAAAACATATGTCCACACACACATGCACAAACATTATTGTTACATATGAAAACACATATAAACCCATACATGCCCATATACACATGCATTCACACAACATAGATACATGTACACATACATACCACACACACATTCACACATGCACATACACAACCACACATACATGTTGTGCATACACATGCACATGCACACATAAATTCATTCACACACACAAATATGCATGCACACACAACTCACACAAGAATATGCTTACACACGTACTTGTACACACACATGCATACATGAAAAAAACAAACACACATGCATGTATACTAACCCACACAACATGCACACATGCACACTCACACGAACAAAAGCACAAATAGTGACACACACACACACACTGGTGCATAAGAACATCATATAGATGCACAATTACAAAAAAATGTGTGCACACACACACCTTCACATGCACATATTGACACAGATTCATAATTACATGCACAAACATATACATGTAGAAGTGCACACATGCACACGTGCAAACACACAGGGATACACTCATGTATAGACATATGTACACACCCATGCAACATACATACACATACATGCATGCACACACACATGAGTGAACCTGCACACCCACACTAATACACACACACACACCCAACTATACACATGTGCATGCAGTTAGACACACATACATGCACACACACACACACATGTACACATACATGTACACACCCACGCACTCAAACATGCACACATTTGTGCATGTGCACACATATTCACACACGTATGAACATGCACATGCACATACTTACAAACCAACACACACATGCACATACATGCTTAATGTGTATGAAAACACACCCACATACACATGCATTCACACAATATGGACATATGCACACACACACATACATGCTCACACATACACACACACAACCACACATACATTTTGTGCACACAAATGCACACACATACATGCACTCATACACACACATATGCATGCACACACCACTCACATAAGAACATGCTTGCACACGTACTCACACATGCACACATGTAGAAACATGTATAGATACTCATGTATGCATACATGCACATACTTTTGCACACATGTGAACACACACACACATGCTCATATGCATATCCAAGCACAAACATATGCATGTGCCCACATATTCACTTATTCACATAATGTATAGGCACACATATTGACACACACACACACTAGTGCATAAGCACACATACAGATGCACACCTACAAACACGTGTGCATGCACACACACACATATGTACACATACACATGTTGACACACACATTCATACTTACATGCACAAAAATATGCATGGACATGCACACACATGCACATGTGCACACACATAGGGATACACTCATGTATAGACCAATGCATGCACACACATGCATGAGTAAACATGCACACCCACACGAGCACACACACACACACATATACACACCCAAATGCACACAAGTTTGTCCAGTTAAACACACATGCATGCACACACACACACATCCATACATGCACAAACACACACACACACACACACACACACTTAAACATGCACACATATTCACACATGTATGAACATGTACACATATTCACACATGTATGAACATGTACACACACACACACACTTACAAATACACTTGTGCACACACTCACATGTACAAACAAGCTTGTTACATATGAAAACACTCACAAACCCACATACTTAAATATGCTTGTTACATTTGTATATATATGTGTGAGCATTCATTTGTATAATTGTGCATGTGTGCAAGCACATGTTCTTGTGTATGCAAGCATGCATGTGGTTGTGTTTGGGCATGTTAGTGTGCATGTATGTTGTTGTGTGTGTGTGTGCATGCATGTGTGTGTGTGTGCTTGCATGTGTGTACTTGTGTGTGTGTGTGTGCATGTCAATGTAGAATGTGGCTATGTTTGTAAGGACATGTTGCTGTGCTTGCTTGTAAATGTGTGTGCCTATGCATGTGATTGTTTGTGTGTGTGCATGGGTACTCACATGTGTGTGTTTAGTTGCATAAGTGCACATTTTTGTGTGTTTATACCTATGGACATCTGTATGTGTTCATGTGCATATGCTTGTGTGTGCGGTTTTGTATTTATTTGAGTTTGTGTACATGTGTAAGTGTCTGTGCTTATGTGTGTTAATGTTTGTGTGTGGTCTAGTGTATGTATGTGAGTGTGCATGTGCATTTGTTCACATCTATGCACGTATGCATGTGTAAGTGGGTGTATGTTTGCAAGCCTATGTGTGTATGATAGTGGATGGTTTTGTTGGTGTGTGTGCATGTGTGTGGATATGTGCTTGTGTGCATGCATGTGTGTATGCATATGCAAGTGTGTGTGCACATTTGTGTGTAGGAATGCTTATGCATGCTTGTCTCCTTGTGTGCTCTCATGTCTTTGTGTGCATGTGTAGATACATGTCTACATGTGTATGTCTGTGTGTAGGTAAGTGCCTATGTGTGTGTGTGTTTATGTGTGTGCATTATTGCATGTGTATTTGTGTGTGTGTGTGTATGTGAGTGTATGGGTGTGACATGTTTGTAAGTGTGTGTATGCATAGATGTGTGCGCATGTGCACACATGTTTAAGTGTGTATGTTTTTGCATGTGTGGTTGTGTGCATGTGTAGGTGTGTGTGCGCATGTGTGTGTGATTGGTTGTTAATGTGTGTAGGTGTGTGTGCATGTGTATGTGCATTTGTACATGTCTGTGTATATGTGTGTAGATGTGTGTGTGCACATTTATGTGCATAGTGTGTGTGCATGTAAGCATGTCTAAGTTAATGCATGTGGGTGTGTGCAAAAGTGAGTGCTTGCATGCTTATATTTGTATGTGTGTGTGTGTGTGTTAATGTGCTTTGTTTCTTTTGTGTGTTAGCAGGTGTGTTTCCCTTTGTCCATGTGTGTATGTTTATGTGCACATTCTTATGGGTACACAAGTCAGTGTGTGAGTGTGTATGCATGTTTATGCATGAGTGTGTTCATGTGCTTCATCTACATGCATGTGCACTTTTGTGTGTTTGAGTGCATGTGTCTATGTGTGCATGTGTGCATGTGTATGTATGAATGTGTACAAGTGTATGTGCATGAGTGTGATTATGTGTTCACATGCATGTATGAACATAGGCATTCCTATGTGTATTTGTATGTATGCATGTATGTGCACATGTGTCTTCATCACTGTGCTCATGTGTGCGCATTTTTGTGTATGTTTACATGAGATTAAGAATAAAAATGTTTTTTTCTATATTTGTTCACAGATAAGTGTGTGTGCGTGCATGTTTTTGTGTGTGCATACATGTGTATGCATGTGTATCTATTTATGTGTGCTTGTGTGTAGCTTCCTACATGTGTGCTTGTTTGTGTGCATGTTTGTAGATGTGTATGTGTGTACATGTGCACGTGTGTGTTTGCATGTCTGCAATGTGTGTGTGTATGCATGTATGCAAGCATGCAAATGTTTCATCCACGTGCTTACGTGTATGTGCTTATGTATCTGTTGTGCATGATTTGTGAGAATGTTTGCATGTGTGTGTGTGTGCATGTGCACATGTAATTATGTGTGTATGCATGCATTCATGTGTGTTTGCATATATTCTTGTGTGTGTCTATGTGCATTTATGTTCTTGTGTGTGTGAGTGTTTACAAATACACTTGTGTGTGTCTGAGTGTGGGTACATATTTATGTGAGTGTATGTGTGTGTGCGTCTGAGTACAAGTGCATGTTTAAGTGCATATGTGAGTTTATGTGAATGTGTACGTAACTCCATGTGTATGTGCATATGGGTGTGAGAGGTGTGTTTGTTGGTGTGTGTGTGTGTGTGTACGTGTTTGTGTGCTTGTGTTCATGGGTACATGTGCTTGTGTGTTCATGGCTTTGAGTGCATGCAAGTTTATGTCAACATGTCTATGCTTGTGCATGTGTGCATGCATGTGTGTGTGTATATTTGAGGATGAGTGTGTGCTTACATGTGTGTATATTTGATTATGTGTGTGCATGTGAGTGCTTGTGCATGTGTGTGTGTGTGTGCATGTGCATGCATTTATCTTAGTGAATGTATGTGAATGATGGTCTATTTTTTTGGTGTGTGCATACATATGAGTGTGTGTATGTCTATGCACATATGCACATGTGCACTTTCATGCACGTTTGTGTGTAAATGCATGTGCATGTGTTTGCATTTGTTTGTATGATGTTGTGAGTGCATGTGGGTGTACATCACATTTGTGTGTGTGTGTGTGTGTGCATATGGATGTGTATGTGTGTGTCAACATGTGTGCATGTGCCCAAGCATGTGTGTGTGTGTATATGAGTGCATGTCATTATGTTTGCATGTGTGTACCTATGCAATGGTGTGTGTGTGCTTGATTATGTGTATGTGCGTGTGCTAGTGTGAGCGTGTTTGGATGTGTATACAAGTGTATGTGTGTGTGCAGGCATTTATGTGCATGTGCTTGTATGTGTGTGAATGTTTGTCTGTATATGTGTGTCTATGTGTATAAGAGTGTGGATGTGTACATGTATGTATACTTGCATATGCATGCATGTGTGTGCATGTGAGTGTGTGTCTATATGCTTATGCACATCCATTTGTGATTGTAGGTTTGTGTGTGCATACATGTCAATGTCTATGCTTTGCATTGGTTCATGTCTGTGTGTGCCTATGTGTGTGTGTATGTGTGAGATCATGTGTGTTTGTGCATCTATACATGTATGCATGTGTTTATGCATGCATATATGTTTGTATGTATGTATATATGTTTGTGAGTGCATATGTGTGTGTACATGCATGTGTGTGTGTGTGATTGTGTTGGTTGTGTGTACAGGTTTACATGCATTTCTATATTTGCATGGGTGTTTGTACATGTATGCTTGTGTTTGTGTGTGTACAAATACATGTATGTCCATTTATATTAATGTTTCAATGTGTGCATGTGCATATATGTGTGGTATGTTTTTGTTATTACATGTGACTTTATGTGTGTTTTTTCATATGGGTGTGGGTCTGTGTGTGCATGTGTGTGTGTGCAAGAACAAATATGTTTTTCTATATGAATGCATGCATGTGCATATTTGCATATGAATGTGTGTGAATGTTTGGGTGCATGTGTGCATGCACATGTGTGGATGTGCATTGTTTTATGTGTGCATGCTTGGCCATGTGTATGGATGCGTGTATCTATGTGTCTATGTATATGCAAGTCTATGAGCCTATATGTGTGCTTGTACATTTGAGTGTGTGTGTGTGTACTTGTGCTTGTGCATGTGTGTGTATTTGTGTACATGTGCATGTCTATGTATAGGAGTGCATGTGCATGAATGTTCTTTTGTGTGTTATTGTAGCTATATGCTTGTGTGTGCTTGTGTGTATATGTGTGTCTGTGTGTACGTGTGCATATGTGCATGCATGTGTGGTTAGAGGTGTGTGTGTGCTCACATCAGTATATATGTGTCTATGCAAGGGTGGGTATTTGTGCTTATTTATCAATGTATGTATATGTGTGTATGTGTGTGTTGTTGTGTGAGTGTGTGCATGTGAGTGCACATGCATGTGTTTGTGTGCATTTGTGCTTATGTGTGTATGTGTTCGTATGTGTGTGGATGCATGCAAGTGTTTCTTTATTTGTGCATGTATATGTGTTTGCATGTGTACTTGCATGTGCATGTGTGTGTCTTTGTATGAATAAGCTTGGTTGTGTTTGTGTTAGTGCACTTGCAAGTTTATTTTTGCATGTGTGTGCATATTGTTTTGCATGTGTAGGTGTGTACATGGGTGAGTCTATATGGGTGTAGATGTGTGTGTTTATGTACGTGTGTGCATGTGTGTTCTTGGGTGTGTACGTGTGGGTTCGTGCATGTGCGTGTAAGCATGTGAGTGCATCATGTGTCTGAGTGGGTTGGTGTGTGCATGTGTGAACGTGTTTGTGTGTGTGTTCATGTGTACATGTGTGTCATCAACTACATGTACATGTGTGCATGTGTGTGTGTGTGTGCTTGTATGTGTTTATTTGTGTGCCTATATGTAGGCATGTGTGTCAATGTGCAGGTTGTGCTTGCATGTGTTCATATTTTTATATGTTTGCATGTGTGGGTGTGTTTGTTTGTGTGTGTGCATGTGCATATATGTTTGCACATACATTTACATGTGTCTATATGTGTATATGTGTGTGTGTGTGTGTATGAGCATGTGTGCACGTGTACATGCATGAGTGTGGGTGCATGTGCCCAAGTGTTCATGTGAGAACACGTTATGAGTTGCGAGTGTGTGCATGTGTGTGCCCAAGGGTGTATGTGTACGTTTGCATACGTGTGTATGCAAGTGTGCATGTGTGTGAGTGTGTGTGTATATATATGTGTATGTGTCTGTTGGCTTGCATGTGTTTGCATATGCATTTGCATGTTTATGTTTCCATGTGTTTTTGTTCAAGGGTTTATGCCATTTTGTCTACATGCGTGTGCATGTGTGTGTCTATGCTTTAGTTTATGTACATGTGTGTGTGTGCATGTTTGAAGATAAGTGTGGTTGTGTGCATGTATTTGTGAATGCACATGTATAGGTGTGCTTTTGTAAGTGTGGGTGCAAGCATGAGTGCATGTATGCATGCACTCATATGCATGAGTCCATGTCTATGTGTTTGTACATTTGTTTTGGAGTTAGTGTGTGCTTGTGTAGTGCTTTTGCATGCACTTGTGCATGCATTTTTGCATGTGTGCACGTGTTTATTTGTTGGTGTACCTATAAACAAGTGTGCATGTGTACACATATTTGTGTATGTGTGTGAATGCATGTCTATGTGTACATGCTCATGTATGTGTGTGTTTGTATGTGTTGCTTATGTGTGTACGTGTGTGTGCACATGTATGTGTGTATATATGTGTGTGTTTGCTTATGTGTGTCTTTGCATGTGTGTACTTGTGCAAGTACAGTATGTGCATGATGGAGTTTGTGTTATGTATTTGTATGGGTGTGCATGGCATGTGTGTGTGTGCATGCATGGGTGCATGGGGGGTGCAAACGTGCATGTATGAGATTATTCACATGTATAATTTCAAGTGTGTGTGTGTGTGTCTACATGGGTGGTTGTGTGAATGCTTGTGCATGTGCATGTGTTAGTGTGAGTGTGCATGTGTGTGTATATATATGTGCACATGTTGGTGCATGTATGTATGTTGTGCATGTGTGTGTGTGTGTGCATGTGTGAGCCTATGTGCAGATGTGTATGTGCATGTGTGCATCAATTATTGTAGGTTTGTGCATGTTTATGCATGAGTGTGCATCTGTGTATGCATTTATGTGATGTGTATGTCTACATCTATATGCACGCATTTGTGTATACCCATGTGAGAGTGTAAGTGAGTGTGTCTTTGTGTGTGTGCTTGCATGTGCATGCATTCGAGTGTGTGTTTGTTCATGTGCATTTATGTGGTATTTTCATACTTATGCATGGGTATATATGCATTTGTGTGTGGGAGTTTGTGCATAAGTGCACTTGTACATGTCTGTCTATGAGTATGCATGTGTGTGCATGTGATTATTTGTGTGAGTGCTTGTGCATGCACATGTGTCTTTTTTTTGTGTGTGCCTATGTACTTCTATATTTGTGTTGCATGTGTTGGCATGCTTGTTAATTCTTGTGTGCATGTGTGTAAATTTGTGTGTTTATGTAAGTGTTTTCATTTGCATGTGTTCATGTGTGCATGTGCATAAGTGTTTTTGTGTTTCCATGCATGTGCTTGCATAGGTGTGTATAAGAGTGTCAGTGCGAGTGTGTATAGAAGTATGTGTATTTGTGCTTGTGTGTGTGTTGATTCATGTAGTGTGCTTGTGGACATGCATTTGTGTGTGTGTGTGTGGATGTCTATGTGTGTGCATGTTCATGTGTGCATGCGTGTGTGCGTGTATCTGTGTATGTGTTTTGTGTATGTGCACCCATGTGAGTGGGTGCATGTGTGTGTGTGTTTGATTATGTGTGTATATGCACACACATGTGTCTGGGGTTGTGTGTGTGAGGGCTAACATGTACATGTGCATGTGTGTGTGTGTGCTTATGGGAGTGTGTGGGTGTCGTGCATGGGAGTGTGTGCATGTGCTCGTGTTTGTGTATGTGTTATTGTGTTCTTGTATGTGTGTTTGCATGTGTGCTTGTGTATATGAGTGTGTGTGTTCTTGTGGGTGTGTGTTTATACATGTGAGTGTGATTTATTGCATGTGCTCTGCACACTTTTATGTGTGTGTGTCTGTGTTGCTGTATATGAGTGTGTGTGTGGGAAGGGGGGTTTGTGTGTATGCATGTGGATGTGTGTGTGTATCTATTTGCATGTATGTGTGTCTTCAAGTATGCATATGTGTTAATGTGTAAATGCATATGCTTGTGGGTGCATCTTCCTATGCAATGGTGTGTGTTGTTATTTGTTTGTGCATGTGTGTGCGTGTGAGTGCATGTGTGAATGTGTGCGTGTGTGTGCATGTTTGTATTTATGCCTATGATTGTTCTTGTGTGTTTGCATGTGCTTACATGAATGTTCATGGGTGTGTGTACATGTGCATGTGTGTATGTGTTTGTGTGTGAGTCCATGTGTGTGTGTGTGGGTGCATGTGCATGTGTGTGCATTTATGAGAATGCATGTTTGAGTCTAAGTGTGTGCATGTGTGGGTGTGTCAGTGCATGCACATGTGTATGTGTGCATACATGTCTACAATTTATACATATGTATGTGTTTTTGCATGTATGCATGTGTGTGCATGTGTGTGCATATGTTCATCTGTGCTTATGTAAGTTTGAGTACATGTTAGAGCATGTATGTGTGTATTGGATCTTGTATGATTATGTGGATGAATGTATGTGTATGCATACATGTGTTTGTGTGCATGCATGCACATCTATGTGATTATGTATGTGAGTGCTTGTGCATCATTGTGCATGTTTATGTGTTGGGGTTGTGCATGTGGGTGTGTGTGTATGCATGTGTGCGTGTGTTCATGCATGTACCACACGAGCGTGTGGACATGTACATTTTTGTGTGTTCTTATGTGTGGATGTGTGTATGTGTGTATGTGTTTTTATGTGAACATGCATGCATGTGCATGTGCACACAAGCACATGTATTTGTGTGTGGGTGTGCACATATGTGTGTCTTCGTGTATGTAGTTGTGTCTGTGCGTGTGCATGTTTATGCATGTGCATATGTGTAATTGTGTGTGTACATGTGCATGTATGTGTGTTAGTGTGTACATGTGTGTGCTTGTGCTAGTGTGTACATGGGTGTGCATGTTTGTGTGTGTGTGTGTATATGTGTTTATATGCATGTGTGTTCCTATTTTTGTGTGTACATGCAAGTGAAAGTGTGTGTGTGTGCATGTGTTTGTGTGTGCATATGTACGTATCTGTTTGTTTGTGTGCATGTGTGGATGTCTTCGTGTGCTTATGCAAGTGTGTGTACCTGTGGGTTCATCCACATGAGTATGAAAGTGATTCATTTTTCTATGTGTGTGTGTGTGTTCTTGCACGTGCATTTGTGTATGTGTGTGCACATACATTTGTGTATGTGTGCATGTGCATTTATGTGTGTGCATGTGTGTCTATGTGTATGTGTGTATATGTACATGTCTATATGTGTGCATAGGAATGTGTAAGGATGTGTGTGAATGTGTGTGAGGATGTGTGTGCATATGTGTGTGTGTGTGGGTGTGTGTTGTGTACATGTGTACATGTATATGTTCATATTTGTGTGTACATCTGTGTATGGACATTTGTGTAGGCACATGTAGGTGTGTGTGTGTGTGTGTGTGTTCATGTGTGTATGTGTTCACATTTTTGTGTGTGTAAACATGTGTGATTTTGTATGTGCCTCTATGGGTTCATGTGTGTGTGTGGGTTTGCATGTGTGTTCTTATGTGGGTATGCTTGCATATGTGTGTTTATGTGTGTATTCATGCATGTATGTGTGTATGCACATGTGTGCTTGTGAGTTTGCATGTGTATTAGCATGTGTTTGCATGCATACATGTGTGTATACAAATGTATGCATGTTCTTACATGCATGCATGTGTTTATGTGCATGTGTGTATGTGTGCTTGTGTGTATATGCATCTGTCATGTCATGTATTTGTACATCCATTCTTGTGCATGCTTGTGTGAGTGTGCTTCTTTGTGGTAGGTGCAAGTGTTATTGTGCATTTTTGTGCATGTGCATGTGCAAGCACAAGTGTGAATATGAGTTTGCTCATGCATTTATGGTGTGTTTGTGCATTTGTACTTGTAGGTATGCATGTGTTCATGTGTGTGTTTGTGTGTATTTATTTATATGCATATGTGTGTGCATCTATGAATGTTTGTGCATCTGTATAAGTGTGAGTGTATGTGTGTGCATCTGTGCATGTGGCTGTGTATGTGAGTATGCATTTGTTTGTGTATACATGTGCATGTGTATATATGTGTGATATTTGTAAGTGTTTGTGCAAATGTGCATGCAAGTGTGCAAGCCTATGAGTGTACTTGTGTGTGTAACTTTGTAAATTCATGTGTTTGTGTTTACATATGCATGTTCTTATGTGTATGTGAATGACTGCTTGTGTGCATGTGCATCTGTGCATGCATGCTTTCCTATGTGCATGTATTTGTGTCTTTGTGTGTGCATTTGTGTATGGTCTATGTGTGTGTGTTCTTGTATGTTTCTCTATGTGTACACATATTTTGCCCAAGTGTGTGTGCTCAGCTGTATGTGCATAGGAGGGTGTGCATGTATATGTGCATATTTTTGTATATGTGAGCATCTGTGTCTGTGCGCACGAATGCATGTGAGCATGTGTATTTGTGTGAGTCCATCGGTATGTTTATGTATATGTGCATGCATGTGCTTGCATGTGTGCACATGTGTGTTTGTGTAGAAATGAGTGTGTGTGTGTGCATATGTGTTCTTATTTTTTCTTATGTGCATGCATGCGTGTAATATGTGTGTGTTCATGTTCCTGAGCATGTATGCAGGCATGTGTGTGTGTGCATTTGTATATGTTTCTATTTATGTGTGTGAGCATGCTTGTGTGTGTGTAAATGGATGTGTATGGACATTCCTAAATGTGTCTCTATGTACTTATGCATGTGATCATGAGTGTGAGTGTGTATGTATTTGTATGAGCATTTGTGCTTATGATTACCTATTTATGTGTGTGCACTTATACATTTGTGGTTGTTCATGTATGTGTGTGCATATGTGCATGCTAGTTGTGTTTAATTGTGCATGTGTGCGATTGTATGTGTGTGGCTATGCGTGAGCATGAGTGTACATGTGTGTGTAACTACTTGTGTGAGCATGTGCACATATGTGCATGTATTTATGTATGTGTGTTCATTCATGCATGTGGTGTACATGTGAGTGTGCATTAGTGTGGGTGTGTGTGTGCATGTGTATTTGCATGCATGTATGTGTATGTGTGTGCTTTTGTGTCCATGTATGTTTCTATTCATACGTGAGCATGTTTGTGTGCACACACACATGTGTGTGTGTGTGTATGTGTATGTGAAGGCATAAGTGTATTTATAAGTATGCATGCACATTTGTATATTTGTACATATGTGTATTCATGTGTGTGCATGTGAATGTGTGAGTGCACATGTGTGCATGCATGTGCATATGTATGTGCCTATGTTTACATGTGTGTGTGTGCATGCATGTGCATTTGTGTAAGTCTATGTTTACATGTGTGTGTGCTTGCATGTGCCTATGCTTCCGCATATGTCTGTGTGTGTGTGCATGTAAGTTTATGTGCATCTACATGTGTGCATGTTTGTGTGCATTTGTGTGTGCATCCAAGTGTGCATGACTATGTCTACAAGTATGTTTGTATGTGTGAATATTTATGCTTGTGTGCATATGTTTATGTGCATATGCTTATGTTCATCTTTACATGTATTTGTGTTCTCGAGTATGCATGTGTATGTGTATGCATTCGTGCTTGTGTGAATGTATTCTTATGTGCATGGGTGTGTGCATCTGTGTGTGTGTCAACACGTGCATATTTGCTTGTTCATGTGTGTATGTCTACATATGTGGTATTATGTGTGTGTATGTGTTGTTATGTGTGCGGTTGTGAGTGTGTGTGCAAAAAAATGTGTGCATACATGTAATTGTGTGGATGGGCATGTGTTCATGTCTATGCTTGTGTACATGTGTGCGTATGGGTATTCATTGTGTTCATGTGGATTCTTCTACATATGTGTGTGAGTGTGTGTGTGCATGTGTGTGTGCATGTGTGTGTAAGTGTGTGTGTGTGTGCATGTGTGTGCTTGTGTGTGCAGGTTAACTACTTATGCAGATGTACGTGTACTCATGTGCTGTGTCTACAACTGTGTGTGCATGTATGTATGCAAGTGTGTGCATTCATGTGTGCATGTTGGTGTGTGTGTGTGTGAGTGTGTGAGTATGTGTGTCCGTGTGTAAGCATTCGTGTGAGAGTGTATGTGTGAATGTGAGTACATTTGTGCGTGTGCATGCATGTTCACATGTGTGCATTGTGTGGATGAGTATGTGTATGTTATTGCAAGTGTGCATGCATGCATATGTGTATATGTGTGCATACTTTTTCCTGCATGTGTTTCTATGCATATCTATGCATATGTTTGTGTGGTATTTGTCTATGCATGAGCATATGTGTACATGTTTTGTGTGTGTTTATGTGCATATGCATGTGCATGTGTGCATGCTTGTGTGTGTATGTGTGTCTTTGTGCTTGAGTGTGCCTATATTTATGTACATGTGTGTGTGCATGTGTGTGAGCCATTATCTGTGTATGTGTGCAACCTATGCAAGTTATGATGCATGCATGTCTATGTGCATGTGTATGCATATGTTTGTGTGCATGTGTGTGTGGCTTGTCTGTGTGTGCTCATGTTTAAATATATACATTTGTGTGTGTGCTTGTGTGGATGCATCTATATGAGTGTTTGTGTGGATTATCTTTGTGTGTGCTTGTGTGTGTGTGCATTTTTTTTGTATGCATACATGTGTGCATGTATGATTGTGGGTGTGTTTATGTATATATGTTTAGGGTATGCATGTGTGTGCATGTGTTTGTGTGTGAGTGCATATGAGAGTGTGAGTATTTGTGTACATTTGTGCATGTGTATTTGTATGTGTGCATTCCCATGTGTGTGTGTGTACCTTTGTGTCTATGCACAAGAGTATGTGTATGTGTCTGCATGTGTGTATGCATGTTTATGCGTGTACTTGTGTGTGTGCATGTGTTGCAAGTATGTTTACATAAGTGCATGCATTTTTGTGTGTGCATGTACATGTTTGAGTGTGTCTTTGTTTGTGTTTGTACATGTGTGTAAGTGGGTGTTTTTGTGTCCATGTGTGTGCATGTGTGTCTACATGTGCATGTGTGCATGCGAACATGTGTGTATGTGTGCATGAATATGTTTGTGTGTTTGTGGTTGTATTTGTGTTTGTGCATGTCTATGTTTTTGCATGGGTGTGTGTAGGTGTGTATGTGTGTGCATATAAGTGTGCTTGTGTGTTCGAGTATGTGTGTGGGGTGTTTGTGTGTATGTGTGTTCTTGTGTGCATTAGTATGTGCAAGTTAGTGTACGTGTGTGTGTGTGTGTTTATATTTTTATGTGTGAGCTCGTTTGTGACTATGCATGTGGTTGTGTATGTGCATTTTTGAGTGCATTTATGTGTGTACTTGTGAGAGTACACATGAGTGTGTGTGCATGTGTTTGTGTTCGTGCACTTGATTGTGTGTGTATTTTTATTGTACATGCATATGTGCATGTGCCTATTTGTGTGTGTGCAATAATGTGTATTTGTGTTTGTGTGTATGCATGTGCATGTGCTTGTTTGGGTATTTTATATCTTTGCATGTGTGTCCTTGTGCATGTGCACATGTGTTTATGTATGTACATGTGTGTGCATGTCTTTGTGGGTTCATGCATGTGCATGCAGGTTTTTACATGCATTTGCATGTGTGTGTGTGTGGCTGTGCATGTGCATGTGTATATGTGTGTGGTTATGCACATGCATTTGTACATATGAGTGCATGTCTTCTTGTTTGTGCATGTGTGTGTTTGTTTGTTTGTGTGTCCTTGTGCTTGTGTGCTTATGTGTGTGGGGGTAGGGATGTGTGTGGGTGGGTGTGAGTATGCTTATGTATGTGCATGTTTGTGTGTATGTGCATGTTTGTGTCTATGTGTCTATGATTGCATGTGTGTGTGAGTGTGTTTACATTGGTGTGAATGTGTATGTATCTCCATGTTCGTGTGCATGTTTGCATGTGTTTTGATACAATTATGCACATGTGTAGGTGCATGTTTATGTGACTATAAACTTGTGCATGAGTGTGTGCATGCACATGTGTCTTGCATGCTCGTGTGTGCATGCGTGTGCATGCATGTGTGTTTGTGTATGGGTGTATGTGTGTGTGCATGAGTTCATGCAAGTGTATATGTGTGTGCATTTGTGTTTACTTGCATGTGTGTGTAACTATGGTTGCATGCATGTATGTTTGTGCATATGTGTGTATATGAGTGCACGCATGAGTAATTGTGTGTGTGTAAGTGCAATTGTGTCCATGTGTGTGTCTGTTTTCATATGTGTACTTTTGTATGCATATTTGCACATATGTGTATGCTTGTGTCTCTACATGTGAGTGCATATAAGAATGTGTTGGTGTCTATGTGCTTGCGTGCATGTGTACATGTGTGTGTGTGTGTGAGAATATATTCTTGTGTGTACATGTGTCTCAGTTTGTATTTGTGTGTTAGTGTGGGTGTGTGTGCATGTGTATCTATGTGTACATGTGCATAAGTGCATGTCTGTGTGTAATAATGTATATATGTTTGTACGTATGTGTGTGCATGTGTGTTTACACTTAGGTGTGTGTGAGGGTTTATGTAAGAGCATGCATGTGTGTGCATGTGTGCAAACCTATGCATGTGTGTGTGTGCATGTATGTGTGCATGCATGCATGTGTGTGCATGTGTGTGCATGTGGAAACAAGTGTGTGCAAACATATGATTGTGCATGCATGTGCACTCCTATGTGTGTGTGTACATGTGTAGGATAGTGTTTGTGTGTGTGTGCATGCTCATGTGTGTGTGCCTACGTGTGTGTATATGCATTTTTGCATTTAGGTGTGTGAGTGCATATATGTGTACATGTGTGTTTACAAGCCTTTGTGCTTACATGTGCATGTTTATATGTGTGCATGCATGTACTTATGAAAATTTGTGTGCTTGTCTTTGGTTGTGTTTATGTGTTGTATCTATGTGTGCATGTGCATTGTGCATGTTTGTGTGTGTTTGTTTTTGCATGTATAGATGTGTGTGTGCATGTGTGTGTGGGTGCTCACATGTGTGCCTGTGTATGTTAATTCATATGCATGCATGTGCACTTTTTGTTTTTCAGTGGTTATTTGCATGTAAGTGTGTGATTATGTTTGTACATATGCTTATGTGTCTTTGTGTGCATCTGAGTGTGTTTGTGCATGCATGCATTTGTGTTAGTATGGGTGTGGGTGTGGGTGCATGAGATTGCATGTGTTTGTAAGTGTTTATGTTTGTGTGTGTGTTTATGTTTCTACAAGTTTTTATGATTGTGTGTGTGGGCACACATTTGTGTATGTGTGTGTGTGTACATGCATCTATGTGTGATTCAGCACATGCATGTGTGTATGTCTATTTATGAGCTAGTGTTGTTTGCATGCATGTGAATGTGTGTATGTGCAAGCATATGTGTGCATCACTTTTTTTGTATCAATGCATGTGTGCATGTGTGTGGGTGCTTGTGTAGAGGTGTGTGTGTGATGGTGTGTGTGTGTGTGTGCATGCATGTGTATGTGTGCATATATGGACATATGTGTGGATGAGTGCATGGTTGCATGTATTTGTTTGGGTGTGGGTGTGTCTATGCATGTGTGTTGGTTTGTGTATATACATAAGCATATGTATGTGTTTGTGTGAGTGTGGCAAGTGTGTGTGCATACATGTGTGTATTTGTGTGTGTATGTATGAATATGTGTGTGCGTGTGTGTAGGTGTTCGTGCATGTGTGTGTGAGTGTGCACATGTGAGTGCATGTTTGTAGTAATATGCATTTTTGTATTAATATGCATCTGTTTTTGCACACATGTGTGCGTGAGTGCTTGTATGCATGCATTTGTTTGCATGTGTATGTGCATGCATGTGTGTGTGTATAGGTGTGTGCAATTGCATGTTCCTATGAGTGTGTACATGGGTATGTGTGTACATCTATGTTTGTATGTGAGTGTGTGATTAGGTGCATACATGTCCATGTGTGTACATGTATGTATGTCTGTGTATCTATGTATGTGTATTTGTGTGCACCTATGCATGTTTTTTTGTGTGCATGCATTCTTGTGTATGTACCTATGTGGGTGCATGCATGTGTGCATACTATGTGGGTCTACAAGCATGCATGTACATATGTTTGTGTGTGCTGGTGGATGTTCCTATTTGTGCATGTGTGTGCATGTATTTTTGCACGTGTGTGCCTAACGTGTTTGTGAAAATATGTGTGTATATTTGCTACATGTGTGCATGTGTGTGTGCATAAGTGCATGAATGTGTGTGTGTTTGTTATGTGTGCATGTGTGTGCTAGTGTATGTGTGTGTGTAGGTATATATGCATGCATTTGAGTTCATGCATGCATTTGAGTGTGAGCATTTGTGTATACATGTGCACGTTTGTGTGTGTTTTTATTTGCATGTGTTAATACACATGTGTGTGCATGCTTGTGTGTGCATCTATATAGGTTTCGTGTGCACGTACTTGTGCAGTGTTCCTATGCAATCTTATGTTAGTGTTTGTGGTTGTTCTTTTGTGTGCATGTGTGTATTTGTGTGTATGTATATGCCTGTGTACATATATTTTATGTGTGTCTATATTTTTGTATGTATGTTTACATGCATCTATTTGTGTATGCATGCATATATGAGTGGTTGTGTCTTAGTGTGTGGGGGCGTGTGTGTTTGCATGCTAAGACATGTGTTCTTGTGTGTGTACATGGGTGCATACATGTGTGCACATGTGCAACAAATAATGTGTTTATGCATGCATGAGTTTGTGGTTATGTGTGTATTTTTATGTGTGGAGGGGTATGCTTATGTGTATTTGAGTGTGTGCATTTACGTGCATGTGTGTGTGTGTTTAGCGAGGTTAGGCTAGGCAAGAGTAGAGTAGAGTAGAGGAGAGTAGAATAGAGTAAAATATAATAGAGTAGAGCTAGGTTAAGCTAAGCCTGGCTAGGCTATGGTAGGCTAGGCTAGAGTATAGTATAGTATAGTATAGTAGAGTAGAATAGAGTAGAGTAAAATAGGGCTCGATTAGGCTAGGCTTGGCTAGGCATGGTAAGGCGAGGCTAGCCTAGAGTAAAGTAGAGTAGAGCAGTGCAAAGCAGAGCAGAGTAGAACATAGAAGAGCAGTGTAGAGCAGAGCACAGTAGAGTTGAGCAGAGCGGAGTAGTGAAGAGATGAGCAAAGTAGAGCAGAGCAGAGTCTGAAGAGTAGGCCAAAGTAGAGCTAGGTTATGATAGGCTAGGCTTGGCTAAGCTAGAGTAAAGTACAATAAAATATTGTAGAGTAGAGTAGAGATGAGCAGAGTAGAGTAGAGGAGAGGAGACCAAAACAAAGTAAAGCAGAGTAGAGCAAAGCAAAGTAAGGCAAAGTAGAGCAATGTAGAGTAGAAGAGTTGAGCAAAGCAATACAGAGTAGAGGATTGAAAAGTAAAGCATAACAGAATGGAGTAAAGCATAGTAGAGTAGTAGTTAGGTTTAGGTTAGGGCTAGAGTGTAATGTAGAGTAGAGAGAGAGTAGGATAGAGTAGAGTAGGGTAGAGTAGAGTAGAGCTAAGTTTGGTAAGGCTAAGATTGTCTAGGTTAGAGTGTAGTAGAGTATAATAAAGTAGAGTAGGGTAGAGTTTAGTAGAGTAGAGTAAATTAGAGAAAGAGTAGAGTAGAGTAAAGTAGAGTAGAGTAGAGTAGAGTTGAGTAGAGTAGAATAGAGCTAAGTTTGCTTGAGTTAAGTTAGGCTAAGCTAGGTTAGGGGTTTCTAGGCTAGGTTATAGTAAAGGAGAGTAGAGTAGAGTAGACTAGGATAGAGCCATGCTAGGTTAGGCAAAGAAAGAGTAGAGTAGAGTATAGCAAAGTAAAGCAAAGTAGAGTAGAGTAGAGATGAGTAGAATAGAGCTTGCTAGAGTAGAGTAAAGTAGAGGAAAGCTAACTTAGCTAGGCTAAGCTAAGCTAAGGTAGGCTAGCTTTTGCTAAGCTAAGCTAGGCTATGTTAGAGTAGGGTAGAGTGGTGCAAAGAAGAGTGGAGCAGAGTAGAGTGGAGTTGAGTAGAGCTAAGGAGGCTTGGCTTTGCTAGGCTATGCAAAGGTAAGCTAGGAATGGCTTGGCTTTGCTAGAGTAGAACAGAGTAAAGCTAGGTTAGGCTAGGCTAAGCTAAGCTAAAGTACAAAGAAGAGTAGAGCAAAGTAGATAAGAGCAAAGAAGAGCAGAGCATAGCAGAGTGGAGTAGGGCATAGTAGAGTAGAGCAGAGTTGAGCATAGCTCACTTAGGCTAGTAGATAAGAAAGGCTAACCTAGAGTAGAATAGAGTAGAGTAGAGTATAGAAGAGCTTGGTTAGGCTAGGCTACTTTAGGTTAGAGTAGGGTAGAGTATAATATAGTATAGTAGAGTTATGTTTGGCTTTGATAAGCTACGCTAGAGTTATCTCGGGTAGGCTAGGTAGGGCTAGAGTAGAGAATAGTCGAGTAGAGTAAAGTAGAGTAGAGTAGAGTAGAGCATAGTGGAGTAGAGCTTTGTAAGGATAGGTAGGGTAAGCTAGGCTAGAGTAGAGTATAGAGTAGAGTAGAGTAGGGCAAAGTAGACCAGAGTAGAATAGAGTATAGTAGAGTAGAGTAGAGTGAAGTAGGGTAGAGCAAGAAAAAGTAAGGTAGAGGAGACCAGAGGAGAGCAGAGTAGAGCAAAAGAGTAGAGTAGAGCAGAGTAAAATAGAGCAGAGTCGAGTAGAGTAGTATTGAGCAAGGTAGAGTAGGGCAGAGTAGAGTAATGTAAAGCTAGAATAGGCGAGGCTAGGCAAGGACAGAGTTAAGTAGAGTAGAGTAGATTAGAGGAGTGTAGAGTAGAGCTTGGTTAGGCAAGGCTAGGCTAGGCGAGAGTAGAGTAGAGTATAATAGAGTAAAATAGAGAAGAGTAGAGCTAGAGTAGGCTAGCTAGGCAGGGCTAGGCTTGGCTATAGTAGAGTAAAGTAAAGTAGAATATAGTAGAGTAGAGTAGAGTATAATATAGTAGATTAGAGATAGAGTTGAGTAGGGTGGGGTAGGGTAGAGTAGAGTAGATAGAATAGAGTAGGGTGGAGTAAGGTGGAGGAGAGGAGAGGAGAGGAGGAGGAAGGAGAGAGAGAGAGGAGAGGAGAGGAGAGGATAAAAGTGGAGAGTAGAGCAAAGTAAAGTAGAGTAGAGAATAAAAGAGTAAAGCAGACTAAGGTAAAGAAAAGTAGAGGAGAGCCAAGCGAGTAGAGCTGAGTAGAGTGAGTAGACGAGAGTAAAGCAGACTTGAGAAAAGTAGAGTAGAGCAGAGCAGAGCATAACATAAAGGCTAGGCTAGGAAAAGATAGAGTAGAGTAGAGTAGGGTAGAGAAAGGTTAGGCTAGGTTAGACTAAGCTAAGTTAGAGTGAAGTCTAGTAGAGTAGAGCAGTGTAGAGTGGAGTTGAGTATAATAGAGTTAGGCTAAGCTAGGCTAGGATAGGGTAGGCTAGGCCAACCTACAGTAGAGTGGAGTAGAGTAGAGTAGAGCTTGATTAGGCTAGTAGCCAAGGCTAGGCCAGAGTAGAGTAGAATAGAGTAAAGGAGTATAGAGTAGAGTAGAGTAGAGTAGAGTAGAGAAGAGTAGTGCTAAGATATGCAAGGCTTATCTAGGATAGGCTAGGCTAGAGTAGAGTAGAGTAGTGTAAGGTAGAGTTAGGTTAAGTTAGGCTAGGATAAGGTAGAGTATTAGTAAAGTAGAGTATAGTAGAGTAGAGTAGGGCAATGTTAGGCTATATTAAGCAAGCTAAGATAGGCTAGGCTAAGCTAAGCTAGAGTAGAGTAGAATATAGTAGAGTAGAGTAGAGCAAGGTTAGGCTAGGCTAGAGTATAGTAGAGTAGAGTAGAATAGAGCAGAGTAGAGCAAAGCAGAGTAAAGCAGAGTAGAGCAAAGCAAAGTTGAGTAGAGTAGAGTAGAGTAGATTAGGGAAGAGATTTGTAGAGTAGACCAGAGCAAAGTAGAAAGGAGTGGAGCAGAGAAGAGTAGAGCTAGGTTAGATAAGGTTAAGCTAGGTTAGGCTAGGCAAGAGTAGTGTTGTGTAGAGCAAGGTTAGGTTAGCCTAGGCTAGGTTAATTTATAATAGAGTAGAGTAAAATAGAATTGAGCAATAATAGGTTAGGCTAGGATATGTTAGGTTAGGCTAGGCTAGAGTAGAGTAGAGTTGAGTTTAGTTGAGTAGAGTAGAGTAGAGTGGAGTAGTGTAGAGTAGAGTAGAGTAGAGTATAATATAGTTGTGTAGAGTATTGTATAGTAGAGTAGAGTTCGGGTGGGCTATGTTAGGCTAAGTAGGTGTAGGCAAGGCTAAGCAAGGCTATAATAGAGTAGAGTAGAGTAGAGCTTGATTAGCCTAGGCTTGTCTAGGCTAGGCTAGGTTGAAGTTGTGTAGAGTTGAGCATTAAAGAGTAGAACAGAGTAGAGTGGAGGAAATTAGAGAAGGGTAGAACATAGAGGAGCAGGGCATAACAGAGTAGAGTAGGGTAGAGCAGAGCTAATCATAGTAGAGCTAAGTTAGTTTAAGCTATGCTATGCTAGGCTAGGTTAAAGTAGAGTGAGATGGAGTAGAGTAGAGTGAAAAAGAGTAGAGTAGAGTAGAGTAGGGTAGAGTTGAGAAAAGAAGAGAAAAGCAGAGAAAAGTAGAGAAGAGCAGAGCAAAGCATAGTGCATAGTGGAGCGAGGTTAGGCTAAGCTATACTTGATTTAGGCAATTCTAGGCTATTTTAAAGTAGAGTATAATAAATTAGAGTATAGTATAGTATAATAAAGTTGACCAAACTAGAGTAGACTAGAGCTAGGTTAGGCTAGAGTAGAGTCGAGTTGAGTAGAGCTAGGTTAGGTTAGGCAAGGTATTAGTTTAATAGAAATAGTAAAGTAGAGTAGAATAAAGTAGAGCAGAGCAAAGTAGAGCAAAGCAAAGTAGATTAGAAAAGTGTAGTGCATAACAGAGTAAAGTGAAACTAAGTAGAACAGATAAGAGTAGAGAAGAGCTAAGCAGAGTAGAGCAAGGTTAGGTAAGGCTAGAGTAGAGTAGACTAGAGTAGTGTAGATCAGAGTTAGGTTAGGTTAGCTTAAGCTAGTTTAGTTTATAGTACAATAAAGTAGCATAGAGTAGAGTAGAGGAGAGTAGCATAGAGCAGAGTGAAGCAGAGTAGAGTATAGTAAAGTAGATTAGAATAAAGAAGGGAAAACAAGAGTAGAGTAGAAAAGAGCAAAGTAGAGTAGAGTAGAGAAAAAATTTAGGCTAAGCTAGGCTACGCTAGGCTAGGTTAGGCTAAGTTAGGCTAGAATGGAGTAGAGTAGAGTAGAGTATAATATAATAGAGTATAAAAAGGTTAGGCTAGGTTTGAGTAGAGTACAATAGAGTAGAGCTAGGTCTTACTAGGTTAGGACTGTGTAGCTAGGGTAGGCTATGCTAGGTAGAGTAGAGTATAACAGAGTAGAGTAGAGTTGGGTTAGCTTAGGGTAGGCTAGAGCATTATGGAGTAGAGTAGAGTAGAGTAGAGCAGAGCAAAGTAATGTAGAGTAGAGTTTAGCAAAGTTAGGTTTGGCTAACCTAGGTGAGGCTAAGCAAGGTTAGTCTAGGCCAGGCTAAAGTAGAGTAGAGTAGAGTAGAATAGAGATCGGTTAGGCTAGGCTCGACTAGGCTAGGAAATGCTAGCTTGGAGTAGAATTGAGTGGACCAGAGCAGAGTAGAGCTGAGCAAAGAGAGAAGAGCTGAGTAGAGCAGAGCAGAGTAGAGTTGAGTAAAGTAGAGTAGAACAGAGTAAAATTGGGTTAAACTATAATAGGTTAGGCTAAGCTAAGTTAAGAGTATAGTGGAGTAGATTAGATCAGAATATAGTAGAGTAGATTACACTACAGTAAAGTAGAATAGAACTAAGAAAGGCTAGATTGGGCAAGCCTAGGTTGGGTTAGGCTAACATAGAGTGAGTAGAGTAAAGTGGTGTAGAGTAGAGCTAGGTTAGGTTAGGCAAGGCTAGGCTAGGTTAGGTTAGGCTAAGCTAGGCCAGGAAGGGTTAAGCTTTGAAAAAGTAGAGAAGACAAGAATATAGTAGAGTATAGTAGAGTAATGCAGAGCAGAGTAAAGTAGAGTAGAGAAGAAAAGAGTGGGGTAGAGCATAACAGAGCTAGATTAAGTTAGTTTAGTCTAGGCTGGGCTAGGCTAGGTTAGGCTAGGCAAGAGTTGAGTAGAGTAGAGTAAGGTTAGGATAAGCTAGGCTAAGGTAGAGTATAGTAGTGTAGAGTTGAGTATAATAGGGTAGAGTAGAGCATAGCAGAGTAGAGAAAGAAGAGTAAAGTAGAGTAGAGCAGAGATGAGCAAAGCAGAGTTGATTATAATAGAGTAGAGTTAGGTTAGGCTAGGAGAGGCTAGAGCATAGTAGAGTAGAGTAAAGCATAGTAGAGCAGTGTAGAGTATAGAAGAGTAGAGTAGAGTAGAGCATAGTTGAGTAGAGCTGAGCTAAGATAGGTTAGGCTAGGCTAGGCTATAGTAGTGTTGAGTAGAGCTATGTTGGGCTAGGCTAGGTTAGAGATGAGCAAAGTAGAGTAGAGTAGAGTAGAGTGGAGTAGAGTAGATTAGAGTAGTGTAGAGTAGAGTAAAGTAGAGTAGTGTAGAGCTTGGTTAGGTTAAGCTAGGCTAGGCAAGACTAGAGTAAGATAGGCTATGCTCGAGTAAATTAGAGTAGAGGAGACCTATGCTAGGCTATGCTAGAGTAGACTATAGTAGAGAAGAGTAGAGTAGATTAGAGAAGAGCAGAGTAGAACAGAGCAAAAAAAAGAAGAGCTAGGTTAGGCAAGGCTAAACTAACCTAAGCTAGAGTAGAGTAGATTAGAGTCGGGTAGAGTAGTGTAGAGTTGAGCTAGGTTAAGATAGCCTAGGTTAGGCTATGTTTTAGTAGACTTGAGTAGAGTAGACAAGAGTAGAGTTGATTAAAGTAGAGTAGTGTAGAGTAAAGTAGGGTTGAGCTAGGTTTGGCTAGGCTAAGGTAGGCTAGGCTAAGCAAGGTTGGAGTATAGTGAATAAGAGTAAAGTAGAGCTAGGTTAGGCAAAGCTTGGCTAAGTTATGCTAAACTAGGCAAGAGTAGAGTAGAGTTGAGAAGACAAAGTAGAGTAGAGAAAAGTAGAGTAGAGTAGAGTATAGCAGAGAAGAGTCGAGCAGAGTAGAGCAAAATAGAGCTAGGTTTGGCTAGGAAAGGCTAATCTAGAGTAGAGTAGAATAGAGTGGAGTTGAGTAGAATAGAGTAGAGTAGAGTAGAATAGAGAAGAGTAGAGTATAATAGGGCAAAGCAGAGTAGAGAAGAGAGAAAAATAGCTGAATATAGTATAACAAAGTAGAGAAAAGATTAGTAGGGCTAGGTTAAGGTAAGCTAGGTTAAGCTAGGTTAGGCTATCTAAGAGAAGAGTAGACTAGAGTAGAGTAGAGTAGGGTAGCATAGCATAAAGCTGAGCATGTTACAGTAAAATAAAGAAAAGTTGAGTAGAGTAGAGCTGGCTTGAGCTTGGCTGAGCTGAGCAAAATAGAGCAGAGCATAATACAGTAAAGTAGAGCAGACCAGAGCATAGCTAGCAAAGCATAGTAAAGTAGAGTAGGGTAGATTTGAATAAAGCAAAGTAAAGCTAGGTTAGATTAAGAAAGGCTTGAGTAAAGTTAAGTATGGTAGAGAAGAGCATAGTAGAGTAGTGATGAGTAAAGCTGAGGAGAGCTTCGTTAAGCTAGGCTAAGCAAAGTAAGAGTGGAGTAGAGAAGAGCAAGTTTTGTCTAGGCTAAGTTTGGCTTGATTTGAGTAGAATAGAGTAGAGTAGACTGGTGTAAAGTATAGTAGAGTATAGTATAGTAGAGTAGAGTAAGCTAGGCTAGCCTTGGGTTGGCTAGGTTAGGTAAGGCAAGGCTAGGCTATGTTAGGCTAAGTTAGGCTGGGCTTAGAGTAGAGTAGAGTAGAGTACAGTAGAATAGAACAGAGGAGAGAAGAGTAGAGTAGAGTTATGTTAGGTTAGGCTAGAATAGAATAAAGTAGGGTAGAGTAGAGTAGAATATAGTAGAGCATTACAGAGTAAAGTAGAAAGGAGCAAAGTAGAGCATAGTAGAGAAGAGTAAAGGATAATAGAGTAGAGAAGAGTAGAGTAGTACATGGTTAGGCAAAGTTAGGCTAGGTTATGCTAGGTTAGAGTAGAGTAGAGTAGAGTAGAGAATAATGGAGTATGGTAGAGTAAGGAAGAGTAGACTTAGGTTAAGCTAGGCAAGAGTAGAGTAAAGTAGAGTAAAGTAAGGCTAGGTTAGGCTAAGTTGAGTTAGAGAGAAGTAGAATATAATATAATAGATTCGAGTTGAGTAAAGTAGAGTAAAGCTAGGTTAGGCTAGGCTCGAGTAGGTTTTACTAGGCAATGCTTAGCAAGAGTAGAGTAGTGTAGAGTAGAGTTGAGTAGATTAGAGCTAAGTTTTGTTGAATGATGCTAGGTTAGGCTAAACAAGGTTAGAATGGAGTAGAGTAGAGTAAAGCAAAGGGGAGCAGAGTAGAGTAGAGTAGAGCATAATAGAATGGAGTAGAGTAGAGTAGAGAAAAGTAGAGCTAAGTAGAGAATAATAGAGGAGAGTAGAGTAGAGCAGAGTAGAATAGGATAGGACTGAGCAGAGTAGAGTAAAGCTAGGTTAGGCTAAGCTAGACTAGAGAAGAGTAGAGTATAAATAAAGTAGGGCTAGGTTAGGCTAGGCGAGGCTTGGCAGGGATAGACTATGCTAAGCTGGGCTTGAATAGGGTATAGGAGAGTAAAGCAGAGTAGAGTAGAGTAGAGCTAGGTTATACTAGGCTAGGCTAGAGTGCAATAGAGTAGAGTAGAGTGGAGTATAATAGAAAAGAGTAGAGCAGAGTAGAATAGAGTGGAGCTAGGTTAGGTTATGCTTGGCTAGGTAAGGCTAGGCTAGGGTAAAGTAGAGTAGAGTAGAGTTTTGTTATGTTAGGCTAGATTGTGCTAGATTAGAGTAGAGTAGTATAGAGCATATTGGAGGAGAGTAGAGTAGAGTAAAGAAAAGTAGAGCTAGATTAAGCTAGCTATGCAAGGCTAGGCTAAGATAGAATAAAGTAAAGTAGAGTAGAATAGAGTAGAGTAGAGTAGAGTAGAGTAGAGTAAAATAGAGTTTAGCTAGCTTAGGCTAGGCTAAACTAGGCTAGAGTAAAAGTAGAGCATAATATAACAGAGTATTGTATAGTAGAGTAGAGCAGAGTAAAGTAAAGCAAAGTATAATAGAGTTGAACAGAGCAGAGTAGAGTAGAATAGAGTAGAGCAAAATAAAGTATAATAGAATAAAATAGAGCACTGTAGAGCAAAGTAGAGCAGAGCTGAGCTGATAAGAGTATAGCAGAGTAGAGCTTGAGTAGGGTAGGATAGGTAATGCTAGGTTAGAGCAAAGTAGAGCAGAATTAAATAGAGTAGAGAAGAGCAATGTAGAAAAGAGGAGATCATAATAGAATAGAATAGAGCAAAGTAGTGAAGAGTAGAGCAGAGCATAGTAAAGCAGAACAAAGTGGAGTAAAGCAGAGAAAATAGAGTAGAGTAGAGTTAAGTTAGACCAAGCTAAGTTTAGCTAGGCTAGGCTAGAGTAGAGTTGAGTAGAGTAGGGCTAGGTTAAGTAGGATTGGTTATGTTAGAATAGAGTAAAGTACAGTAGAGTAGAAGTGAGTAGAGTTGAGTATAATAGAGTGGAGTAGAGTAAAGTAGAGTCGGGCTAAGTACGGCTAGGCTAGGCTTGGTTAGGGCACGGTAGGGTAGGCTGGGCTAGAGTATGTAGCGTAAGTAGAGCTGAGTAAAGTAGAGTAGAGTAGAGCTTTGTTAGGCTAAGCTAGGTTAGAGTAGAGTAGAGTAGAGTAGAGAAGAATAAAGTAGAGTAGAGCAAAGAAGAGTAGAGTAGAGTTGACAGGAATAGAGTAGAGCAGAGTAGAGTAAAGAAAAGTAGAGCAGACGAGAATAGAGTAGAGTAGAGCAGAGATGAGTAGAGCTACGTTAGGCTGACCTAGGTTAGTCTAGGCTAGCTTAGAACAGAATAGAGTAGAGTAGAGTAGATTAGAATAGGGTAGAGTATAGAAGAGGAGAGTAGAGCATTGCATAATAGAGTACAGTAAAGCTAGGTTAGGTTAGGCTAGGCTAGAGTAGAGTAGAGAAGAGTATAGCAGAGTGGAGTAGAGTATAGTAAAGTATAGTAGAGTAGAGTAGAGTTAGGTGAGGCTAAGCTATGTTAAAGTATAATAGAGCAGAGTAAAGTAGAGTAAACTAGAGCAAAGAAAAGCATAGCATGTTAGAGTAGAGTAGAGCAGAGTAGAGCAGAGCGAGTTTAAGCTAAGTTAAGCTATGCTTGGTTAGCATCAGTAAGGCTAGGATAGAGTAAAGTAGTGCATAGTAGAGTAGATTAGAATAGAGAAGAGTATAGTTGAGCTAGATTAGGTTAGGCTAAGCTAAAGTATAATAGAGCAGAGAAAGTAGAGCAGAGCAGAGCTGTGTAGAGCAGAGTAGAGTAATACAGAGTAGATAATAGTAGAGTAGAGCAAAGCAGTGTAGAGTAGAGAAAAGTAGAGTTGAGCAGTGTAAAGAAGCATAGAGCTAAGTTAGGGTAGGCCAGGCAAGACCAGGCTATGCTCTTCTTGAGTACAGTAGAGCTAGGTTAGGCTTGGTTAGGCTTGGCTAGGTTAGAGCATAGTAGAGAAGAATAGAGTAGAGCAGAGCAAAGCATAATAGAATAGAGGATAGTAGAGTAGAGGATAGTAGAGTAGAACAGACTAGAGAATAATAGATCAGAGCAAATAGAGTAGAGTAGAGTAAGGTTAGGCTAGGCTAAGTTAGGTTTTGCTAGGCTAGGCTAGGCTACAGTGTAGTGGAGTAGAGTAGAGCTAGGTTACACTACACTAGGCTAAGTGAGAGTAAAGTAGAGTAAAGTATATTAGTGTAGAGTTGAGTAGAGCTTGGTTAGGCTAGGCTAAAGTAGAGTAGAGTTGAGTAGAGCTTACCAAGGCTAGCATAAGTGAGAGTAGAGTAAACTAGAGTAGAGCATAGTAGAACAAAGAAGAGAAGTGCAAGGAAGAGTAAAGCATAATATAGAAAAGCATAATAGAGTAGAATAGAGTAAATCATATTATAGTAGAGTAGAATAGAGTAGAATAGAGTTGAGTAGAGCAAAGCAGAGCTAAGTTAGGTTGAGCTAGGCTATGCTAGGCTAGGTTAGAGTTGAATAGAGTAAAGTATAGTAGAGCATTGTATAGTAGAGTAAAGAAAGGTTAGGCTAGTCTATGCAAGGCTAGGTTAGGTTATACTAGAGTAGAGTAGAGAAGAGTAGAGTAGAGTAGTAGAGTATAATAGAGTATAATAGAGTAGAGTAGAGTAGAACTACATTAGGCTAAGCTATGTTAGAGTATAATAGAATAGAGTAGAGTATAGTGAAGTAGAGCAAAGCATAATAGAGTAGAACAAAGTAGAGTATAGTAGAGCCAGGCTAAGTTAAGTTAAGCTAGGCTAGGCTAGCTTATGCTAGAGAGAGTAAAGTAAATAGAGTAGATTAGAGTTAAGAAGAGTAGAGCAGAGAAAGATTAGGCTAGGATAGGCTGGAGTATAATAGAGTAGAGTAGAGTAAGGAATAGTAGAGCTATATAGAGTAGCAAAGAATATAAAATAATTGAGTAGAGAAAAATAAAGTAGAACATAGTAGAGAAGCATAAAGCTAAGTTAGGCTAGCCCAGGCTAGGCTAGGCTATATTAGAGTAGAGTAGAACAAGTTTACGCTTGGCTAGGCTCGACTAGAGTAGAATAGAGTAGAGTAGAGTGGAGCAGAGTAGAGTGGAGAAGAGTAGAGTGGAGTAGAGCTAGGTTAGGCTTGGCTAGGCTGGATAGGCTAGGGTACGGTGGGCTAGAATGCAATAAAGTAGAATAATATAGAGAAGAGTAGACCTCAATTAGGCTAGGCTAGGCTAAAGTAGAGTAGAGTAGAGTAGAGCAAAGAAAAGGAGAGCATAGCAAAATAGAGTAGAGCAGAGTGTAGTAGAGAAGGCAAGAGTAGAGTAGAGCAATGTAAAGTAGAGTGGAGTAGAGCTAGGTTAGGCTTGGCTAGGCTGGATAGGCTAGGGTACGGTGGGCTAGAATGCAATAAAGTAGAATAATATAGAGAAGAGTAGACCTCAATTAGGCTAGGCTAGGCTAAAGTAGAGTAGAGTAGAGTAGAGCAAAGAAAAGGAGAGCATAGCAAAATAGAGTAGAGCAGAGTGTAGTAGAGAAGGCAAGAGTAGAGTAGAGCAATGTAAAGTAGAGTAGAGTAGCGTAAAGTAGAGTAGAGCAGAGTAGAGCTAAGTTAGCGTAGTTTATGCTATACTCGGTCAGACTAGACTAGGCTAGGCTAGATTAGAGTAGTAAAGTAGAGTAGAGTGGAGTAGACCATAGTAGAGCCTAACAAAGCAAAGTAGAGTAGAGCTGAGTAGAGAAGAGTAAAGAAGATCAATGCAAAGTTAAGTAATAGAGTAGAGTAAAGAAGAGTAGAGAAAAAAGTGTAGAGTAGAGCAAAGTATATAATAGAGGAGTAGAATAAAGGAGAGTAGAGTAGAGATTAAAAAAGTAAGCCAGAGCAGATCAGTGTAGAGTAGAGTAAAGCATAATCGAGCAAAGCTAGGCTAGGCTAGGTTACAGTAGAGTAAAATGGAGTAGAGTAGAGCTAGGTTAGGCTTGGCATGGCAAGTCTAGGTTAGACTAGGGTAGTGAAGAGTAGAGTAGAATAGAGTAGAGTAGAGTAGAGTAAAGTAGAGTAGAGTAGAGTAGAGTAGAGTAGAGTATAGTAGAGTTGAGTATAGTAGAGCAGAGCTAGGTTAGGTTGGGCTATGCTTGGCTTGGCATGGCTAGCATAGGCTAAGATACATTAGAGTAGAGTAGAGTGTAGTAGAGTACAGTAGAGTGGAGTAGAGCTATGTTAGGCTAGTTGAGGAAAGGCTAAGGTAGGGAAGGGTGAAGTAGAGTAGAGTAGTGTAGAGCAGAGTAGAGTATAGTAGAGGTAAGTAGAAATGATTAGAGGAGAGCAAAGTTAGGTTAGACTAGGCTAGGCTTACCTAGGCTATGGTAGGTTAAGCTAGGCTAAGCCAGGTTTTAGTAGAGTAGAGCAGAGTGAAGTAAAGCAGAGTTGAGTAGAGTAGATTAGAGTTGAGGCAGGTTAGGCTAAGGAAAGCTAGGAATGGCTAGGCTAGGCTAGGGGAGGCTATGTTAGGCAAGAGTAGAGTAGAGTAAAGTAAAGTTAAGGTAGGTTAGGCTATGCTAAGGTGAAGAGTAGAGTAGAGTAGATTAAAGCAGAGTAGAGTAAAGCAGAGAAGAGTAAGACAGAATAGAGCATAGTATAGTAGTGTCGAGTAGAATAGAGATAGTTTAGGCCAGGTTAGGCTAGGGTATGTTATGCAAGGCTGGGCTAGATGGGAGTATAGTAGAGTAGAGTAGAGTATTGTAGAGCTTGGTTAGGCTAAGCTCGACTAGGTTTTAGTGGAGTAGAGTATAGTATAGTAGAGTAGAGTAGAGTTATAGTAGAGTAGAGTAGAGTATAGTATTGTAGAGTAGAGCCACATTAGGCTTGGCAAGGCAAGGCTAGGATAGGCCAGGGTTGGTTGGGCTAGGCTAGGCTAGGCTAGAGTAGAGTAGAGTAGGGAAAGTAGAGTAGAGTATAATGGAGTAGGGTTGAGCCTTGTTAGGCTAGGCTAGGCTAGAGTAGAGCAAACTAAAGTAGAGTAGAGTTGATTAGACTAGAGTGGTGTAGAGTATATCAGAAGAGCAACGTAAAGTAGAGCTGAGGAGAGGAGAAGAGAGCAAGCAGAGCAAAGTAGAGTAAAAAAGCAGAGTAATATAGAGTATAGTTGAGCATAGTTGAGTAGAGTAGAGTAGTGTAAAGCAAAGTAGAGTAGAGTAGAGCTGAGCTAGTTTAGGCTAGGCTAAACTTGGTTATGATAGGATAGAGTAGAGTAGAGTAGTGTAATATAGAGCAGAGTAGAGCTAGGTTAAGCTAGGCAAGGCTTGGCTAATGTAGGCTAGGCATGGCTCGGCAAAGCTAGAGGAGAGTAGAGTAGAGATTATAAGAATAGAGCTAGATAAGCCAAGCTTGGCTAGACTAACTTTGGCTAGAGTAGAGTAGAGTTGTGTAGAGTAGAGTAGAATAGAGAAGAATAGTGTAGTTTAGATTAGAGTAGAGTTGAGTGGAGTGGAGTAGAGTAGAGTAGAGTAGAGTGGAGAAGAGGAGAGTAAAAAAGATGAGAGGAGAGGAGAGGAGAGCAAAGCAGAGTATAGTAGAGTATAGCAGAGTATAGTAGAGTAGGTAGAGCAAGGCTTGGCTAGGTTAAAGTAGAGTTTAGTAGAGTATAGTAAAGTAGAGTAGAGTAGAGTAGCGCTAGGTCAAGTTGGGCTAAGCTAAGCTATGTTAAGCTAGGCTAGGGTTGGCTTGGCAAGGCTGGAGTAGAGTAAAGTAGAATTGAGTAGAGTAGAGTAGGGTAGAGTAAGGTAGAGTAGAGTCAAGTAGAGTAGAGTGGAGTATAGTAGAATAGAGCATAGTAAAGTAGAGCAGAGAAGAGTAGAGCAGCATAGAGTAAAGTAGTGTAGGGTAGAGTAGAGAAGAGCAGAGTAGAGCAGAGCTGAGCAGAGCTAGATAGGCTAGGCTAAGTTAGGCTAGAGGATAGTCGAGTATAGTAGAGCTAGTTAGGCTAGGCTAGGCTAGGCTCGGCTAGGCTCGACAAGGTTAGAGTAGGGTTAAGTAGAGTAAAGCCAGGTTAGGCTAAGTTTGGCTAGGCTAGGGTTGACTATGCTAAAGTTGAATAGATTCGAGTAGAGTAGAGTAGAGTAGAAAAGTGTAGAGCTTAGTTAGGCTAGGTTAGGCTAGGCTAGAGTAGTGAAGAATAGAGTAGAGTAGAGCAAAGTAAAATAGAGCAGAGTAGTACAAAGTAGAGTAGAGTGGAGCAAAGCAAAGCAGAGTAGAGTTAGGTTAGGCTAAGCTAGGCTAGGCTGGGCAAGGTTGGAGTTGAGTTGAGTGGAGTAGAGTATGGTATATTAGAGTAGGGTAGAGTAGAGCTAGGTTAGGTTAGGCTAGGCTATGCAGGATAAGCTATGTTAAGCTAGGCTGTAGTAGAGTAACTAGAGTATAACAGACTAGAGTAGAGTAGAATAGAGCAAAATAGAGTAGAGCAGAGCAGAGCAAAGCAAACTGGAGTAAAATAGAGTAGAGTAGTGTAGAGCATGGTTAGGATACGCTAGTCTAAGCTAGGAAAGGCTAGTGTTCTACAAAGTATAAAAGAGTATGGTAGAGTAGAGCAAGGTTAAGCTAGGCTAAGCTAGCCGAGACTTGGATAAATTATAGTAGAGTGGAGTAGAGTAGAGTAGATTAAAGTAGAGCTTGGTTATGCTAAGCTAAGATGTGGTAGGGTAGGCTAGGTTAAAGTAGAGTGGAGTAGAGTAAAGAAAAATAGAGTAGAGCTAGGTTAGGCTAAGTTAGGTTAGAGTATAGTAGAGCACATTAGCTTAGAGAAGAGGAGAGCATAGCATATTAGAGTAGAGTAGAACATAGCAGAGCATAGCAAAGCAGAGTAGAGAAGAGAAGAGTAGAGTTAGGTTAAGCTAGCCCATGTTAAGTTATGCTATGCTTGGCTTGGCTAGGCTAAATTATAGTAGAGTCGTGTTGAGTAGAGTAGCTCAAGTTTAGGCAAAGCTAAATAAGGTTAGAGTAGAGTAAAGTAAAGTAATGCAAAAAAGAGCAAAGAAGAGTAGACTAGAGTAGAGCAAAGTTGAATAGAGTATAGCAAAGCAAAGTGGAGTAGAGTAGAGTAGAAAAGAGTAGAGATTGGTTCGGATAGGCTAAGTTATGCCAGAGTAAAGTAAGATAGAGTTGCGCTAGGTTAGGTTAGGAGAGGCTAAACTAGGCTAAGAAAAGCTAGAGTAGAATAGAACAGGGCAAAGTAAAGCAGAGCAGAGAAAAGTTGAGTAAAGTAGGGTAGAGTAGAGCAGAGCTAAGTTAGGCTAGGTTACAAATGAGTAGAGTAGAGTAAAGTAGATTAGATTAGAGTAAAGTATAACTAGGTTAGGCATAGCTAGGTAAGGGTAGGCTCGAGTAGGCTAGGCTAGAGTAGAGTAGAGTAGAGTATAGTATATTATAGAAGAGTAGAGTAGAGTAGAGTATAGTAGAGTAGAGTAGAGTAGGCTAGGTTCAAGTAGAGCATAGTAGACTAGAGTAGAATAGAGTAGAGTATAATAGAGTAAAGCAGAGCCGAATAGAGTAGAGTATAATACAACAAAGTATAGTAGAGTAGAGTAGAGTAGATTTGAGTATAGTAGAGGAGAGGAGAGGATATGAGAGTAGAATAAAGTAGAGTAGAGTAGAGTAGAGGTAGCTAGAGGGAGGTTAGGCAAGATTATACTAGGCTAGAGTAGAATAGAGTAGAGTAGGGTAGAGCTAAGTTAGGATAAGTTAGGCTGGGCTAGAGTGAAGTAGTAGAGTAGAGTAGAATGGAGTAGCATTGGGCTAGGTTAGGCTAGGTTAGGTTAGGATAGGCTTGGCTAAGCTAGAGTAGAGTAAAGTATAGTAGAGTAAAGTGGAGTAGTGTAGAGTAGAACAAAGTAGAGTAGAGTAGGATAGGCTAGGCTCGAGTAAAGTAGAATAGAGTAGAGCTCAATTAGGCTAGGCAAGGCTAGGCCAAGCTAAGCTAAGCTCGGCTACGTAAGGCTATAGTAGAGTAGTGTATAGTATGGTAGAGTATAGTAGAGCTAGATTAGGTTAGGCTAGAGTATTGTAGGGTAAAGTAAAATAGAATAGAGTAGAGTGGAGTATAGTAGAGTAGAGTAGACTGGAGTAGAGTAGATTAGAGTAGAGCAAAGTAAAGTAGAGTAAAGTAAAGTAGAGTAGAGAAGAATAAAGAAGAGCATAACAGAGTAAAGCAAGGTAGAGTAGAGCAGAGAAGAGCAGAGCAGAGTAGAGTCAAGTAGAGCAAAGTAGAGTAGACCATAATAGAGTAGAGAAGAGCATAACAAAGTAGTAGAGTATAGAGCAGAGTAGAGCAAAGTCGAGTACAATAGAGCAAAGTAAAGTAGAGAAAAGCTAGGTTAGGTAAGGCTAAGCTAGGGTAAGCTAGGCTAGAGTAGAGTAGAGAATAGTATAATATAGTAGAGTATAGTATAATAGAGCAAAACTAAGTAAGGGAAGGCTAGGTTAGAGTATAGTAGAGTAGAGTAGAGTATAGTATAATAGAGTATAGCATAACTGAGTAGAGTAAAGTAGAGAAGAGCATAGTAGTGCAGAGCAGAATAGAGTACAACAATGCTAGGTTAAGTGAAGCAAGGCTAGGTTATGCTAGAGTAGAGTAGAATAGAGTGTGGTAAAGTAACGTAGAGTAGAGCTAGGTATATAAGGCTAGGCAAAGCTAAGTTAGAGTGGAGTAGAGTAGAGTGGAGTATATTAGAGTAGAGTAGTATAAAGTAGAGTAAAGAAGACTAAATCTAAGGTTGGCTTGGCTAAGCTAGGCTAGTCCTTGGAAGGTTAGGCTAGGCTATAATTGAATTGAATAAAGTAAAGTTGAGTAGAACTAAGTTAGGCTAGGCTAAACTAGGCTAGAGTTAACAAGAATATAATAAAGTAGAGTGGAGTAAAGCAAAATAGAGTAGAGTAATGTAGAGTAAAGAAAGGTAGAGTAGTATAGAGTAGACCAAAATAGAGTAGAGTAGAGCAGAGTAGAGTATAACATAATAGCAAAGATTAGAGTAAAGTAGAACAGAGCAGAGTAGAAATGAGTAGAGCAAAGCTTGGTTAGGTTAGGTCAGGCTTGGTTAGGCTAGAGTAGAGAGGAGTAGAATAGAGTGGAGTAGAGTAGAGTAGTGTAGAGCAAAGCAAAGTAGAGTTGAGCAAAGTAGAGTAAAGTAGAGCAGCACAGAGTTGAGCAAAGCTTAGTAGAGCAAAGCATAGTAGAGCAGAGCAAGGATAAGCTTGGCTAGACTTGGCTAGCCTTAGTTAGGTAAGAATAGAGTAGAGTAGAGTAGAGCAAAGCAGAACATAGTAGTCTAGAGTAGAGTACAATAGAGTGGAGAAAATTAGAGTAGAGAAGAGCAGTGTAGAGCAGAACTAGGTTAGGCTAGACTAAGCTTGGCTAGGCTTAGTTAAGCTAGGGTAGAGTTGAGTATAGTAGGAAGAGTATAGTAAAGTAGAGTAAAGTAGATTAGAGTTGAGCATAGCAATACAGGTTAGGGTAAGCTAAGTTATAGTAGAGTCAAGTAGAGTAAAGTAGAGTAGAGTAGAGCAAGGTTAAGTTAACCTAAGCTAGGGTAGGTGAGGTTAGGCTAGGCTAGGGTAAGCTAAGCTAGGCTAGAGTAGAGAAGGGTAGATCAGAGTATAGTAGAATAGTGTAGAGTATAGTAGAGTACAGTACAATAGTATAGGTTAGGCTAAACTAGGCAAGGCTAGAGTAGAGTAGAGTATTGTAGAGTAGTGTAGAGTAGAGCAAAATTGAGTAGAGTAGAGTAGAATATAGTAGACTACAGCAGAGCATAGTGGGGAAAAGTAGAGCAAAATAGAGTTATGTTAGGCTAGGCCAAGCTAGAGTAGAGTAGATTAGAGTAGAGTAGAGAAGAACAGAATATGGCCAGGTTAGGCTAGGGTAAGTAATGGTAAGCTAGGCTATGCTAGAGTAGAGAAGAGTGGAGTAGAGTAGAGAAAGGTTATGTTAGGCTATGCTATGCTAGAGCACAATAGAGTAAAGAAGAGTATAGTAGAGCAGAGCTGTGCATAGTAGAGTAGAGGAGAGTATAGTAGAGTAGAGTAGAGTTAGGTTAGGCTAAGCCATGCAAGGCTAGGTAGGCTATGTTATGCAAAGCTAGAGTAGAATAGAGTAGAGTAGGGCTAGGTTAGGCAAGGCTAGGGTAAGCTAGGTTAGAGTGAAGTAGAGTATGGTAGAGCATAGTATAGTAGAGTAGAGGTAGGTTAAGTTAGGCTAGGTTAGGGTAGGCTAAGATAGGCTAGGCTAAGCTAGAGTAGAGTAAGGTAGAGTAGAGTAAAGAAGAGCTAGATAAGCTAGGAAAGACTATACTAACTTAAGCTAGAGTAGAGTAGCATAGAGTAGAGTAGAAAAGAGTAGAGCATAGTATAGTAGATTAGAGTTGAGTAGAATAGAGTAGAGTAGAGAGGAGGAGAGAAATGAAGAGTAGAGCAGAGGAACATAGAGTGGAGTAGAGTAGAGTAGAGTAGTGCAATGTAGAGCCAAGTAGAGCTGAATAGAGTAGTGTAGAGTAGAGCAAAGTTGAGGAGGAAAGAGTAGAGTAGAGAAAAATAAAGAAGAGAGGGGCATAGCAGGGTAGAGTAGAGTAGAGCACATCTAGGTAAAGTAAGGCTCGGCTAGGCCAGAGTAGAGTAGAGTAGAGCAGAGCAGAGTAGAGTGGAGTAGGGTAGAGTAAAGAAGAGTTAGGCTAGGCTAACTTAGGCTAGGCTAGGTTAGAGTAGAGTAGAGTAAAGTAGAGTAGTATAGAGTAGAGTGTAGTAAAGATTGGTTAAGTTGGGCTAAGCTAAGCTATACTAAGCTAAGCAAGGGTAGGCCAGGCTAGGCTAGAGTAGAGTAGAGTAGATTAGAGTAATGTTAGGTTAGGCAAGGATAGGATAGGCTAGGCTCAACTAAAGAAGAGTAGAATAAAGACGAGCAGGGTAGACCAAAACATAGTAGAGTAGAGTAGAGCTAGTTTAAACTAGGCCAGGCTAGGCTAGGTTAGAGTTGGGTAGAGTAGAGTAGAGTAAAGAAAAGTAGAGCTAAGTTAGGTTTGGCTAGGCTAGTTAGAGTAGAGTAGAGCAAAGTTGAGTAGATTAGACAAGAGTAGAGTAGAGTAGAGTAAAGTAGAGTAGAGCTAGGCTAGGGTAGGCTTGCCTCGACTAGGGTAGGCTACAGTAGTGTTGAGTATAATAGAGTAGAGGAGAGTAGAGGACAGCAGAGCAGAGTGGAGTAGAGTAGAGAAGAGTATAGTAGAGTATAGTAGAACATAGTAGAGTAGAGGAGAGGAGAGGAGAGGAGAGTAGAGCAAAGCAGAGCAGAGCAGCATAGAGTGGAGCAGAATAGACCAGAGTGGAGAAGGGAAAATGATAGCATTGTAGAGACTAGAAGAGTAGAGAGTAGAAGAGAGTAGAGTTAGGTTATGCTTGGATGAGCTAGACTATGTTAAAGTGGAGTAGAGTAGAGTAGAGTAGAGTAGAATAGAGTAGGGTAGAGCTCAGTTATGCTAAGTTAGACTAAGTTAAGTAGATTAAGGTATAGTAGAGTAGAATACAATATAGTAGAGAATGTTAGGCTAGGATAGGTTATAGTATGGTCTACTAGAGTTGAGTAGAGTAGAGTAGAGCAAAGTATATTAAAGTAGAGTAGAGCAAAGCAGTGCGAAACAGAGCAAGGCCAAGTTGAGAAGAGAAGAGTAGAGCTAGATTAGGTAAGACAGAGCTATATTACCCTCTGCTAGGCTTGGCTAGGTTAGAGTAAAGTCGAGTAGAATAAAGTAGAGTAGATCTAGGTTTGGCTAGGCTAAATTTGGCTTGAGTAGACTAGAATAAAATAGATTAGAGCATATCAGAGTAGTGCATAGCAAAGAAGGGCAGAGCAGAGTAGACGAGAGTAGAGTAGAGTAGAGCAGAGAAGACAAGAGTAGAGTAGAGTAGAGTTAGGATAGGTTAGGCTAGGCTATACTGGACAAAGCTAGAATAGAGTAGAGTAGAAAGAAAAGAGATACACTAGGTTTGGTTAGGCTACTCTTTGCTTGGTTAGGTTAGGCTAGGCTAGAGTAGTAGAGTAGAGTAGAGTAGAGTTAGTAGAGTAGAGAAATGGAGAGCAGAATAGATTAGAGCAAAGAGTCAGAGCAGGGTAGTGTATAGTAGAGTAGAATAGAGTAGAGTAGAGTAATGCAGAGAAGATGTGAGTAGAGTGGTGAAGGGAAAAGTAGAATAAAGTAAAAGCAGAGAATGGTAAAGTATAGTAATGCAAAGTAGAGTAGAGCACAATAGAGTAGAGCAAAGCTAGGTCGGCTAGGCTAGGCTAAAAGATAGTAGAGTATGGTAGAGCTAGGTTAAGTTAGGTTAGGCTAGGCTCAGTTAGAGTATAGTAGAGTAGAGTAGAGTATAATATAGTAGAGTAAAGTATAATAGAGTAGAGTAAAGCTAGGTTATGTTATGTTAGGCTAGGTAGGGTAGGCTAGGCTAGGTTAAGCTATCCTTGAGTGAAATAGAGTAGAGTAGAGTAGAGTTGAGAAGAGCTCAGTTAGGCTAGGCTATGCTAAGGTAGAGCAGAGTAGAGTTGAGTTGAGTAGAGAAGAGTAAAGTAGAGCAGAGTAGAGTAGAGAAGAGCAAAGTAGAGTAGAGCTTAGAATAGAAGTGTAGAGTAAAGTAGAGCAAAGTAGAGTATAGTTAGGTTAGGTTAAGCTATGCTATGCTAGCCAAGACGAGGATAGGTTAGAATAGAGTAGAGTAGGGTATAATATATAAAATAGAGTAGAGTATTGTATAATGTGGTAGAGTTGAGTATAATAGAGTAGAGCAAGGTTAATATTATCTAGGTATGGCTAGGCATGGCCATGCTAAGTTAAGTTAAGCTAGATAAGAGTAGAGTAGAGTAGAGTAAGGCAAGGTTTGGTTAGGCTAGTCTAGGCTAATGTATAGTATAGTAGTATAGAGTAGGGTAGAGCAAAGCAGAATAGGGCAGAGCATAGTAGAGCAAAGCAGAGTGAAGCAGTACAAAGTGAAGTAAGGTAGGGTAGAGTAAAGAAGAGCAAGGTAGAGCAAAGAAGAGTAGCAAAGTTAGGCTAGACATTTATATGCTAAGTTATATTAAGCTAGGCTAGGTTAGAGTAGAGAAGAGTAGAGCAGAGCAGAGTAGAGCTAGGTTAGCTAGGATAGGTTAGGCTAAGCTAGGTTGATATAGATTAGAGTAGAGTAAATTAGAGTAGAGTAGAGTATAGTATAGTAGAGAAGAGTAGAGTATAGTAGAGATAGGTTTGACTAGGCTAGGCTAGGGTAGGCTTGGCTGAGCCAAGCTATGCTAGAGTGGAGTGGAGTAGAGTAGACGAGCTAGGTTAAGCTAGGTGAGGCTATAATATAGTAGGGCAAAGTAGAGTAGTCTAAAGTAGTGTCAAGTAGAGTAAGTTAGAGTAGAGTAGAGTAGAGTAAAGTAGAGAAGAGTAGAGTAAAGTTGAGTTTGGTTAAGTGAGGCTAGGCTAGAGTAGAGCAGACTAGGGTAGAGTAGAGTAGAGTAGGGTAGAGTATAGTAGAGCTAGGTTAGGATAGGCTAGGCTAGGCAAACACGGAGTAGCATAGAGTAGAGTAGAGTACAATGTAGTAGAGTATAGTACAGTAGAGAAAAGAAGTGTAGAGCTAGGTTAGGCTAGGCTTGGCAAAGTTAAGCTATGCTAAGCTAAAGTAGGGTAAAGTAGAGTTGAGTAGAGTAGAGTAGGGCTAGGTTAGGCTATGCTAGGCTAAACTAGGCTACAATAGAGTAAAGTAGAGGAATGTAGAGCAAAGTAGAGTAGAGTGAAGTAGAGCAGAGTAGAGTAGAGTAGAGTAGAGCAAAGCAGAGTAGGGTAGAGTGGAGCAAGGTTAGGCTATACTAAGCTATGTTAGGCTAGGTTTGAGTAGAGTAGAGTCAAGTGGAGCATAGTAGAGTAAAGTAAAGTAAAACAAAGTATTGTATAGTAGAGTAAACTAGAGCTAGGTTAGGCTAGGCTAAGGTAGGTTAGGCTAGGCAAGAGTGGAGTAGAGCAAAGTAGAGTATAGTAGAGTATAGCAAGGTTAGGTTAGGTCAGGTTAGGCCAGGCTTGGCTAAAATAGAGTAAAGAAGAGGAGAGCATTACAAAGTAGAGTAGAGCAAAGTAGCATAAAATAAATCATAATAAAGCAGAGCAGAGCAGAGGTAGGTTAGACTATACTAGGTTAGGCAAGGCTATGCTAGCCTAGGATAGGGGAGGCTAGAGTCTAGTTGAGTAGAGGAGAGTAGAGTGGAGTTTGGTTAGGATAGGTTAGGCTAGGCTTAAGAAGAGTGGAGTAGAGTAGAGAAGAGTTGAGTAGAACAGACCAGAGTAGAGCAAAGTAGAGTAGAGCAGAGTAGAATGGAGTGGAGCAAATCTAGGTTTGCTAGGCTAGAAGAGAGCAATGCATAGCAGAGTAAAGTATAGTAGAGTAGTGTAGAGCTTGGTTAGGCTAGGCTAGGGTAAATTAGGTTAAGGTAGTAGAGCAAAGCAGAGTAGAGCAGAGTAGAGTAGAGTAGAATAGGATAGAGTAAAGAAGAGTAGTACAGAGTAGAGAAAAGTACAAGAGAGAAGAGTAGAGAAAAGTAGAGTAGAGCACAGTAGAGCAGAGCAAAGTAAAGTAGAGTAGAGCATGGTTAGGCTAAGCTATGCTAGGTTAGAATAGAGTAGAGCAGAGTAGAGTGAGGATAAGTTAGTCTAGGCAATGCTAGGTTAAAGTAGAGTATAAAAGAGTAGAGTAGAGTAGAGTATAATATATTTTTATAGAGTAAAGTAGAGTAGAGTAAAGTTAGGTTAGGCTCGACTAAGTTGGTGTAGAGTAGAGTAGAGTAGAGTAGAGTAGAGAAGAGTAGAGTAAAGCTAAATTAGGCTAGGTTAGAGTAGAGTAGACATTAATAGAGCAGAGTGTAGTAGAGCAAAGAAGAAAAGCAATGAGTAGAGTAAAGTAGAGCAGAACAGAGTAGAGTAGGGCATAGTAAAGTAGAATAGAGTAGAGAAGAACATAGTAGAACTAGGTTAAGTTAAGCTATACGAGGCTGTAATAGGCAAGGATAGGTTAGAGTAGAGTAGAGTAGGGTTAAGTAGAGCGGAGTAAAATAGATTAGAGTACAGTAGAGTTTAGTAAAGTAAAGTAGAGTATAATATAATATAGTAGAGTTGAGTAGAGCAAGGTTAGGCTAGGATTGGCCATGCTATGTTAGGCTAGGCTAGAGTAGAGTGTAATAGAGTAGAGTAAAGCAAAGTAGATTAGAGTAAAGTAGAGTAAAGTAGAGCTAGGTAAAGTTAGGCTAGGCAAGGCTACACTAGGCTAGAGTTGAGTGGAGTGGCATAGAGTATGATGAGGACATCATGTTCGAGAAGGACTTTCGACGACCAAGGACCAGGTCTTATTAAAAAAAACAAGGCCAAAATCTAAATTCCTGCTGCCGAAAGCCGCCTCCGCCGCAACCTCCGCCGTCGCCGCGCCTCCAGCCATCCGGATGACCCGCGCCGACCCACGCCAGCCCGCGCCGACCGCACCGCCGCCGAAACGTCGCCGCGCCTCCAACCATCCGAAATTAGGGATAAATACATGAATTTTCATTAATTTTCTCAGAATTTTAAGAGTCTATTTTTAGGTGCCTTTTAATTTACCCATGTGTCCTTTAGTATTCCCATATTATGAGTCAAATGTCTTTTGTACCCTTTTGGATTCCTATATAAAAGGAAGTCCTCTTCTATTGTAAGGATATACAGTTAATGAAAACTTTTTGAGTGTTCTTTGCTTCCATTCTGAGTTCGTGAGTGCTCTGAGTGTCTTTGGCGTGCTGACTCGTCAAAGCTCTGATACTGGGAGGAGGGACGCGAGGTCCAAGTGGTGAGACGCCACTCCAGTCTATCATCTTCCTTCACCGCTCAACCATCTTCAAGTTGAAGTTTTCGTTTTCCTCGTCTTCCTTTTTTACAAGTAATTTCCAATTCCTAGATTATTAATTTGTCGTCAATATATTTTCATTCTACGAAGTGCAACTTCTATTATAAATTATATTTAAGTTTCAACTGGTACTTAACCAATCTAAGTACTCCCCATTTCTGAGTGTTTGAAAGTGTGTAGCCGTAATCGATTTAGCGACTTCTTAGCCACTATCGATCCTAGTTTAGTTAGGCTTCATTGGTTGGTGCCCCTTTGTGTTCAACCCTCTTCGTATCTAGGATGTGTGTCCCTTAGGGAGACGACCCTGCTCTTTGTTGTGCATCAGCCACGAATTTTCTAACTAAGCAATTTTCTTCAATCCTACATCAGAGTAGAGTAGAGAAAAGTATAAAAGAGCAGAGAAAAGTAGAAAAGATAAGTGCAAAGCAGACTATAGCAAAATAAAAAGAGTGGAGAAGAGTAGAGTAGAGCAGAGTAGAGCAGAGTAGAGTAGAGTAGAGAAGAGTAGAGATAGTTTAGGTTAGGCTAGGACAAGCTAGCTAGAGTAGAGTAGAGTAGAGCTAGGTTAGCCTAGGCTAGGCTAGATTAGAGTAGAGTAGAGTAAAGGAGAGCACTGTAGAGCAGAGTAATGAAGAGTAGAGTAGAGTAGATGGGAGCATAGCAGAGCAGAGTGGAGCAGAGAAAAATAGTGCAGAGAAAAGTAGAGTAGATCATAGTAGAGTAGAGTAAAGCAAAGCAAGGTTAGGATAAGTTAGCAAATTTAGGCTATGCTAGGCTAGGTTAGGCAAGGCTTGGCTAGAGTATAGTATAGTAGAGTAGAGTAGAGTAGACAAAAGTAGAGTTCAGTAGAGAAGAGTACAGTAGAGTACAGTAGAGTAGAGTTTAGTAGAGTAGAGCTAAGTTAGGCGAGGCTAAGCAAGGTTAGCATAAAGGGATCAGAGTATGGTAGAGTAGAGTAGACGAGAGTAGAGTAGACTAGAGTTGAGTGAGGTTTGGCTAAGCTAAGCTAAGCTAGGCAAGGTTATGCTAGAGTAGAGTAATGTATAGTAGAGGTAGGTTATGCTAGGCTAGAGTATAGTAGAGTAGAAAAGGGCATAGTAGAAAAGAGTAGAGTAGAGTAGAGCATACTAGGCAGAGCAGACTGAGCAGAGTTAGGTTAGGCTATGCCTGGTAGGGTTAGGAAAGGTTAGGCTATGCTAGGATAGGCTAGGTTAGAGTAGAGAAGAGTAGAGTAAAGTAGAGTTAAGTAGAGCTAGGTTAGGCTTGGTTAAGCAAGGCTAGGCAAGACTAGAGTAAAATAAATTATAGTAGAGCATAGGAGAGCTCAATTTGGCTAGGATAGGCTAGAGTATAGTAAATTAGAGTATAATAGAGCATAATAGAGTAGAGTAGAGTAGAGTAGAGCATAGCAAAGTAGAGAAGTATGGAGTAGTACAAAGCAGAGCAGAGTAGAGTTGAGCAAAGCGGAGTAGAGAAGAGTGGAGCTTGTTTAGGCTAAGTTAGGTGAGGTTAGGCTAGGTTAGAGTAGAGTAGAGCAGTGTAAAGTAGAGTGGAGTAGAGTAGAGTAGAGTGAAGAGTATTGTATTATAGAGTAAATTAGATTTGAGCAGAGCTAGGTTATGCTAGGCTAGCTAGAGTATAATAGAGCTAGGTTAAGTTAGGCTATGCTTTGCTAAAGTAGAGTAGTGTAGAGTAGAGTAGAATAGAGTAGAATAGAGTATATTATAATAGAGTAGAGAAGAGTAGGGTAGAGTAGAGCAGAGCAGAGCAGTGTAGAGCATAGTATAGTAGAGAAAAGAAGAGCTAGTTTTGGATAGGCTAGATGAAGATAGAGAAGAGTAGAGGAGAGTAGAGTAAAGTAGAGCAGAGCAGAGCAAAGCATAATAGAGCAAAGTAAAGTAGAGTAGAGCAGAGTAGAGCCAAGATGAGTAGAGAAGACTAGAGCATAATAAAGAAGAGCAGAGTAGAGTAGAGTAGTGCTAGATTATGCTAAGCTAAGCCAAAGCAGAGTAGTATAGTAGAGTAGAGTAGAGTAGTGTAAAGTAGAGTGGAGCTTGGTCAGGTGAGGCTAGGCTTTGCTCAGCTAAAGTAGAGTATAGTAGAGTAAAGTAGAGTAGAGAAGGGTATAGTATAGTAGAGCAGAAAGGAGTGAAAAGTAGAGTAGAGAAGAGCAGAGTAGAGCAATAGAGAAGAAAATAGCAATGTAGAGTAAAGCAAAGAAGAGCAGAGCAATGTAGCGTAGAGAATAGTAAAGTAGAGTTAAAATAAGCTAGGGAAGGCTTAGTTAGAGTAGAGTAGAGTAGAGTTATGTTAGTCTAGGTTAAGATAAGATAGGCTTTGCTAAAGTAGAACAGAGTCAAGTAAACTAAAGTAAAGTTTAGTAGAGAAGAGTGTAGTAGAGTAGAGTTATGTTAGGTAAGGCTAAGCTAGGTTAGCATAGAGTAGAGTAGAGTATAATAGAAAAGCACTGAGTAGAGTAGAGTAGAGCAGTGTAGTGTAGAGATGAAAAAATTTAGGTTAGGTTATGCCAGGCTGGGTTAGGTAAAGTAGGGCTATGGTTAGGCCAAGCTTAGCTAGAGTAGAGAAGAGTATAGTAAAGCTAGGTTAGGCTAAGATAGGCTAGGTTAGAGTAGAGAAGAGCAGAGTAGAGTAGAATAAAGTAGAGCTAGGTTTAGTAAGGGTTGGCTAAGCTAAGCTAGAGTAAAGTAGATTGGAGTAGAGCAGAGGAGAGCTTAGTTTGGCTAGGCTAGGCTAGAGTATAGTAGAGGAGATTAGAGCAGAGCATAATAGAGTAAAGTAGAGTAGAGTAGAGCATAGCAAAGTGGAGAAGAATGGAGTAGTGTATAGTATAGCAGAGTTGAGTTGGGCAAAGTAGAGCAAACTAGAGTAGAGCTAGTTTAGGCTAAGCTAGGTGAGGTTAGTCTAGGTTAGAGTAGAGTAGAGTCGAGTAGAGTGGAGTGGAGTAGAGTAGAGTAGAGTGTAGAGTAGAGTATTATAAAGTAAAGTAGAGTTAGGTTAGGCTAGGCTAGGGTTAGCTAAGCTAGGTTAGGCTAGCTAGAGTAGAGTAAAGCGAGGTTAAGTTAGGCTAGGCTAGGCTAAGCTTTTTTAAAACAGAGTAGAGCAGAGCAGAGTTGAGTAGAGTAGAGTAGAGCAAAGTAGATTAGAGTAGAGTAGAGAAGGGTAGAGAAGAGTAGAGCAGAGCATAGCATAGTAGAGTATAACAAAGAAAAGCTTGGATAGGCAAGGGTAGGTTAGGGTTGGTTAGGCTAGGCTAGAGTCGAATAGAGTGTTGTAGAATAGAGTAGAGTAGAGCTATGTTAGGTTAGGCTAGACAAGGATAGAGTAGACTTATGTAGAGTAGAGTAGAGTAGAGCATAGCAGAACAAAACATAGTAGAGCAGAGAAGAGTGGAGCAGAGCAGAGCAAACCTAAGTAGAGTAGAGCGTGATAGAGAAGGGCAAAGTAGAGTAGAGTAGAGCAAAGCTAGGTTAGGATAGACAAAGCTAAAGTGGAGTACAATAGAGTATAGTAGAGTAGAATGGAGCTTGCTTAGGCTAGGCTATCATTTCTAAGCTCGAGTAGAGTAGATTAGAGTAGAGTAAAGTAGAGTAGAGAAGAGTAGAGTAGAGTAGAGGAGGGTAAAGAAGAGAAAAGTAGAGTAGAAAAAAAGCAAAAAAGAGCAATGTTGAGAAAAGAAGAGCAGAGTAGAGCAAAGAAGTGTAGGGTATAGTAGAGTAGAGTTAAAATAATCTAAAATAGGAATAACTAGAGTAGAGTAGAGTAGATTAGAGTAGAGCTAGGTTAGGTTAGGCTAAGATGGGGTTGGCAAGGCTAGATCAGAGTAGAGTGTTGTAGAGTAGAGCTAGATTAGGCTAGGCTAGAGTATAGTAGAATAGAGTAGAGTAGAGTAGAATATAGTCGAGTAGAGTAGTGTAGAGAGGAGTAGAGCAGAGTAGAGTAGAGAAGAATACAGTAGAGTAGAGTAGAGTAAAGGAGAGGAGAGGAGAAGAGAGGGGAAGAGAGGAGATTAGAGGGGAGGGGAGGAGAGGAGATTAAAAGAGAGGAGTGGGGAGAAGAGGATAAGAGAGGAGAGGAGAGTAGAGCAAAGTAGTATAGAGCAATGTAGAGCAGTGCTATGCTGAGGAAACCAAATCAAAGTAAAGAAGTACATAATAGAGTAGAGAAAAGTAGAGTATACTAGAGAAAAGTAGAGCATAGCTGAGTTGAGCAAAGCAGAGCAAAGCAAAGCAAAGTAGAGCTAAGTTAAGCTAGGCTCGACTAAGCTAGAGTAGAGTAGAGTTGAGTAGAGTTGAGTGGAGTAGAGTAAAGCAGAGTAGAGTAGAGTAGAGTATATTAGAGAAGATTAGAGAAGAGTAGAGAAGAGTAGAGTAGAGTAGAGTAGAGTAGGGTAAAACAGAGCAAAGTAGAGAAAAGAAAACAGTAGTAGAGCTTGTCCAGGCTAGACTAGGCTAAGGAGTAGAGAAGAATAGTGTAGAGTAGAGTAGAATAGAGTATGAATAGGTTAGGTTTTGCTAAGCTAGGCTAAGTTAGTGTAGAGTAGAGTAGACTAGAGTAGAGTAGTGTAGAGTAGATGAGAGTAGAGTAGAGTAGAGTTAAGAAGAGCAAAGTAAAGTAATGCAAAATAGAGTAGAGTATAACAGAGTAGAGTAGATTAGAGTAGAGCAGAGCAGAGCAAAGTAGAGCTAGATTAGGGTAGGCTAGGCTAGAGTAGAGTAGAGATGTGTAGAGCTAAGTTAGGCTAGGCTAGGTTGTGCTAGGTTAGAGTAATGTAGAGTATAATGTAGTAGAGTAGAGTAGAGTAGAGTAAAGTTAGGTTAGGCTAGGGCAAGCTAGCATAAGCTAGGTTAGAGTAGAGTAGAGTAGCATAGAGAAGAATAGAGAAGAGTAGAGCTCGATTAAACTAGGCTCGTCTAGTCTAGGCTAGGCTGGAGTAAAGTAGAGAAGAGCAAAGCAAAGTAGAGCAGAGCAGAGCATAATGGAGTAGAGAAGAGTAGAGTAGAGTAGAGTAGGGCATAGCAGAGTAAAGTACATAGAAGTAAAGCAGAGTAGAGTAGAGTAGAGCAAAGCAGAGCAAAGCATAATAGAGCTAGGTTAGTTTAAGCAATGCTAAGCAAGGCTAGGCTAAGCTAGGCTAGGTAAGAGTATAGTAGAGTACAGTAGGGCAGAGTAGAGTAGAGTAAAATAGAGTAGAGTATAGTATAGTAGAGTAGAGCAGAGTAGTGTAGGGCTAGGTTAGGCTCGGCTAGGCTATCCTTTTTTAGGCAGGCTAGATTAGAGTAGAGTAGAGCTAGGTTAGGCTAGGCTATGATAGGCTAGAGTTGAGTAGAGTGGAGTAGAGCAAAGTAGAGTACAATAGTGCAAAGATGATTAGAATAGAACAGACCATAGCAGAGTAGTGTTAGGTTAGGTTAGGATAGGCTAGGCTAGGCTAGGTTAGGCTAAGCTAAGCTAGGCTAGGTAAGAGTAGAGTAAAATAGAGCTGAATAGAGTAGAGCAAAGTAGAGTAGAGTGGAGTAGAGTAGAGCTAGGATAAGCTAAACTATGCTATGTTTGGCTAGGCTTTGGTAAGAAAGGCTAAGTTATGCTATAGTAGAGAAGAGTAGTGTAGAGTATAACAGAGTAGGGCTAAGTTAGGCAAGGCGAAGAAAGGCTTGGCTAGAGTACAAAGCAAAGTAGAGCAGAGCAGAGTAGAGAAGAGTAGAGTAGAGAAGAGAAGTGCAAAGCAGAGCAGAGCATAGTAGAGCAGAGCAGAGTAGAATAGAGTTGAGCAAGGTTATACTAGGCTTGGCTAGGCTAGGCTCAGCTGGGTTAGAGTAGAGAAGAGTAGATTTTTTAGGCTAGGCTAAGCTAGTATAGAGTATAGTAGAGTGGAGTAAAGTATAGTAGAGTAGAGTATAATAAAGTAGAGCTAGGTTAGGCTATTTTAAGTTAAGTTAGGCAAGGCTAGGTAGGCTACTGTAGGCTAGGGAAGGCTAGAGTATAGTGGAGTAGGATAGTGTAGAATAGAGTAGAGCTAAGTATGGCTAGGCTAGGCTAACTTAGATTAGAGTAGAGTTCAGTAGAGTAGAGTGGAATAGAGTAAAGTAGAGGAGAATAGAGTAGAGTAGAGTAGAGTAAAGCAGAGTAGAGTAGAGTTGAGGAGAAGAGAGTAGAGTAATGCAAAGCAAAGAAAAGATGAGTAAAGCTTAGTAGAAGGGTAAAGCAAAGCAAAACAAAGTAAAGTAGAGCAGTATAGAGCAGAGCAGAGTAGAGTAGAGTGGAGTAGGGGAGAGCAGAATAGAGATTATGCTAGGCTAGGCTAGGTTAGAGTAGAGTAAAGTAGAGCTCGATCAGGTTAGGTGAAGCTAGACTAAGTAGAGTAGAATAGAGCATTGTAGAATAAAGTAGAGCAGAACATGGTTAGGCTAGGTTAGAGTTGAGCAAGGTAGAGTAGAGTAGAGTAGAGTATAGTAGAGTAGAGTAAAGAAGAGTAGAGCAGTACTAGGTTAGGTTGGGTTAAGCTAACCTAGGTAAGGCTTGGCTAGGTTAGGATAGGCTAGAGTAGAGAAGAGTAGAGTATAAAAGAGTAGAGTAGAGTAGAGCTAGGTTAGGCTAGATTAGAGTAGAGTTGAGTGGAGTAGAGTAGAGTAGAGTAGAGCAGAGTAGAGTAGAGTAGGGTAGACAAAAGTTGAGCAAAGCAGAGATGGGTTAGGCTAAGCTAGGCTTGAGTAGAGTAGAGTAGAGTAGAGTAGGCAGAGCTAAGTTAGGCTAGGCTTGCCTATGCATGGGTAGAGTATAATAAAGTAGAGTAGAGTTGAGCAGAGTAGGGCAGAGTAGAGTAGACTAGTGCAGAGCAAAGTAGAATAGAGTAGAGCTGACCAAAGTAGAGTAGAGGTAGCTTAGGTTAGGCTAGGCTAGATTAGAGTAGAGAGGAGTAGAGCAAGGATAGGCTAAGCTAAGCTAGGTTAGAGTAGAGTAGAGTAGAATAGAGTTAGGTTAGGCTATGCTAGGCTAGGGTAGATAAGGTTAAGCTAGCTAGAGTAGAGTAGAGAAGAGAAGAATAGAGAAGAGTAGAGTAGAGCACAACTTAGTTAGCCTAAGCTAGTCCTGGCTAGGCTAGGCTAGAGTAGAGTAGAGTATAATAGAGCAAACTAGAGCATAGCATAGAAGAGCATAGTAGAGAAGAGTAGAGCAGACAAAAGTAGAGCAAGGAATAGCAAATTAGAGCAAAGCAAAGCAAAGCATAGTAGAGCTAGGATAGGCTAAGCTATATAAGGCTAGATAAGGCTAAGCTAGGTTGGAGTACATTGGAGTAGCGCAGAGTATAGTAGAGTTGAGTAGAGCTCGGTTAGACTAGGCTTGGTTTGGCAAGGCTAGAGTAGAGTAGAGTAAAGCTCAGTTAGGTTAGGCTAGGCTAGGATAGGCTAAGTTAGGCTAGAGTTTAGTAGAGTATAGTAGAGTAGAGTAGGATAGAACATAGTTGAGTAGGACAGAGCAGAGCAAAGTGGAGTAGAGCTGGTCAAAGAAGAGCAGAGTAGACCAGAGAAGAGTAAAGTAGAGGAAGAGTAGGCTAGGCTAGGGTAGAGTAGAGTTGAGTAGAGCAGAGTATAGTAGAGTTAGGTTAGGCTTAGCTAGGCTAGGTTAGTTGAATGTATAGTATAGTAAAGGAGAGGAGAGTAAAGCCAAGAAGAGCAGAATAGAGCACAATATAGCGGAGTTTAGTAGAGCAGAGAAGAGCAAAATGGAACATAATAAAGTAAAGAAAAGTAGAGAAAAGTAGAGTAGAGGAGAGCAGAGCAGAGTATAACACAGTAGAGCAAGGTTAGGCTAGGCTAACTTATGCTATGCTAAGTGTGGCTATGCTAGGTTATAGTAAACTAGAGTAGAGTGGAGTAGAATAGAGTAGATTATAATGCAATCATGTCAGGCTAGGTTAAAGTAAAGTAGAATAGTGTATAGTAGAGTACAACAGAGTAGAGTAGAGTAGAAGTAGGTTTGGCTAGGCTAGCTAAGTTAGAGTATAATATAGTAGAGTATAATAGAGTAAAGTAGAGCATGGTCAGGCTAGGCTAGGCCAAAGTACAGTAGAGTAGAGTAGAGTAGAACAATGCAGAGTAGAATAGAGCAGAGTAAAATAGAGCAAAGCAATGAAGAACAAAGTTGAGTAGAGTTAGGTTAGGCTAAGCTAGGTTAAGAAAGGCTAGAGTAGAGTGGAGTAGAGTAGAGTAAAGCAGAGTAGAGTGGAGAAGAGTAAAGTACAGAATAATAGAGTAGAGAAGAGCAGTGTAGTGTTGAGCACAGTTGAGCAAAGCAGAGTATAGCTAGGTTAGGCTATGCTAGGCTAGGTTAAAGTAGAGTAGAGTATAGTAAAGAAGAGTATCGTAGAGTAGAGTAAAGGAATTCTAATTTAGGCTAGGCTAAGCAAGGTTTGGCTTGGTTAGGCTAAGTAAGAGTAGAGTAGAGTGGAGTAGAGTAAAGCTAGGTCACATTAGGATAGGTAAGGCTAGGCTAGGTTAGAGTAGAGTTAGTATAATAGAGCTTGATTATGCTTGAGGTGAGTAAAGTAGAGCTAGGTTAGGATAAGCTGGGCTAGGCTATAGTAGAGTTGTGTAGAGTAGAGTACAGTAAAGTAGAGTAAGGTAAAGTAAAGTTGAGTAGAACAGAGCTTAGTGTAGCAAAGTAGGGAAGTTCAGAGTAGAGCAAAGAAGAGCAAGGTTTAGCTAGGTGAGGCAACAGTAGAGTAGAGTAGAGTAGAGCTTTATTAGGCTTGGTTAGGTTTTTTTATGCTAAACAAGGTTGAAGTAGAGAGGAGTAGAGTATAGTAGAGTATAGTAGAGTAAAGTAGAGTAAAGCATAATAGAGTAGAGCAGAGAAGAGCATATTAGTGTAGAGCAAAGTTAGGTTAAGCTAGGCTAGGCTAAGCTAGAGTAGAGTAGAGTAAAACTATGTTAGGCAAGGTTTGGTTAGGGAAGAGTAGAGTAGAGTAGGATAAAGTATAATAGAGTAGAGGAGAGTAGAGTAGAGTAGAGCTAAGTTTTGTTAAGCTAGGCTTAGTAAGGCTAAGCTAGGTTAGGTAAGGCTAAACTAGGCTAGGCTAGGTTAAGCTAGGCGAGTAAGGTCAAGTAGAGTAGAGTAGAGCTAGGTTAGGTAAGGTTAGGCTATGGTAGACTACGGTAGGCTAAGCTAAGCTAAAGTAAAGTAAAGTAGAGTAGAGTAGAGCGACATTAGGCTAGGTTAGATTAGAGTATAATAAAGTAGAGTAGGGTAGAGGATAGTAGAGAAGAGTGAAGCAGAGTAGAGCAGAGTAGAGCTAGGTTAAGCTAAGCGAGGCTATGCAAAACTAGCTAGACTAAAGTACAATAGAGTAGAGAAGAGTAGGGTAGAGTGGAGTAGACTAAATCGAGGATAGGCTAGGACAGGCTATGTTAGAGTAGAGTATTATTGAGTACATTAGAGTAAAGTAAAATTGACCTAGGTTAGGCTAAGCTAGAGTATAGTCATGTAGAGTAGAGTCAAACTAGGTTAGGTTAGGCTAGATTAGGATAGAATAAACTAGGCTAGAGTAGAGTAGTGCAGAGAAGAGTAGAGTAGAATAAATTAGAGTAGAGTAGAATAGAGTATCGTAAGGTTAGGCTAGACTAGGCTAAGCAAGGTTTGGTTAGAGTGGATAAACTAGGCTAGGCTAGACTAGCGTAGAGTAGAGTAGTGTATAGCAAAAAAGAGTCGAGTAGAGTAGAGTAGAGTAGAGAAGAGCAAAGAAGAGCAGAGCATAGTAGATCAAAAATGAGTATAGCAGAGCAGACTAGTGTAGATTAGAGCTAGGTTAGGTTAAGGAAGGGTATGTTAGGCTAGGCTATATTAGGCTAAGTTAGAGTAAAGTAGAGTAAAATAGAAGTAGAATAGAGTAAAGTAGAGTAAAGAAGAGCAGAGTGAAGCAGAGTAAAATAGTATAAAGCAAAGAAGAGTAGAGTAGAGTAGAGTAGAGCTGAGTAGAGTAGAGTAGAGTAGAGCAAAGCAGAGTAAAGTAGAGTAGTGTAAAGTAGAGTAGAGCTAGGTTAGGCTAAGCTAGGCTAGCTTAGACTAAGTTAAAGTAGAGTAGAGTAGAGTAGACTTGAGTTGATTAGATTAGAGTAGGGGAGTAGAGTAGAGTAGAGTAGAGTAGACTAGTATGGAGTTGAGTGGAGTAGAGTATTATAGAGTAGAGTAGAGAAGAGTAAAATAGAGCAGAGTAGAGTAAGATAGAGTTAAGTAGAGTATAGTAGAGTAGAGTAGAGTAGAGTAGAGAAGAGTAGATTAGAGTAGAGTAGAGTTAACTTAGGATAGTTCAGGGAAGGCTAACCTAAACTAGCCAAAGTAGTGTAGAGTAGACCAGAATAAAGTAGAGTGTGGCAAGGTTTGGCTTGGCTAGGCTAAGATAAGGTAAGGTAGTGTGGCGTAGAATAGAGCAAAGTAGAACAGAACAGAGCAAAGTAGAGCAAAACAAAGTAGAGTTGAGCAAAGCTAAGTAAAGCAAAGCAAAGTGCAGAAAAAGAATAGCAAACTACAAAAAAGTATAGTAGAGTAGAGCAAAATAGAGCAAAGCAAGGTTGTGTCGAGCTAGGCTAGGCTAGATTAGAGTAAAGCAAAGTATAAAAGAGCTAGGTTTAGTTAGGCTAGGCTTGATAAGGTTAGAGTAGACTAGAGTAGAGCTAGGTTTGGCTAGGCTAGGTTAGAGTATAGTACAACAGAGTAGAGTAGAGTAAAGAAAAGTAAAGCAGAGTAGAGCAAAGAAGAGTAAAGCAGAGTAGAGTAGAGCAGAGCTAGGTAAGGCTAGGCTAAGCTATGCTAAACAATGCTAGGTTAGAGTAAAGTAGAGTAGAGTATAGTACAGTAGGGTAAAGTAGAGTCGAGGTAAGTTAGGCTATACTAGTTTAGGTTAAGAGTAGAGTAAATCAAAGTAGAGTAGGGTAGAGTAGAGTAGAGTAGACTAGAGTAGAGTAGAGTGAAGTAGAGTAAAGTAGAGTAAAGGTAGGTTAGGCTTGGCTTGGCTAGGATAATGTAGGCTAGGCTAGAGTATTATGAAATAGAGTAGGATAGAGTAGGGTCGAGTAGAGCCAGGTAAGGCTAGGCTAGGCTAAACTAGGCAAGAGTAGAGTAGAGAAGAGTAGAGCAGAGTAGAGCTGAGAATAATAAAGTAGAGCATATTAGAGAAGAGTAGAGTAGAGCAAAGTAGAGTGGAATAGAGCTAGGTTAACCTAGGTTAGGCTTTACTAGAGTAGAATAATATATAATAGAATAAGGTTAGGTTAGGTAGGGAAAGACAAGGTTAGATTTGCTAGGCTAGGCCAGACTATAGTATAATGCAGTATAATAAAGCAGAGCAGAGTAGAGCAGTCTATTGCAAAGCGGAGTAAAGCAGAGTAGAATAGAGTAGAGGAGAGCAGAAAAGAGTGTCGCAGAGTAGAGTAGAGTAAAGCAAAGAAGAGTCGAGCTAAGGTTAGGCAAAGCTAGGCTAAGCTAACTTATGTTAGGTTAGGCTTAATTAGTGTAGTGTTGAGTAGAGTATAATAAAGTAGATTAGAGTAGAGTAAAGTAGGGTAGAGTAGAGTAGAGCATAGCATAGTAGAACATAGCACAGTAGAGTAGAATAAAGCAGAGTAGAGTAAAGTAGTGTGGAGCAGAGTTGAGAACAACAGAGTAGAGCATAGAAGAGCAGAGTAGAGCAAAATGGAGTAGAGCAGAGCAAAGCATATCAGAGTATAGTAGAGCAGAGAAGAGTAGAACAGCCCAAAGTAGAGTAGAGTAAAGCTAGGTTATACTAGGCTAGGCCAGGCTAGGTTTTGCTAGGATAGAGTAGAGTAGAGTAGATAAGAGTAAAGCTCAGTTAGGTTAAGCTAGGCTAGGCTAGAGTAGAATAGAGTAAAGTTTAGTAGAGCATAGCAGAGTAGAGCAGAGCAAGGTTAGGCTATGGTAAGCTAGGCTAGGCTAGAGTATGCTGGAGTAGAGTAGAGCAAGGTTTGGCTAGGCTAAGTCAGGCTTTATTAGAGTAGAGTGGAGGAGAGTAGAGTATAGTAGATTATGGTAGAGTGGAGAAGAGTATTATAGAGTATAGTAGAGCTAGCATACCTTATGCTAGGTTAGGGTTGGCTACATTAGGCTAAGCTAGGCTAGGATAGAGGAGAGTAGAGCAGAGCTAGGTTAGGTTAGGATAGGCAAGGCTAGGCTAGAGTAAAGTAGAGTATAATTGAATAGAGTAGAGTAGAATAGAGTAGAGCATTATAGTGCAAAGTAGAGAAGAGCAAAATAAAGCAAAGCAGAGTAGAGTCAAGCAGAGTAGAGCTAGGTTAGGTTAAGCAAGGGTAAGCTAAGTGAGGCTAAGGTAGGTTAGAATAGAGTAGAGTAGAGCAGATTATAGTAATGTATAATAAAGTAGAGTAAAGTAGAGCTAGGTTAGGCTAAGCAAGAGTTTAGCATAGTAGAGTAGAGTGGAGTAGAGCTAGGTTATGTTAGGCTAGGCTAGGCTAGAGAAGAGTGGAGTGTAGTAGAGAAGAGTAGAGCATAGTAGAGTCGTGCAAAGTATAGTAAAGTATATTAGAGAAGAGTAGAAGAGAGTAGAGCATGGTAAACTAGAGAAGAGCAGAGCAGAGTAGAGTAAGGATTTGCAGAGTAGCACAGAACTAGGTAAGGGTAGGCCAGGCTATATTAGAATAGAGAGTAGGGTAAAGTAATGTAGAGCTAGGTTAGGCGAGGATAGGTTAGAGTAGAGTGGAATATAGATGATTTGAGTAGAGTAGTGTATAATAGAGTAAAGTAGAATAAAACATGGTTAGGCTAGGCTAGGCTTGGATAGAGTAGGCATGGCTAGGAAAGCCTAGGCTAGAGTAGAGTAGTGTATAGTAGAGTAGAACAAAACAAAGCAAAGTAGTGTAGAGTAGAGCATAGTACAATAGAGTAAAGTAAAGTAGAGCTAAGTTAGGCTTGCCTAGGTTAGGCTAGGCTAGAGTAGAGTATAAAAGAGTAGAGCAAATTAGAATAGAGTAGAGTTAGTAGAGTATATTATGGTAGTGTAGAGAAGAGCAAGGTTAGGTTAGGTAAGGCTAGAGTATAGTTGAGGAGAGTAGAGTAGAGTAAAGCAAAGTAGAGTAGAGTAGACTTCAGATGAGTATAACAGAGTTGAACTAGGTTAGGCTAGGCTAGGCTAGAGTAGAGTAGAGTAGAGTAGAGTAAACTTAGGCTCAACTACACTAGGCTTGGCTAAGTTAGGGTATAGTAGTGCAGAGTAGATTAGAGTAGAGTAGAGCAGAGTAAAGTAAAATTAAGTTTGGCTAGTTTAGGCTATGATACAATAAAGAAGAGTAGAGTAGAGTAGAGTAGAGCAGTTCTGATAGAGCAAAGCATCACAGAGTAGACAAAAGTAGAGTAGAGTAGAGCAGAATAAAGCAGTGAAAAGCAGAGCAAACGAGAGCATAGCTAAGTTAGGCCTGGCTATATTAGAGTAGAGTAGATTGAGTAGAGCTAGGCTAGGCTTCGTTATGCAAGGCTAAGCTAGAGTATAGTATAGCAAGGTTAGGGTAGGTTAGCTTGGGTTAGGCTAGGCTAGGATAGAGTAAAGTGAGGTAGAGCATAGTAAATTAGAGCTTAGTTAGGCGAGGCTTGAGTAGAGTTGAGTTGAATAGAGCAAAGTAGTGCAAAGCATAGTTGATAAAAGCAGAGTAGAGTGGAACATAGTGTAATAGAGCAGAGTAGAGAAGAAAAGAGCATTATGGGGCATAATAGAGTAGTGCAGCATAGAGCATAGTATAGTACAGTAGAGTAGAGAAGAACTAAGTATGGCTAAGCTTTATGAGGCTAGGCTAGGCTCCTTTAAAGCACAGTAGAGTATAGTAGAGTAGAGTGAAGCAGAGTAGAGTAGAGCTAGGTTACACTAGGCAAGGTGAGGCTAGGCTAGGTTAAGCTATGCTAAATGGAGTATAGTAAAGTAGAGCAGAGTAAAGCTATATTAGGTTAGGGTAGGCTAGGCTAAAGAAGAGTAGAATAGAGTAGAGTGGAACATAGCAGAGCAGAGCATATTACATTAGAGTAGAGAAGAGCATAATAGAATAGTGTAGAGCAGAATGAAGCAGAGAAGAGTAGATAATAGTAGAGCAGAGTAGAGTGGAGTAGAGTAGAGTGGAGTAGAGCAAGGTTAGGTGAGATTAGGCTAAGCTATGGTAGAGTGGAGTAGGGTAGAGTAAAGTAGAGCCACCTATATTAGGCAAGGCTAGGCTATGTTAGATTAGAGTAGACTATAGTAATGTAGAGTAGAGTAGAGTAGAGCTAGGTTAGGCTAAGGTAGAGTCAAGTAGAGTAGAGTTGTGTAGATTAGAGCTAGGATAGGTTAGGTTAGGCTAGGCTAGAGTAGAGTAGAGTAGAATAAAGTAAAGGAGAGAAGAATAGACTAGAAAAGAGTAGAGTAGAGAAGAGAAAGGTTAGACAAGGCTATGCAAAGCTAGGAAAGGTTTGGTTAGAGTAGGGATGAGTAGAGTAGAGGAGAGTAGAGCTAGATTAGGCTAGGCTACTCTGAGCTAAGTTAGAGTAGAGTAGAGTAGAGTAGAGTAGAGTAGAGTAGAGTATTATGGAGTAGAGTAGAGTAGAGGAGAGAAGAAGAGAGGAAAGGAGAGGAGAGGAGAATATATAAGAGCAGAGTAGAGCAAAGTAGGGTAGAGTAGAGTAGAGAAGAGTAGAGTAGAGTAGAGGCAAGGTAGGCTAGGCTAGGCTAGAGGAGAGTAGAGTAGAGCCAAGTTTGGTTAGGTTAGGTTAGGCTAGGCTAGGTTATGCTAGTCTAGGCTAGGCTTTAGTAGAATAGTATAGTAGAGTAAGTAGAGCAGAGATAGGTAAAATTAGGTTTGGTAAGGCTAGTTAAGGCTAGGCTAATATAGAGTACAGTAGAGTAGAGTAGAGTAGAATAAAGCAAAGTAGAGTAGAGTAGAACATGGCAGAGCAAAGTAGAGTAGAGTAGTATAAAGTAGAGAAGAGTAGAGTAGAAGAGAGAAAAGCAAAGAATAAAAAAGTAAAGTAGACCAAAGTAGAGAATAGTAAAGTAGAGTAGAGTAGAATAGAGCTAGGCTAGGCTAGGTTATGTTAGGATAGGCTACACTAGGCTAGGCTAAAGTAGAGTAAAGAAGAGTAGAGTAGAGCAAAGCTAGGTTAGGCAAGGCTTGGCTAGGCTAGGTTAGAGTAGGGTGAAGTAGAGTAGAGTAGAGTAGAGTAGCATAGAGTAGAGTAAAGTAGAGTAGAGTAAAGTAGTATAAAGTAGATTAGAGTAGAGTAGAGTAGTATAAAGTAGAGTACAGCTAGCCTTTACAAGGCTAGGCTAGGTTAGAGTATCATAGAATATAGTAGAGTATAACATAGTAGAGTAGAGCTAGATTGGCTAGGCTGACTTAGGTGAGAGTAGAGTAGAGTAGTGTAGAGTAGATAGAGTATAGTAGAGTAGATTAGAGTAGGTTAGAGTGGAGTGGAGTAGAGGGGAGGAGAGGAGAGTAGAGTAGAGCTAAAGAAGGTAAGGTTAGGCTAGAGTGTAGAGTGTAGTAGAGTAGAATATATTTTAGTAGAGAAGAGTAGTGTTGAGTAGAGTTGAGAAGAGTATAGTAGAGTAAAGTAGAGTATAATAAAGCAAAGTAAAGTAGAGTTATGTTAGGCTAAGCAAGGCTAGTCTAGGGTATGTTAAGCTTGCTTAGAGTAGAGTATAATAGAGTATAATAGAGCTAGGTTAGGCTAGGCTAGGATAGAGTATAATAAAGTAGAGTAGAGTTGAGTAGAGCAGAATAGAGAAGAGCAAAATAGAGTAGACCAGAGTAAAGTAGAGTGAGCAGAGCATAGTAGTGCAGAGATAGGTTAGTCGAGGCAAAGTTAGGTTAAGCTAAGCTATAGTAATGAAGATTAGAGCTATTTTTGGCTTCATTAGGCTAAGCTATTTTAATGTAGAGTATAGTAAAGTAGGGTACAATGGAGTGGAGTTGAGTTGAGTATAGAAGAGTAGAATTGAGAAGAGTAGAGTAGAGTAGAGTAAAGCTTTGTTAAGCTAAGCTAGGATAGAGTACAGTAAAGTAGAGCAGAGCTAAGTTTAGCATAGTAGACCCTAGAAGAGTAGAGTAGAGCAGTGTTGAGAAGAATAGAGCAGGGCAAAGTAGAATAGAGTAGAGCAGAGTACAATAGAGCTTGGTTAGGCTAAGATAAGCTAGGCTAGGTTAGAGTAAAGAAGAGTAGTGTAGAGAAGAGTAGAGTATAGTATAGTAGAGTAAAGTAGAGTAGAGTGTAGTAGAGTAGAGTAGAGCTAGGTAAGGCTAGACTAGGCTAAGTAAGGTTAGGCTTGGCTAGAGTAGAGTAGAGCAGAGAAATTAGAGTAGAGAAGAGTATAGTAGAGCTTGGTTTGGTTAAGCTAGGCTAGGCTAGAGTAGAGTAGAGTATAGTAGAATAGAGCAGAGTAGAATTATGCATAGTGGAGCAATGCAGAGTAAAAAAAGTAGAGTAGAATAGAGAAGAGAAGGTTAGAGCAAAGACGAGCAAGCTTAGTTTTGGTAAGGCTAGCTAAGCTAGGTTAGAGTAGAGTAGAGAGTAGAGTTGAGAATAATAGAGCTAAGTTAGGCTTGACAAGGTTAGTTTAGGTTATATTAGAGTAGAGTAGAGTAGAGTAGAGTATATAGAGTATAGTAGAGGAAAGTAGAGTAGAGCTAATTAAGCTAGGCTAGGCTAGCTCATATTAGTGTAGAGCAGAGCGGAGTAGAGTAGAGTATAATAGAGTAGAGCTAGGTTAGGCTAGGCTAGGCTCGAGTCGAGTAGAATAGAGCAGAGTAAAGTACAGTAGAGTAGAGCAGAGAAGAGTAATATAGTAGAGGAAAGCAAAGTTGTGTAGAGCTTGTTTTGGCTTGGATAAGTTAGGTTAAGCTAAGCTAGATTAGAGTAGAGAAGAGTTAGGTTAGGCTTGGCTATGTTAGCCTAAGTTAAAGAAGAGTAGAGTATAATAGAGTAGAGTAAAGTAAAGTAGAGTAAAGAAGAGTAGAGCTAGGTTAGGCTAGGCTAGGCTAGCGACTAGGCTAAGATAGGCAAGGCTTAGCTAGGACTAAGTACAGTAGAGTAGAGTAGAGTAGAGGAAGGTTAAGTTAGGTTTGGCTAAGGTAGGCTATGCAATACTAGTTTGCAGAAGAGTAGAGTAGAGAAGAGTGGAGTAGAGTAGAGTTGAGTAGAGTAGAGTAGAGTATAATAGTATAAAGTAGTGTAGGGTAGAGTTGAGTAGAGCTATGTTAGGCAAGGATAAGCTAGGCTAAACTTTGTTAGGGTAGGCTAGGCTAGGGAAAGCTAGGCTAGAGTAGAGTAGAGTATAGCAGAGTGAGATTAGGCAAGGTTTTGCTAGAGAACAGTATAATAGAGTAGAGTAGAGTAGAGCGGAGCAAAGCATAACAGAGTAGAGTCGAGCAGAGTAGAGCATAGCTAGGATAGTGTAGGCTAGGCTTGGCTAGGCTAAGCTTAGCTTGGTTATGATAGAGTAGAGTAGAGTATAGCAGAGTAGTGCTAGGTTTGGCTAGGCTAGGGTAAGTTAGACTATAGTAGAGAAGAGTAGATTAGAGTAGAGTAGGGTAAAGTAGAGTCTAGCTAGGTTAGGCTAGGCAAGGCTACACAAGGGTTGGTTAGGTTGGGCTAGGCTAGGCATGGCTAAGCTATAGTAGAGTAGAGTATAGTAATGTAGAGTAGAGTAGAGTAGAATTAGGTTAGGTTATGCTAGGCTAGGCTAGGCCAAACTAGGCAAGAGTAGAGCATAACAGAGTCAAGATTAGTAGAGTAGAGTAGAGTATAATACAGTAGAGCATTATAGGGAAGAGCAGAGTAGAGATGAGCAGAGCAAAGTAGCTCTTAATTAGGCTAAGCTAGGCAATGCTATAATGGAGAAGAGTTTAGCTAGGCTACCCTAAGATCTAGTAGAGTAGAGTAGAATAGAGTAAAGTAGAGTAGAGTAGGGCAAAGCAGAGCATAGTAGAGTAGAGCAGAGGTAGGTTAGGCTAGGCTAGGCCAGAGTAGAATAAAATAGAGCTAGGTAAGGCTAGGATAGGTTAGACTAGTTTGGAGTAGTGTGGAGTAGAGCAGAGTAGAGTAGAGTAAAGTAGAGTAGAGTAGAGTAGAGTAAAGTAGAGTAGATTAGAGTGGAGTAAAGTATAGTCGAGTAGAGTAGAGCGAGGTTAGGCGAGGCTAGGCTAGGCTAGGCTAAGTAAGACAAGGTAGGCAAGGCTAGGTTAGGATATAATAGAGTAGAGTAGAGTAGAGTATCAAAGAGTATAATACAGTTTGGTTAGACTAAGCAAGGCTAGAATAGAGTAGAGTATAGTTGAGTAGAGTAGAGTAGACAAGAGTAGAGCAAAGAAGACCAGAGAAGATTAAAGTAGAGTAGAGTATTATGGAGCTAAGTCAGGCTAGGCTAGTGAAGGATAGGCTAGAGTAGAGTAGAGTAGAGCTAGGTTAAGCTAGGCTAGGCTATGTTAGGTTAGAGTAGAGTATAGTAGAGTAGATGGGGTTAGGTTAGGCTAGGTTATGCTTTGCTAAAGGATTGCTGAAATTAGTAAAGAAAAAAAAGAGTAGAGTAGAGCAAGGTAGAGCATAGTAGAGCAAAGTAGTCTAGAGCAAAGAAGAGTAGACCATAATAGAGCTTACTTGAGCTAGGTTTGGCTAGGATAGCAAGGCATGGTTAGGCTAGCTTAAAGTCAAGTAGAGTATAGTAGAGTCGAGTAGAGTAGAGTTAGGTAAGGTTAGGACAGGTTAGAGTAGAGTAGAGTATAATATAAAAGAGTAAAGTGAGGTTAGGTTAGGCTAGGATATTATACTCATAGCTTGCCTAGGCTGGGATAGAGTAGAGTAGAATAGAGTAAAGTAGAGTAAACAAGAGTTGAGTAGAGAAGAGCAGAGTAAACCTAGGTTAGGTTAGGTTATGTAAGGCTAGAGTAAAGTGGAGTAGAGTAGAGTAAAGCAAAGCAAAGTATAGTAGAGCTAGGTTAGGCAAGGCTAGCCTTGGATAGGCTAAGATAGGCTTGGCTAGAGTAGAATAGAGTAAAACAGAGTAGAGTAGAATAAAGTAGAATAGAGTAGAGTGGAGCTGAGCTAGGTTATGGTAGGCTAAGCTAGGCTAGGCTAAGCTGGGCTAGGAAAGACTAAGCTAGGCTATAATAAGAGAGTATAGTATAGTAAAGCTAAGTTAGGCTATGCAAGATAAGGCTAGGCTAAGCTAGACTAGAGCAGAGTAGAATAGAGTAAAAGTATATTAGAGTAGAGTGGAGTAGAACAGAGTAAAATTTAGTAGAGTAGAGAAGAGCAGAGTAGTACAAAGTGAAAAGAGTAGAATAGAGTAGAGGAGAGCAGATCAAAGAAGAGAATAATCTAGTAAAGTAGAGTATAGAAGAGCAAAGAAGAGCAAAGCTATGTTAGGCTAGGCCAGGCTAAGCTAAGCTTGAGTAGAGTAGTATAAAGTAGAGTAGAGTAGATATAGTAGAGTAGAGCTAGGTTAGGTTAGGCTAAGGATGGCTCAACTAGGCTAAGTAAGGATAGAGTAGAGTAGAGTTGAGTAGAGTATAGCTAAGTTAGGTAAGGCTAGGCTAGGCTAAAGGAGGCTTGAGTAGAGTAGAGTAGAGTAGAGTATAATATAATAGGGCAAAGCAGAGTAGAATAGAGCAAAGTAGAGTAGATAAAGTTAGAGTGGAGTAGAGCAGAGCAGAGTAGTGCAGAGCAAAGTAGAGTAAAGTTAGGTTAGGCTAGGCTTGGCTAGGCCAGAGTGGAGTATAGTATAATAGAGTATAGTAGAGTAGAGTAGAGCAAATTAGAGTAGAGTAGAGCAAAGTAGAGCAGAGGAGAGTGTAGAAAAGTAGAGCAGTACTATGAAGAGTAGAGCATAGCAAATTAGAGTAGAGCATACTAGAGTAGCATACATTAGAGTATAGAAAATTAGAGTAGAGTGGAGCAAAGCAAAGCAGAGCAGAGCAGAGCTAGGTTAGGCTATGATTGGCTTGGCTAGGGTTTGACTAAGAAAGAGTAGAGTAGAGAAGAGTAGAGTTGGTTTTAGTAGAGTAGGTATGGTGGAGCATAGCTAAGTTAGGCTAAGCTAGCCTAGGATAGAGTAGAGATGGGTAAAGTAGTATAGAGTAAAGTAGAGTAAAGTAGGGTAGAGTAGACATAGGTTAGGTTGGGCTAAGCTAGGCTAGGATATAGTAAGCGAGGCTAGGCCAGAGTAGAGAAGAGTAGAGTAGTGTAGACAAGAGTAAAGTAGAGTAGAGCTAGGTTAGGCTAGGCTAAAGTATAGAGTAGAGCAAAGCAGAGTATAGCAGAGTAGAGTAGAGTGGAGTAGAGCATAACAGAGTAGTATAGAGCAAAGTAGAGCATAGTTAGGTTATGGTAGGCTAATCTTGGTAAGGCTAGAGTAGAGTACAATATATTAGATTATAGTAGAGCAGAGTAGAGTAGGGCAAAGTAGAGTATAATAGAGAAAAAAAGAGCAGAGCATAATAGAGAATAGTTGAGAAGAGCTATGAAGAGTAGAGCAGAGCAAACCAGGGTAGAGTAGACTAGAGTAGAATACAACAGTGTAGAGAAAATTAGAGTATAGTAGAGTATAAAAGATTAGAGAAAAGGATAGCTAGGTTAGGCTATGATTGGCTTGGCTAGGGTTCAACTAAGAATGAGTAGAATAGAGAATAGTAGAGTAGGTACAGTAGAGTAGAGTGAAGGATAGCTAGGTTAGGCAAGGCTAGGCTAGGTTAGAGTAGAGAAGGGTAGAGTAGTGTAGGGTAGAGTAGAGTAAAGTAGGATAGAGTAGAGATAGGTTAGGTTGGGTTAAGCTAGGCAAGGCTACGGTAAGCTAGGCTAGGCAAGAGTTGAGAAGAGTAGAGAAGAGTAGAGTAGAGTAAAGCTAGGTTAGGCTAGACTAGGGTAGGATAGAGTGGAGTAGAGCATAGTAGAGTGGAGTAGAGTAGAGTAGAGCAGAGTAGAGAAAAGTGGAGCAGAGCTGAGCTAGGATAGGTTAGGAGAGGCTTGAGTAGAGTAGAGTAGAGTAGAGTATGGTAGAGTAGAGTAGAGTAGAGTGGAATAGAGCAAGGTTAGGCTTGGCTAGAGTAGGTATGGTAAGGCTAGAGTAGAGTAGAGCAGAATAGAGTAGAGGTGAGTAGAGTAGAGTAGAGCTTAGTTAAGATAGGCTAGGTTAGGCTTAGGTAAGAAGGCTAGGCTTGAGTAGAGTAGAGTTGAGTAGTGTAGAGTAGAGTTAGTTTAGGCTAGGCTAGGTTAAGCAAGCAAGAGTAGAGTAGAGTAGAGTAGAGCTGAATAGAGCAGAGAAGAATAGAGCATACCAAAGTAAAGTAGAGTATAGCAGATCATAGTAGAGTAGTAGTAGAGTACACTAGAGCATAGTACAGAGGAATAGAATTATGTTAGGCAAGTCAAGGTTTGGCAAAGCTAGGTTAGGCTAGGCTAGGCTAAGCTAGGCTTGAGTATAGTAAAGCAAAGCTTAGTAGAGTAGTGTAGAGTAGAGTAGATTAAAGTAGAGCAAGGTTAGCCTAGGCTAAGCTATGGCTACACCAAAGTATAATCGATTAGGGTAGAGTAATGTTAAGCTAGCCTAGATAGGGCTAAGCTAGTGTAAAGTAGAGCAGAGTATAGTAGAGTATAGAAGAGTAGAGTAGAATTAGGTTAGGCTTGAGTATAGAGCAATGTAAATAAGAGCAGAGCAGAGTAGAGCAGAGTAGTGTAGAAAAGAGTTGAGAAGAGCAAATCAAAGCTGAGCAAAGTAGAGAAAAGAAGAGCAAGGTTAGGTAATGCTAGGCTAGGCTAGGCTGAGCTAGGCTAGGCTAGGTAAGGTTAGGCTAGTGTAGAGTAGAGTATACTATAGTAAAGTTGGGTTAGGTTAGCCTAGGCTAGGCAAAGGTAGGTTATTTCATGCAAGGCTAGGTTGGGCTTGAGAAGAGTATTGTAGAGTAGAGTGGAGCTTGGATAGGTTAGGTTAGGCTAGGCTAAAGTAGAGTAGAGTAGAGTAGGGTAGAGTGGAATAGAGTATAGTAGATTAGAGTAAAGACAAGCAAAATAAAGTAGAGTTGAGAAGAGTAGGTTAGAGAAGAGTGTAGTAGAAGATAGAAGCATAGAGTGGAATAGAGCAGAGCAAAGTAGTAGAGTAGAGCAGAACAATATAGAGTAGAGAATAGTAGAGTAGAGTAGTGTAGAGCAATGTAAAGCAGAGTAGAGTAGAGTAGAGCAGAGTAGTGCTAGGCTAGGTTATGTAAGGCTAGGCTAGAGTAGAGTACAGTAGAGTAGAGTAGAGTATAGTAGAGTGGAGTAGAGTAGTCTAAAATAGAGTAGAGCAAGGTTAAGCTCAGCTAAGCTAGGTTAGGGTAGGCTAAGCTAGATTAGTGTAGAGTAGAGAAGAGTTGAGCTAGATTAGGCTAGGCTAGGATTAGTACATTAGAGTAAAGTAGACTAGAGTAGAGTTGAGCAGAGTAAAGAAGAGCCGAGAAAAGCAATGTAGAGAGCAGAGCATAGAAGAGTAGAGCAGAGTAGAGTAGAGCTAGGTTACAGTAGGTTGACCTAGGTTAAGCTAGGCTAGAGTAATGTAGCTTAGACCTAGGTTGGGCCTGGTTGGCTAGGTTTGGTTTTTGTAGAGTAGAGTAGAGTAGAGTAAAGTAGAGTGAAGAAGAGTATAATAGAGTATAGTAGAGTGGTGTAGAGTAGAGTAGAGTTTAGTAGAGATAGGTTAGGCTAAGTTAGGCTAGGCTTGGCTAAGTTAGGCTAGGCTTGGATGGGTTAGAATAGAGTGAAGTAGAGTAGAGTAGAGCTAGGTTAAGCTAAGCTATAGGTTAGGTTAGGCCAGTGTACAATAGATTAGAGTAGAGAGAGCAGAGTAGAGAAGAGTAGAGAAGAGCAAAGAAGTGCAAAGTAGAATACAACAAAATAGAGTAAAGCATAAAAGAGTAGAGCTGAAAAGAGCTAGGTCAGGACAGGCTAGGCCAAGCAAGGCTAGAGTAGAGTATAGTCGAGTAGAACTATGTTAGCTTTGGCTAGCCAAGCTAGTTAGAGTAGAGTAGACAAGAGTGGAGTAGAGTATAGTAGAGTTGAGTTAGGTTAAGCTAGGCTAGGCTAGCATAGGCTAAACCTGATTAGGCTAGAGTAGAGAAGAATAGAGTAGAGTAAAGCTCGATTAGGGTAAGTTAGGCTAGTCACTTGTTAGGTAGAGTATATTAGAGAAAAGCATAATAGAGCTTAGTTGATCAAAGCAGAGAAGAGCATAACAGAGAAGAGAAGTGCAGAGCAAAGTAGTGCAGAGTGGAGTAGCATAGAGCAAAGTAAAATAGAGTAGAATAAACTAAAGTATAGGAGAGTAGAGAAGACTATAGTAGAGTAAGGTTAGGCAAAGCTAGGCTATGCTAAGCTAGGTTAAACTATGTTAAAATAAAGTAGAGAAGAGTAGAGTAGAGTAGGGTAGAGTAGAACAGAGTTGAGTATAGTAGAGTTTGATAGTACAGAGTAGAGCTAGGTTAGGCTAGGATAGAGTAGAGTAGAGTGGAGTAAAGGAGAGTAGAGAAGAGTACAGTAGAGCTAAGTTTGGTTAAATAGGCTATGCTAGCTATAGTTAAGTAGATTAGAATAGACTAGAGCAGAGCAAAGTAGAGTAGAGTAGAGATGAGCAAAGTAGGGTAAAGCAGAGCTAGGTTAGTTTAGGTTAGGCAAGGGTTGTATAGGCTAGAGTATAGTAGAGTAGAGTAGAGAAGAATAAAGCAAGGTTAAGCTAGGTTAGGCTAGACTAGGATAGAGTAGAATACAATAGAGTATAATAAAGGAAAGCAGAATAGAATAGAGTAGAGCATAATAGTGCAGAGTTGAAAGAATTTGAGCAGAGCATAGTATAGTAGAATAAAGGTAGGTTAAGCTATGCTAGGTCAACTAGGCTAGGCTAGGCTAGATTTGAGTAGAGTAGTGTAGTGTAGAGCTAGGTTAAGCTAACGTAGGCTAGGCTAGGCTTGAGTAGATTAACATAGATTAGAATAGAGTAGAGTAGAGTAGAGTAAAGTAGAGCAGAGCAAGGTTAAGCTTGGTTAGGTTAGGCTAGGCTAGGGTAGTCTAGGGAAGAGTCGAGTAGAGTAGAGTAGAGTAGAGTAGGGTAGAGAAAGGCTAGGCTAGGGTAGGATAGAGTATAATAGAGTAGAGTGGAGTGGAGTAGGGTAGAGTAGAGAAGAGTAGAGCTGAGTAGAGCAGAGTAAAGTAGTGCAGAGTAGAGCAGAGAAGAGAAAAGTAGAGTAGTGTAGAGCAGAGTATAACAGAGCTATGTTAGGCTATCCTAGAGTTGTTTAAATTAGAGCTAGGTTAGGCTTTGCTTGGCTAGGCTTGGTTAGAGTATAGTTGAGTAGTCAATAGTCGAGTAGAGTTAAGTAGAGTAGAGTATAGCTAGGTTAGGCTAGGCCAGGTTAGGGTTGCTTAGGCTAGGTTATGCTAGGCTAGGTGATGCTAGGCAAGGTTTTCTTAAAGTAGAGTGTAGTTGAGTAGAGTAGAGCTAGGTTAAGTAAGGCTAGGCTAGTGTATAATAGATTAGAGTAGTGTAGAGTAGAGCAAAATAGAGTAGGGTATAGCATAATAGAGCAGACTAGAGTAGAGATAGGTTAAGCTAAGCTAGGTTAGAGTAGAGCAGAGTACAGCGAGGTTAGGCTAGGTTAGAATAGAGTAGAGTTGAGTTGAGTAGAGTACATAGAGTAGAGTCTAATAAAGTGTAGTAGATTACAAAAGAGTAGCATAGAGTAAGTTAGGCTAGACAAGGAGAAGGTAGGCTAGGAAAGCATAAGACAGAGTAGTGTAGAGATCGATTAGACTAGGCTAGGCTAGAGAAGAGAAGAGTATAATAGAGTAAAGCAGAGTAGAATAGAGCATAATAGAGAAGAGAAGGGCAGAGTATAATAGAATAGAGTGGTGTTTTGTAGGGAAGAGTAAACCAGAGTAGAGTAGAGAATAGTGTAACAGAGTAAAGGAGTACAAAGTAGAGTAGAGAAAAGTAGAGCAGTATAGAGTAAAGTAAAGTAGTGCAGAGTATAGCAAAGCTAGGTTAGGCTATGCTTGGCTTCGCAAGGCTAAGTAAGAGTAGAGTTGAGTAAAGTAGAGTAGAGTATAATAGAGTAGAGTAGAGCTAGGTTAGGCTAGACTAGGTTATGCTAGACTTGGTTAGAGTATAATAGAGCAGAGTATAACATAATAGAGTAGAGTAATAGAGATGAGAGAAGATTAGAGAAGAGCAGAGATGAGTAGAGCAAGCTAGAGTAGAGCTTGGCTAGGCAAGGATAGGCTAGCCTAGAGTAGAGTAAAGTTGAATATAGTAGAGTAGACTAGAATAGAGTTTTATTGAGTGAAGTAGAGTATAATAGAGTAGAGTAGATCTGAGTAGAGCAGAGTAGAGTAGAATAGAGAAGAGTAGAGCTAAGTTATACTAGGCTAGGTTAGGCTAGGCTTGGTTAGGCTAGTTTAGACAAAGTTAGGTTAGAGTAGACTAGAGCTTGGTTAGGCTAGGCTAGGCTAGGAAAGGCTAGGCTAGGTTAGAGTAGAGTAGAGTAAAGTAGGGTATAGTAGAGTAGAGCTAGGTTAGGCTAAACAAAGCTAGTCTAGGCTAGAGTATAAAGCAAAGAGAGTAGAGCAGAGTATAGGAGTACAGAGTAGAGTGGAGCAGAGTATAGGAGTATAGAGTATAGTGGAGTAGAGTAGAGAATAGTATAATAGAGTAGAGTAGAGCTAGGTTAGGCTAAGAAAGACCAAACTAGGTAAGACTAAGCTAGAGTATAGTAGAGTAGATTAGAGCATAGTAGAGTAGAGTAGAGCAAAGCATAGTAGAGTTGAGCTAGGTTAGGCTAGGCTAGGTTAGGGAAGATGAGACTAGCCTTGGTTAGGCAAGGCTCAGCCATGAATAGATCAAAGTAGAGCAGAGTAGAGCAGAATAGAGAAGTGTAAGGCTATGTTATACTAGGCTAGGTTAGGCTAGTCTAGACTAGGCTAGGTTAGAGCAGAGTAGAGCTTAGTTAGGCTAGGCCAGACTAAGCTAGGCTAGAGTAGAGTAGATTAGAGTAGGGTAGAGTAGAATAGAGCTAAGTTAGGTTAGAGTATAGAGCATAACAGAGTAGAGCATAGAATAGTGGAGAAGAGTAGAGAGGAGTAGAGTAGAGTAGAGCTAGGTTAGGCTAAGAAAGACCAGACTAAGCAAGGCTAGCTAGGGTAGGTAAGGCTATGGTATAGTAAAGTAGAGCAGAGTAGAGTAGAGTAAACAACAGTAGAGTTTAGCAAGGTTAGGCTAGGCTAGGTTAGGAATGGCTAGGCTTGCATAAGCTAGGCAAGGCTAGGCTAGAGTAGAGTAGAGTTGATTAGAGTAAATCTATGTTAGGTTAAGATAGGTTCAGTTAGAGTTGAGTTGAGTAGAGTAAAGTAAAGTGGAGTAGAGTAGAGTAGAGTGGAGTAGAGTAAAGTAGAGGAGAGGAGGGTAGAGCATAATAGAGTAGAACAAAAGCAAAGTAGAGTAGAGAAGAGCAAATAAGAAGAGCAGAGCAACGTCGAGTAGAGCAGGGGAGAGGACAGCATTATAGTGCATAGCAGAGTAGAGTAAAGCTTTGTTACACTATGCTAAACTTGGTTAGAGTAGAGTAGAGTAAAGCTTGGTTAGGCTAGGCTAAACTAGGTTAGAGTAGAGTCGAGTAGAGCAAAGTAGAGCAGAGCAAAGTAGAGCAGGGTAGAGTAGAGTAGATTAGAGCAAAGAAGAATAGAGCAGAGCAGAGCAAAGAAAAGAAGAGCAACATAAAGTAGAGCAGAGCAGAGTAGAGTTTAGTTGAGTAGGGCAAAGTTGAGTAGAGCAAGGTTAAGCAAGGTTAGAGAAGAGTATAATAGAGTAGAGTATTGTAAGTGGAGTAGAGTGGAGTAGAGGATAATAGAGTATAATATAATAGAGTAGAGTTGAGCAGAGTAGAAAAGGGCTAGGTTAAGCTAGGCTATGTGAGGCTAACCTAGGCAAGGTTAGGTTAACCTAGGTTATAGAAGAGTAGAGTAAAGTAGAGTAGAGTAAAGTAGAGTTGAGCTAGGTTAGCTTAGGTTAGGAGAGGTTAGGCTATGCTAAAGTAGAGTAGGGTCGAGTAGAGTAGAGCAGAGCAGAGTAGGAAAGAGTAGAGTAGAGTAGAGTAGAGTAGAGCAGAGCATAATAGAGTAGATCAAAGCAAAGAAGAATAGATCAAAGTTAAGCAAAGTAGAGCTGAGTAGAGCAAGTTAAGGCTATGCTAGGTTAGGTGAGGTTATTCTAGGCTAAGCTAGGCTAGATAGAGTAGAGTAGAGTAGAGTACAAGTTTAGGCTAGGCTAGGTTAGAGTGGAGTAGAGCAAAGTAGAGTAGACTAGAGTAGAGCTAGCATAGGTAACGCAAAGTTAGCTAGGTTATGCTAAGGTAGGCTAGACTAGGTAAGAGTAGAGTATAGTAGAGCTAAGTTAGGCTAGGCTAAAGAACAATAGAGTAGAGTAGAGTAGAGTAATACAGAATAGAGTAGAGTAAAACAGAGAAGAGCAGAGTAAAGTATGGTAGAGCAAAGCAGAGTAGAGCTAGGTTAGGCTAGGCTAGGCTAAGTTAGGCAAGAGTATAGTAGAGCAGAGTAGAGTAGAGCAAGGTTACTTGGCTAAGCTAGGCTAAGTTATAGTATAGTAGAGTAGAATATATTAGATTGAAGTAGAGTTGAATAAAGAAGAGTAAAGGTAGAATAGAGCTAGGTTAGGCTAGGCTTGGCTAGGTTAGAGTAAGCTAGGCTAAGCAAGACTATGCTAGAGTAGAGTAGAGTAGAGAAGAGTAGAGAGAGGTAGAGTAGAGTAAAGTAGAGCTAGGAGAAGCAAGGAGAGGCTAGGCTAGAGTAGAGTAGAGTAGAGTAGTATAAAGTAGAGCAGAGTAGGGCAGAGTAGAGTGGAGAAGAGTAGAGTGAAGTAGAGTAGAGAAACATTTAGCAAAGCTAAGTAGAGTATAGTAGAGCTATGTCAGGCTATACTAGGCTAAGTTTGGTTAGAGTAAAGTAAAGAATGGTAGAGTGAAGTAGAGTAGAGTAGAATAGAGTAGAATAGAAAATATTAGAGTGGTGCAGAGTAGAGTAGAGTAGAGCTAGATTAGGCTAGGCTAGGCTAGGCTAAGCAAGGCTAGACTATGGTAGAGTCAAGTTAGCTTAGGTTAGGCTTGGCTAGGATAGAGTACAGTAGAGTAGAGAAGAATAGAGTAGAGTAGTGTAGAGTATAGTAGAGTAGAGCTAAGTTAGGCGAAGCTAGGTAAGGCTAAGTTAGGCTAGGCTTGGCTACAGTAGAGTAGGGTAGAGTAGAGCTTAGTAAACCAAAGTAAAGTAAAGCTAGGTTAGGCTTGGCTGGGCTAGGCTTGAGTATAATAGACTGTAATAGAGTAGAGTAGAGCAAAGCAGAGTAGAGAGTAGTAAAGTAGAGTATAGGAAAGAAAAATAGAGTAAAGTAGAGTAGAGAAGAGTAGAGCTAAGTTAAGCGAGGCCAAGCTAGGCTAGGCTTATCTAGAGTAGAGAAGAGCAGAGCATGGTTAGGCTAGGCTAGGCAAGATGAGGTTAGATTAGACTAGAATAGAGCAGAGTAGAGTTGGGTAGAGTATAGTTGAGCTAGGTTAGGCTAGGCTAGGCTATAGTACGCTAGGGTAGGGTATGCTAGGCTAGGTTAGAGTTGAGTGGAGTAGAGTAGAATAGAGCTCAGTTAGGCTAGGCTAGGAAAGGCTAGGTTAGAGTAGAGTAGAGCAGAGTAGCGAAGAGCCAAGTAGAGTAGAGCAGAGCAGAATAAAGAAAAGAAGAGCAAAATAGAGCAGAGTAGAGTAGCACTAGGTTGGGCTAAGTTAGTTAGGCTAGGCTAGACTAGGTTAAAGGTTAGTAGAGTAAAGTAGAGTAGAGTAGAGTAGAGTATAACAAAATAGAGTGGAGTAGAGTAGAGTGAGGTTAATTTAAGCAATGTAGGGCTTGGCTCGTTGAGGCTAAGTTTGGAATGGTTAGAGTAGAGTAGAGTAGAGCTAGGTTAGGTTAGGCTAGGTAAGGCTAAAGTAGAGTAGAGTAGAGTAGAATAGAGTAGAGTAGAATAGAGTAGAGTATAGTAAAGTATAGTAGAGCTATGTTAGGCTAGGCTAGGTTAGAGTAGAGTAGACTAGAGTGGAGTAGAGTAGGGTATAGCATGGTTACATTGGACTATGCTAGGCAAGGCTAGGCAAGGATTGGTTAGAAAAGGCTTCGCTAAGTTAGAGTAGAGTAGAGTAGAGTAGAGTAGAGCAAGGTTGGGCTAGGCAAAGCTAGGATAGGTTTGAGTCGAGTAGAGTAGAGTAGAGCATAGTAGAATAGAGTAGAGTAGAGTAGAGCATGGATAAAGGAGGCTAGGTTAGGCTATATTGGGATAGGTTAGGCTATGCTAAAGTAAAGTAGAGTAAGGTAAAGTAGAGCTAGGTGATGTAAGGCAAAGCTATGCTAGGCTAGAGTAGAGTAGAGTAGAATAGAGTAGTGTGGAGCAGTGTAGAGCAGAGTAGAGTAATGTAGTGTAGAGATGAGCAGAGTAGAGTGAAGATTAGAGCAGAGTAGAGTAGAGCTAGGTCATACTATGTAAGGCTAAGCAAGGTTAGAGTAAAGTAGAGAAGAGTAGAGTAGAGTAGAGTAAAGTAGAGTGGAGCAGAGTAGAGTAGAGTAGAGTAGAGGAGAGTAGAGCTAGATCAGGGTTTGCTAAGTAAGGCTAGACTATAATAGAGTAGAGCTAAGTTAGGTTTGGCTAGGCTAGGTTAAGACAGGGTAGAGTAGAGTAGAGTAGAGTAGAGTAGATTAGAGTATACTAGAGTATAGTAGAGCTAGGTTAGGCTAGGTAAGGCTAGGCTAGGCATGGCTAGAGTAGAGTAGAGAAGAGCAGAGTGGAGTAGAGATGAGCAGAGCATAGTAGTGCAGAGCAGAGCTAAGTTAGGCAATGCTAGGTTGTGCTAGGCTAAGCTAGGTTAGAGTAAAGTAGAGTAAAGGAGAGTAGAAAAGAGTAGAGTAGTGGTTAGTAGACTAGAGATAGGGTAGGCTAGGCTAATCATGGCAAGGCTAAGCTTGGTTGGGGTAGTTTAGGCTTGAGTAGGGTAGAGTAGAGCTAGGTTAGGCTAGGCTAGGCTTGAGTATAGAGTAGACTAGAGTAGAGAAGAAATTAGTAGAGTAGAGTAGAGAATAGCTGAATAGCATAGAGTAGTGCATAGCAAAAAAGAGCTAGCTTATGGAAAGCTAGGCTTGGTTATGTTAAACTAGGCAGGGCAAGACTTGGCTGGAGTAGAGTAAAGTAGAGCAGACTAGAGCTTGGCTAGGCAAGGCTAGGCTAAGGTAAGCTTGAGTAGAGAAAAGTAGAGTAAAGTAAAGTAGGGAAGAGTAGAGCTGAGTAGAATAGAGTAGAGTGGAGTAGAGTGAAGCATAGGAGAGTAGAATAGAGTAGTGTAGTGGAGAAAAGAGAAGAACAAAATAGAGTAGAGCAAAGAAGACCAGAAGAGTAGAGTAGAGTAGAGTAAAATAAAGCAGTACATAGTGGAGTAGTATAGAGAAAAGTAGTGTAGAGTAGAGAAAGCTAGGTTAGTTTAGGAAAGGCAAGGCTAACCAAGGTTTGGATAGGGGGTATGTTATAAAATTTAAGGGTAGTATATTGAGGGATTACAACTAGCTTGTGACCTTTTTAATTAAGTATTTTGACTAGAATAATATTTTTTGAAGTATTTTTTTGAGGTTTGTACATAATTACTAATTTTAAGACTATTATTAGAATTAATTAAATTTGGGAAAAATGCATATAGGTTTTTGGTGTTTGGGGTTATTCTCAACTAAAGTTTCTTGAGTTTTATAATTTATCATTTAGGTCTTTTTAAGTACCCCATAGTAAGAATGTAGGTTCATACACCTCAACAATATTAAAAAGCAAATTTAATATCGAAATCTGCTTCTTCTTTCTATATTGGCAAAACCTTAAACCCTTTACTAATTTTAAGGTTGTTGAAGTTCATGGAGTTGGAAAGAGAAATGATGATGATGATGTATTATGGCAAGGGGTACCAAGGATATGGAGAATAGTATAGAGATGTTGTCACTTCTGCTTGCACCTATTATATGCATATACTAATAGTGTATTATGGAAGCACTATTGAAGATATTAATGTCCAAATAAATGAGGGTGACAAAAAATTAATTTGAAACTATAAATATGGATACCTATTCTAACTGAAATTCAATGATACTATGTCAAGTACAAAACTATAATGTACGTAATATCATAGTCACAACCATCTTACCTGTCTTTAGAAATTATCTCTTTGTGAAATTGTGATATGTCTTGCAATGTAAATAGAAAAATAAGTTATAAAATGTTTAATAAGTAAATATTATATGTAACAATTAACATGATATTATATAGTGATATAAATATGAGTATAAACATGACACTCTATAATACTCAGAGAAGAAATGAGTTGCCAATAGTAATAAATAATATGCTTAGTAACATAAGAGTCCACATTTATATATTATATATTTTTCATATACATATTGTATATCTTTTCTTATTAATTTCACTTTTTATATTTGTTTTTCTTTTTTGTTAATTTATTATAATTAAACTCATATTTCTTATATTACTATTATCATATATTTCTATCATATGCTATCTCATATCTGTATAACATCTAATCACATAATCTCTACACCTTTACTAATAAGCATGTCATAACTGGTTAGTCCTATCAATCACATAATATCATTATAGAACATCAACTTTGCAAAAGGTGCTAGTAGTACCAGGGAGATCTCTAATGCCATTTCATAACTTGATAAAACTAATGCTAATCATGTTTAGCATATCATGTGTTGAGCTCATCATATATAGTGGGATCATTAAATAAAATATAGAATTTTTTATTTTTTATTCTTTTTTATTCAAGATATTTAACCTAGTTATAATTTGCATCTTATTATAAGATACTATTTCATTTATTTATCTTTTTATCTTCTATTGTATTTCTATTATGTTGTGTTTTAATTACACAATGTCATAAAAGCATTGATGTATCAGAACATGAATGCAAACATGAGACTTGTATGTCATACTTGAATTCTCAAATAATTATATCTACCATATTATCATTAATTTGAATTTACATGGATACCAAAAATCTATCTTTTTTCGGTCCTTCTTTTTGTTTTTCATTTCTTACAGGGAAATTCATTCACAACTCATAAGGATCTATGGTTTTAATATCCCAAACTATTTTATTTCAATTTCTTGAAATTCTTTAGAATGTATGTATCAATAATAAAGGAATCGTATTTAGATATTTATCTTAATAATTAATTTTTTTCTATTTGCAACAGTTAAAATCACATCTAAGTTCTTTTATCATAGTTGCTCACAATATTCTTACTTTTATTTTTTTATTTACGCTATAACAACAATTTTAAAAAAATATTCCTTAGTTCATGCTTCTCTCTCTTTCCCTTATTTGTTAGAAGTGTAGTAGTAGTCTTTCTACATTATAATTTTTCAAAATAGTAATACTTTTCTTAATTTTTTAACTAAAGCTGAAGCTCACTTTAACTAGAGTTTCCCATTCCCAGTTTGGCAGAATGCCTTTTTTGCTTAAGCTTCAGCTTGCTACAACACTAGCCCTTGTTGGGTTGTAAAAATTCACGACAGCCTCTTCCTTTAGGAAAGAAAATAGAAATACAAAGCTGAGCTCTCTTGGCAGCACAAGCATAACCAAAACTTCTCCCAAATAAGTTTATTGTCAACTCATCTGCTTTGACTGCCTTGCTTCATTCAGCATTGCAATTAACTAGTGTTGTTGATTTTCATTTTGGTTTCTCTTTTCCTATTCTACTACTCTCCTTTCTTCTTCTTTCTGCATTTTCGTATCCCTGATTCCTTTTCTTTTTTAAGGTCTTCTACCAAGCAGTTGATTCCTTTGAAAACCTTCTCAAGTGAAGGCCACAAAGGTTCTTGAGGTTGACTCAAAAAAAGGGAATAAGAAAAAAATAAAAATGTTGTTATTACTATTACCAAATAAATAATAGAAAGTATTTTTATAATTCAATAACTTCTAAAATTAATTAAAAATAAAGGAGAGTTTAAAAATTTTTTCAACATAGATCATAAGCTTCAATTTAGAGATTTAATCAAGGGAGAACATTCATCGAAAACCTTGGTTGCATCTTATTTTTGAATGGAAGTGATTCAAATGAATGCCTTGTGGAGGAATTTAAGAAGCTTGGATGAGGAGATGAAAACATGGTTGAGATCATAGAAAACGGTATCATTGTTGGAAAGGTAGAGTCTTATTATGACAAATGGTATTTTAAGGATCTTATAAATATGTTATAATAATCCACTAGCCTAACCCGTCAAACTCTATCAACTTTTTATATTAATTAAATATCTTAAAATTAGACATTCTTATTTTTGGCATACCTATCAACCTGTATGTATTATCATAAATCTTGAAGGAACTTGTTGAGAATTAGAGCTAACTACAGACTTATATAAAGGGAGAACATTCATTGGGCACCTTAGTTATATCTTATTTTTAGTAAGTGCATTATGAAAGACTTAAAAGGAAGTGATTTAAACGGTTGCCTTGTGAAGGACTCCAAGGAATCTTTGATGAGAGATGAAAACATGATTGGGATTGTAGAAAATGACATTATTATTGGAGAGGTGGAGACAAGTAGATGCTCACTAGAACAAAGAGTTCTTTAAGAATATTATAAATATACTAAGATACTCCATAAGTCTATCATACCCAAAACTTGTGTTTTAATTGAATATGCTAAGTTTGGATGTATTTATTATTGGAATACTTGTTGACTTGCATGCTTTATTATAAATCTTGAAGGAACCTACTGAGAATTAGATCATAACTTAGATTTATATGCAATTTACTCTCATATTTATGCATAACATGATATATTAATGCTAATTTGTTAGAAATTTTGAAGTAACTAGTTATTTTATAGTAAATCTTCATTTTTTTGTTGCTTAAGTCTTCATTATTGCTAATGAAATGTTTTGTTATTTGATATGGTTGTTGACATTAAAAAGTTTTTAAGCAATCATACTACATAATTTATCTCTTTCTTAATCAAAACTCTGTTATTGAATAAATTAATACACTTAAGCTGGATTAAGTCGAGCTTAGGAGTGTGCAGCACTACCAAATGACACTTAGGCTTAGCACTGGAATTCCATGCTTGCTTATTCACGTGCTTTAATTATTTGTGGAAATTAGATTGTAGTTTTTGCCATAATGTTATTTTAATTTCTCGTCTGCTCTTTATTTTTCCTTGTTATGAATTTTTTTCTCTTACTTGACCTTCAGGCATGAACGTTTCTCTTTAACCAAGCATTAACATATGTCTATAGTTAAACAATTACTTTAGGTTGGCCTGCTTTAGATGGATCAAGCATAGAGCTTGTTTCTGGCAAATTTGTTTTGGCACTTTGCATATCTAGTTGGAGTTGTTCAGAATTTTGTTTTATTTGAAATACTTCTATTTAATTATTGTCTGAATTTCTACGAATATTCTACAGAATTTTATACTTCACTTGACCTTTTACTTAAATACTACTTTCTAGTTGATATTATGTTTTTTTTAACAACATTAACTCATTTTTCTATGATTTTGTAGTTTCTTCATAAAGCGTGATCATATTATCAAAAGGAGGGATAATAGAACAAGGTATAAAACTTGATGCTTTTCAGGAAAAAAAAATGCATAGAAAGAAAGATGATTCAATGTTTGAAATCTCTCTTGCATAACAGATAAAAATGCATAGACTTAAACCTTTATGGTTTTGTTTAACTTTTATATTGTTTGTTTCAATTACATAAAATCATTATTTACAAACACTGAATTTTGTTATTGCCACCTTGATTAGAAGTTCTTGATTGCAGGCTTGTGTTGAGTTTCATGCTGGGGAGAATGAAGATCAGTATCAGAAAGCAACAGAGTCATAAATGAGATCTTTAGACTATTATAAAGTCTATTTAAGCACTTATACCCAAACATATAATAAAAATATTTTTGTGCATAGAGTTTTTCTTCTTGAAGATTCCAAATTCAATATTATATAGCAAAAATTATATACTATTTAGGGCATGCTTTACTCATTGTTCAGGTTAGTTTTTTGTGACTTGGAAGTTGAGTTCAATTCGTGAACTCCTATGTTTTTTAGGGTAATGCGTGATTGAAAACAGCTTCTACCTAATACTCAATTTTTTGAGAGCCTATATTATGGCTTTCTATTTGTTATTTGTCTGTTGAAATGTGGTAAGATTAGTCATCCTATGTCCTCTTGAGCGTATATTTGTTTTGTTGCATTATGGCATTTCAAACATTTAATTACTAATGTGGTGTTAATTTTTGCGAAACTTGAAAGTGCCAATTTATGTTTGTAATTGGTATATAGTGACATGCATTTGATACCTTAATGTATATGTATTAGTACTTCCATGTTTATTGTGATATGCATTACCATGATCTGAATTTCTTAGTCAGGCAACTCTTTTAACGAACTGATTATTATATTGACCAGAAAGCACTAAAAGCTTATTCTAGTCCTGGAGCTGCGTCAATTTGACAAGGCTCGACAAGCCTTTCATCGAGTACTTGATTTAAGTCAGTTTTAATTTATAGTACAAATTTCATGACATGCCCTATATGTTCTTATATTCATTTTTATTTGTTTCTAATGTGCAGTTAGATCCAAAAAATAATGATGCCCTTGTGGCTCTTGGAATTATGGAATTGCAAACAAATGAAGGTGAGATTGAGTCGTCAATCTAGGAGGTAGCGTAGGTAGTTCATTTTTTTGTTTTTTTTCATAATGTGGTGGGTTTGCCTCACTGAAATTTTATTTTTATTGATGGCTAATTCATCTTAGTGTTATTTTTTTGTAGTTGATGGTATTCATAAAGGAAGATGCAAAGAGCTCTTGAAATATATCGATATTGTTCAATGGCATTAAATCATTTTGCAAATCATTTCTTCTTTACTGGTCAGCATTTTCTTGTTGAACAGATAATCGAGACAACACTATCTATAATTAGTCATAGGTTGAGAAAAGTATGAGGCTAAAACTGTCATGAAACAAAAAAGGTATGTCATAGTTACATTTGCCATTTTTAATTGCAAGGGGCATCATGTTTTTATTTTTCTTACGTGATTTTGTTATTTCAAAGTTTTTTTTTATTTGGGTCGGCTTGAGATTGTTGCTATTATTGTTTAACCAGACTAGTGAGCTAAGCAATAGATAGAATCAACACTCAAAGGCGATGCCACTGGCTACCAAAAGAGCAAGAGCAACTTGTTCACATCAAGAGAAAAAAAAGAGGCAAAGGCAAGGTGGTAAGTAGTTTATGGGAAGGAAAGCATGGAAGTGAAGCTCGGGAACTCCAATTGATTTCAGCAATCTTGGATCACATTTTTTGGTAGGGCCTACCTCTTTACTTAGCTTCCCTTTTATCATTCTGATTAGTTTCCAAATCGTTAAAGATATATATGCGATGTATGAGGCCAATAATTATTGATTAAGATTTTGAGTTAATTAATATTTTCCCTTTAAAGAGGTGTAAAGGATGTGTAAACTAAGGCTGCCTTGAAAAAATGTTTTGAATTTTAGTTAACTTTTATATTCAACTTCTAGTATTACAATGATGTGGAATTTTTTAAATTTCAAAGTCATGAAATTTTTATCTGAATATGTATAAGGACTTAAGTTAACAGAATATATGTTAAGACACTTTTTTAAATGATAAGGAAGGATAAATGATAAAAAAAAATTGGTTCATGATATTTGTTTAGTATTTGAATTTTTAGCTTGTGGTTCCTTAAGTATTAGATAAGTAATATAACAACATTATTTTGTATATTTGAGGATGAATGGTGTCAATGAGGTGTTTTTAATAAAAAAGTTTCATAATAAATGTAATTTATTTGTAGTAGAGGTCAAGAATAAATCTTAGTTGTGATATTATTAGAATGATTGTTTGTATTTTGTTAGATTTAAGTTATAAAATAAAAAATATTGAATGATATTTTATTATTTTTAATGTTAATTTTTAGCTTGTGGTTCCTTAAGTTTTAGAAAGTTATGTACTCTCTTGAGTTAGTTCATGATGACATTTGTAATAAATGAATATTTTATTTCAAAATAAAAATAGATATTATTTATCATTTAGTTATGACCTTATTCAGATGAGTTGGATATCTTTTGTAGTTTATAAATTAAAGGTTTTGCAAAAATAAAGGGAATTTGAAGATCTTATAAAAAATTGGTTTAAAATAAAAATTATTTGAACCAACAGAGAAGAGAATTTTTTATGTAAAGAATTTGATTTTTTGCACAAAAACATAAAATTCATAAGCAATTGTTTATTAGAAAAGTACCAAAATAAAATAAAATTGAAAAAGAAGAATAGAACAATTGTTGAGATTACTTAAATTGAATGAGAAAAAAATTATGAAATAAATTTTGGACAACTATTACTACTTTTCTTTATATTTATGGTTTGATAACTTTAAATGAATACAACTTGAATATAAAGAGCGAAAAAATATTATTTTTTGTTCTTTCATGAAATATAAGATTTTTTGTCGCAACTATTATTAATTTGTTATTATAAAATATTTCTATGTGATTATATTATTCTTTATGAACAAACATCCATATATTATTTTTTTCAATAAGTTATATTTTCTTTCTTTCATCTTTCTAAATGAGCAAATGTACAAAAACTGTGCTTTGAAAGGCTGTTTATTTTGGAGTGATTTATCTACAATATTGCTATGAGGACCAATTTTTGTAAACCAATAGAAGGAGAATTTGTGATTTTACCGAAGTTGAATCTATAGATGCATTATTCACACTTGTTCACCAGTCGTCATCAAAGCAGATGATTTCTTAAATATCGTTTAATGAAGGATGGTAGCTTTTTGGCTGTGTCCAGCGCACCACCCATCATGTATCCCCCAATATCCAAAGCGTCCACCATTCCCACATGCTTCACAAGTAGCAAAACAAAAGTTAGAATGTCGCCTCCCCTGCTGTGCATGCTCGCTCGAGTATTCTTCGCTCGTTGCATAAAAAGCTCCACCCATGCCGATGTGATCATCTATAACCTTTGTCCTCCCCAAGCACAAGAATCAGGTGTGCAAGCACTTGTGCTATCTGAAACAGGGACGGATGTGTGATCCATTCTATAGGTTCGATCAGCATCAACCTGCATGCCTTCCCCTCAACCACATCATTGCTGTTCATAGTCGACATCAAATCCTCTTCATGCCGTTCGATAAATTATACCATATCATAGCAAGCGTGCCAGTAAATCAGTGGGCTCGCTCCTCCTATGGTTGCCATTAACTCTTGTTGCATCAAAGCCAGATACAATATATAGTGAGACAGGCACTTGCATGCCTACATCCCACGCCAAGTGCTCTTCTACGCTCTTAACACCTTAGACATTGTTTGTGTTTCATGAGGATGATGCAACGAGTGCAGCTCCTCGGGCTTCCAATGGTAGCATAGCTGTCTCGTAATGTGCCACACTAGAACTTGCTGATTGGTTGACAAGCCTTCTGTCAAATTAAGGAATACAGGGACAACCCATACTGGGGCATTCACTTTTCGGAGTGCTACGATCCTTGCCATATCGTTGAACTGCCCCCACGATATTTGTAAGGGTTTCTGAGCATGTGCAGTGACCAGCTCTTGAAGAAGTTGATTGCCTTTACTGACTCCTGTGTATGCAAAGTTTAGGATGAAAATCCACTGGTCCAGCTTGGGAACAATACTGTTGCCTCTTAAAATGCTCTAATGGGTTGTCTAAGCTTGTACTCTATTCTACGTGCCCATTTGTTTATCCTCCTATTCTTCGGATTGTCTGGTGATACATGTTCCTTTTATTGTACTGCTACATTCCTGATGAAGTTGGTGAACAAGTTGAGTTGCAGCATCTCTGAAGGCCTCCATCTTTTTTCATGCCACAATCTTCTCCTTATTCTAAGAATGAGATGGGCAAGAGGCAAACCACACTTGCCCAGTTTCTTAGATTCGAGGAGGAAGATCATCGGCTAGTCGGAAAGTAGGAACATGAGGGAAGCCATTGTATCAAGACATATGGAAGATCGAAGCAGGAAATAAGTGATCGTGACGTAATTAGTGTCAAAGCCATGCTTTGGGGAGAAAACAAACTACAAGAAAGCAAGAAGGATACTTGAGGAGCAGATCACCCTGAGGATGACGTTGGGACGTGAGCAATTAACGACCCCCTTCGTGTACATCTCATCATAGGCATAGCTAAGTTCCACGCTTGTCAGGCGCAAAACTTCCTTGACTGTCGTCTCCTTCAACATGTCTCCGATTACCTTGTATACGTCCACAAGTGGAATAACATCCACGAAGAAAGGCTTGCAAACCAAGTACGTATCGAAAGCTCCTTTTAAAGCATTCAGTTTGCATTTTTCATTTTCGTCTTACACACGTTCCACCATTGTTACCGTTCGAAGAAATCTGGTTTAATTGACTTTGCTTGCTTGAAATGAACACCGAGCTGCTAAATCCGTCAGTGCTGGCTCCGTAAAGCGAGTAAGACCGCTCTCCATACTTGATGATGGCGACGAAGAATATGAGCAAGGTGGGAGGGAGCAGGAGGTTTCTTGGAAGAGACTGGAACAGAACATAGATGGTAATAATGAGCTGGTAGGCAAGGACAAGAAGGTGTCGAGCCCACAGCTCATTGTCCTCCATGGAATAGGCGGTGATGGTGTATCGGCCACTAAGGTGAAGTAGATGGAAAGGCACCCAGAATGCGAGGAGGGCATTGTTGCTATTGCTGTCCATGCTGCTGCTTAGCTGGCAAAGAACGAAGTCGGCAACCCAGTTGGCCAAAAGATAGTTGCTCCAAACAGCCTTTCTTATTCATGCTCTCGATGTTGAGGTGTTTCTCAAACGTCCAAGGAAGATGAGCACAATTTGTATTGTGAGCCTTGCCATTATCAAAATATGTACATCCCACTTGCTCCAAAGTTCCTTATATTTTCCCAGAATATCCATTAATTTTGTGTCTTTTGTGAGATAAACTGATTGCAGAAAGTAAAAATAATTTCACTTTCTCCATTCATTTCGATCTCCCTGCTCCATTTTCCAACGGGTGAGTGTGAATATATGTTTAACGGGGAACCCAAGCAAGTTTGGAGGAACAGCTAAAACATGGTCAACTTTTTCGTGTCAAAAGAGCACGAAATATATATTTGTTTAGGGGAAACCTCCGATTTATAATTGACACGCAAAGGTTAAATAAATTCCTTGCTTATGTAGGAGATTGCTAGATAGTTAACATCCTTTCCTTGATGCCTTTCAATCTTTCTTATAGTTATTCTAAAAAATTTACATCATCGATGACTCAAACCTTTGCAACTCTCCTCTATGGCAAAACTTTGCTTCTCAGTTTTCTTATATGAAAAAGCTCATTGGATATGGCCTACTAGACTTATTTATAAGTAAATATGACAAGGTCGTGATGACTTAAACTCTTCAATGCTCATTATTGAATTAAGTTTGGGAAGTGAGGTCAGCTAAAATCATTTTTTTATCCTACCCATACCATGATTGTTGAGAATTTAAAAATCGTATTCCCCATATGTTTCAACATGACATTTTTATAAAATACATAAATATTCTATTATTTACAAATGTATCATCTTATTTAATATTCTTTTATAATGATATCTAGATATTACATAACATATTGCCATTGAGATTGTAGAGACAAATATTATTCATTTGTATTAGAGTATAATATACGTGATTTGTGCATGCCATATAAGATGCTCAACATATTGTATGTTAGGTTATAAAAGTTAAGAAGTCAGCAATAATATAGGATTAGTCATAGAGTGGTTTTATATAAAACTTGTAATGCAACGAATTTAATGTATGGTATGCTATTAAAAAATTTTACAAAATATACAATATATTAAGTATGAAATATGGCATGCTAACTATAATAGGGGAAAAATAAAGACGATAATTTTATTGAAATAATCATAAGAGATATGGTGTGTGTGTGTGTGTGTGTGTGTCTATATATATATATATATATATTTAAAAAATTATTTGGTGATAAGTATGCATGTTTATATTTGTAAAAAATAAAAAAAAATTTGAAAAAGACGTTTTCGTCCTAAATTCAATAAGTAAAACTTGAAATTATGATATATGCATAATGTTAAATTAATATATAAAATGTTTCATAATAAAGCTTTTTTTGCATATTATTTATTATATTTTTACTCTTACATCGAATATGATTTTTCTAAGAGGTTGATAATTATTTTATTGGTATATCATTTTATATTTTAATAATATTTATATTTCATGATATGCATGATAATATATATGCTTTCATGAAATAATGCATACAAAAATGGAATTTTGTTATTGTAATATCTTAAAATTTTGCTCTATATAATATATTACAATCTTGAGATTTGATTGGTATAATTATATTTATAAGAATTTAAGTAAGAATAAAATTGTTTTTTTAAATAATACATTTATTAATTAAAAGAAAATAATAATAATTTTATTTTGAGAAGTTTGTCATATTTTTAAATGAAAATAAAATTTAATTAAAGCATATAATTAAAAATAACTCTCTTTGTAGAATATAATTGTAGTGTGCTAATAATGTTTTATGACTTACATAATTAATTACAATTTTTTGAATAGTACATATATATATATATTATGAATATTTAAATGGCAAATAATACTTTTTTTAATTTAAGCCAATTATCTTTAATAAGGTTAGTGCTAAATAACCTATTACTAAAAGTTTTAGGTAGTTTAGAGATGTAGCTAATGAAACAAAAAAAAGGAGAAGGTGAAAAAGATAAAATAAAGAGAAGAGGGAAGAAGAAATTTTCAATTCAAGAGGACAACAAGAAAGAGAATAAAAGAATTTTGTTGGCCATAAGAAGAGCGACAAGGAAGACAGAAAGGAGACTTACTAGTACTATAAGAATAAAGAAGGGGAAGAACGTACTAGAAAGCTACTACAATGAGTGAAAATAGGGCAAAAAAGAACTTGAAATTATATTTTTTATTGAATTTATTCATTTTTATAAATGAATTAGAGGTTTTATTTTACTGTACAAGAATGCTATGATAATTAATTATGGGGGTTTAGAGTTGTGTTATAATAAAATATAGTTGAATTTAAGTCTTATGGTTTGGTTTGGAGGTTAGTCTACTATATGATTAGACTTAATATACAATATGGTTATAAATAATTTTTTTTGGGAGTTAATAAACATATCATACAATTAAGAGAACATATAATACAATTAGAGTGAAGTTGTTTCAAGAAGAAAGCTCATTGTGTGGTCCTACAATGTCGTCATATCATAATTGGAGTGATGATAATGTACCATGGGATTCTCATACAATATGATCAGATAAAGGTCAATAAGTAAGATGTTCTTCTAATAACCATATATAAGGAGTTGGAGGAACCATATAGTTTGATGGAGAGGCCATATAATACAATAAGTGAAGAATTAATAACCACGATTTAGTGAGATGCCAATTATACAACATGATGGGGGAATCATATAGTTGATGTTTTTGTAGTAGAGAAAGTAGAGAGAATGCTTTGTGTTTGATGTGTCTAGCATAAATGTTTATGTCTCATATGGGGTTGCTTTTAGTGAATGTATTAATATTCAATTAAGTCAAGCCATGAACTTTAAATGTCTAAAATAATGATCTTCAAGACTCTTGGAGTGATGACAAGCTTCAAGGAAATTGAAGGCATGCACAAAAATCTTTATACTTGAATATCTCTTTATTTTTCTTGATTTTGATTTATGTAAATTTTGAGATGATGTGACACACTAGTAGTATTAATATTTGAAAATTCTATAAGTTTAATAATTTTTGAATTTTAATTTTTGGGCCAAGCATTATTGATGAAAAGTATAGAAATCGGTATTTGATTTTTTAAAATTATTTAGGAATAATTTTTTATGAATTTCTTTTCATAATCATTTAGGACACTTGTAATACTATCATAATATAAAATTATTTTGGTATACTTATATTCAAAATTTTAGCACAAAAATTCTCACAAGACACTATAAAACAACTTTAGTCTCTGGAATTTTCACTATAGTGTGGGGCGGGTAGACCCGACTCGACAGCTGGTCCGTCCATGCTTTAAGGATTTAAAAAATAAAATAAAGTAAAAATTGTTTGATAGACCCGAAAGGCCTCAAAGCCCAAAGGCCGTAGGAACAGCTACTGAACGAAACAAGTGCGAACTCAGCCTGTAAAGAAAGCTGACCATAGAAAGCACAAAATCAAGTCAACTAGGACCAAGTGATGAAACCTTGGTCATGAAAGGGGGGAGCCAACCCCAAACAGCTCGAGAGACTAATGAACCGAAAGTGTTATAAAGAGCAATGGCGAAGACATTTGGATGATGTGGGACTAAACTTCCATTCAACTGTCAAAGAAGGAGGAAGGGTAGGCACGATCGGATGCCTTAGATTAATCAAGGTAAAAAGTCATGATAACAGTAAAAGGTCGAGTAGGAGATTCGAAACTGAGCTAGATTTGCAAGACAATATGGAACCACTGCAGTAAGTTTCTATTTTAGTTGATTTCTTGACACATTATTTTAATACATGTAGGACAACAAACGCGCCATCCAATGGCCCAGAGCAAGGCCGCTAAGATCCAACAGCCTGGATTGATCTCCAAAGATAAATTCGAGATTCAATAAGAAAGGTCCATTTCAATGTCCAAATCAAATGGTGACTACTTTATGTATGTTACCCAAACGGCTAGATCATTTTCTGAACTGTTGGGAGTGGATTTAGAGCTCAAATTAAGCTCTATAAATAAGAAATGATGAAGAACACCTAGAGGTTACAATTACTAAGATTTCAAAGCATTGAAATCACAATATCGAGCAATTCTAAGTGCATACGGTGCTTCTAAAGTCACAAAGTGAAAGCTGCAAAAAGGAACCCAAAATTGGAGGTTTTTGCTTCATCTATTTTTCAATCTCTATTCCTCCCTCTTTTCTGTGTTGTGTGTGCGTTATATTTCTCTAAAAATTGTCTTAAGTTTTGCCAATTTTTTGTATTTCTTTCTTTGGGGTAAGGGCATCCCGGCAATTGTGCAAATGCCCGAGGTTTGAGTTAAGCCCTGAAAAACTCAAGTAGATTTGAGATTAGCCGTAGGTAAAATCCCAAGTAGGTTTGAGGTGAACCATACGAAAATCATCGCTTGTAACTTTGTTATTTTAGTGTTCTTTTTCCAACACCAGTTGGGGGTGGGTGTACGCTCGATTTTAAGTCGAACCACCTTAAAAATCTTGTGTACTATTCTTTCTTATTCTTGCTTAAAAGTTTTAAGTTTTAATAGAAACTGGAAATCGAAAAAAAAATTTATTTACTACAATTCACCCCCGCCCCCCTTGTGGGATTGTCTTAAGCACAAAAAACTTCATTTTCTTGAAACATTATCTTCATGTTCTATGAATATATAGTTCCATTGGAATGTGTAGGGTGTTCAAGATACTTATTGGATATTGGCTCATGACAAAGACCTACCTTCTTAATTTTTCGATATTTTTCTTCCTCTTCTTCTTCCAATTCTTTTTCTTCTTCTCCTCCTCCTTCTTCTTCTTCTTCTTCTTCTTCTACCACTACTACTACTACTACTACAACTTCTTTTTCATCTACTTCTTCTTCTTGTTCTTCTTCTTCTCCTTCCTCTTCTTCTTCTTCTTCTTCTTCTTCTTCTCCTTCTTCTTCTCCTTTTTTTACCACTTCTTCTTCTTCTTCTTCAACTTTTTCCTCCTCCTCTTCTTATTCATTTTCTTCTTCTTCTTCTTCTCCTTTTTATTCTTCCACTCTCTTACCTTAATTTTTCTTCTTATATTTTTTCTTCTTCATCTTCTTCTCTTTCTTCTTCTTCTTCTTCTTCTTCTTCCCCTTCTACTTCTCCTTATTGTTCTCCTTCTCATTCTCGTTCTCCATCACCTTCTCCTTCTCCTTCTCCATCACTTTCTCCTTCTCTTTCTCCTTCTCCTTATCTTTGTCCTCCTTCTCCCATTTCTCCTTCTCCTTTCCCTTCTCCTTCTCCTTCTCTTTTTCCATCATATCCTTCTCCTTCTCCTTCTCCTTCTTCATTATCTTTTACTTCTTCTTCTTCTTCTACCACTACCTCCTCCTCTTCTGTCTTCTTCCATTTTACTACTTCCTTCTTCCTTCTTCCTTCTTCCTTCGTCCTTCTTCCTTCTTCCTTCTCCCTTCTTACTTCTTCTTCCTTTTTCTTTATTATACCTCACCTTTTTCTCCCTTTTTTTCTTCGTGTTCTTCTTCCTATTCTTTTCTTCTTCTACTTCTTCACCGTCTTCATCATAATCATCTTCTTGTTCTGCTCCTTTGTCTTCTTCTTTTTCTTATTCTTCTTCTTCTTATTCCTCCACCTCTTCTTCTTCATCTTCTTCCTCTACTTCTTCTTCTTCTTCTTCTTCTTCTTCCACTTCTTCTTCTTCTTCTTCTTCTTCTTCTTCTTCTTCTTCTTTGATTATTGCTTTTTCATCATCATCATCTTCTTCTTCTTCTACTTCTTATACATCTTTATCTACTTCTTCTTCTTCTTCCTTTTAATCTTCTTCTTCTTCCTCCTCCTCTTCATTTTCTTCTTCTTTTTCTTCTTCTTCCACTTCTTCTTTTTCTTTTTCTTCTTCTTGTTCTTCTTCTTCTTGTTCATCATCTTCTACTTCATCATCATCTTCTTCTTCTTCTTCCTCTTCTTCTTTTTCTTCTTCTTCTTCTTCTTCTTATTCTTCTTCTTCTTCTTATTCTTCTTCTTCTTCTTCTTCCTCTTCATCTTTTTCCTCGTCTTCTTCTTGTTCTTCTTTTTCTTCTTCTTCTTCATCTACTTCTACCTTTTCTTCTTCTTCTTCTTCTTCTTCTCCTTCTTTTGCTTTTGCTTCTTTTTCTTCTACTACTTCTTCTTATTCTCTTAATTCTTCTTCTTTTTCATCTATTTCATCCTCTTCTTCTACTAATTCTTCCTCTTTTTCATCATCATCATCATCATCATCATCTTCTTCTTCTTCTTATATGACTTCTTCTCCTTTTTCTTGTACTTCTTCTAATTCTTGTTCGTCCTCCTCTACATCTTGTTCCACTTCTTCCTCTTCCTCTTCTTCTTCTTCTAATTCTTCTTCATTTTCTCCTTCTCATTCTCCTTCTCCTTCTCCTCCTCCTTCACCTCTACTCCATTTCCTCCTTGTCCTACTCCTACTCTTTATTGTTCTTCTTCTTCTTCTTCTTTTTCTTCTTCTTATTTTTTATTTCTTCTTTCTTGTTTCTTCCTTCTCCTTTATTATTTCTTCTTCCTTCTTGCTTCCTTGTTCCTTCTTCCTTCTACCTTCTTCCATCTCCCTTTTTTCTCTTCCTCTTCCCCTTCCTCTTACCCTTCTTCCACTTCTTCTTCTTTCTCTTTTTCTTCATCTTCTTCCTCTTCTTCTCCTTCTTCATTCATCCTTCTTACTTCTTCCGTCTACCTTCTTCCTACTTTTATCATACTTCTTCATTTTTCGATATTTTTCTTCCTCATCTTCTTCCAATTCTTCTTCCAATTCTTTTTCTTCTTCTTCTTCTTCTTCTTCTTCTTTTACTTCTTCGTTTTCTTCTCCTTTTCCTTCTCCATGTCCTTCTCTACGCTCTCTTTCTTCTTCTCCTTCTACATCTCCTTTTGCATCTCCTTCGTCTTCTCCTTCTCCTCTTCCTACTCCTCTTCCTCTTCCTTCTCATCCTCCTCTTACTTGTCCTTCTCCTTCCCGTTCTCACTCTTCTTCTCTTTCTCCTCCACCCCTCCTCGTTCTCCTTCTCTACCTCCCTCTCCTTTCTTCTTTCTTCCTACTTCTTGAATATTCCTTTTTGTTTCTTCCTTACCCCTTCCTCTTTCTCCCTTCTTTCTTCTTCGTTCTTTCTTCTTCCTTCTTCTTTCCTCATTCTTCCTTCTTCGTTGCTCCTTCTTCCTTCTTGTTACTTATTTCTTCTTTTTTCTTCTTTCTTCTTTCTTCTTTATTCTTTCTTCTCCTTTCTACTTCTTTCTTCTTATTTCTTAATCTTTCTTACTTTGTGTTTAATTCCTCTTCTTTTTCTCTTCTTTTTGCTATTCATTCTTCTTCTTCTTCTTCTTCTTCTCTTTCTTCATCTTCTTCTTCTTCTCTTTCTTCTTCTTCTTCCTCCTCTTCATTTTTCTTTATTTTTTCTTCTTTCTTTTTTCTTTTTTGTTCTTTCGGTTTCGCACTTCCTTCCTGCTTCCTCCTTCCTCCATCTTCCTACCTTCTTCCTTCTTCCTTCATCCTTTTTCCTATTTCATTCTACTTCCTTCTTTCTTCCTCCATCCTTTTTCCTTCTTCCTTCTTCTTTTTTCTTTCTTCATTCTTCTTCTTTCTTCTCCTTTCTTCATCTTTCATCTTCTTTTTATCTTCTTCTTTCTTTCCTCTTCTTTCTTCTTCCTCTTCTTTTTTTTCTTCTTTTTCTTCTTCTTCTTCTTCTTCTTCTCTTCTTTTGTCTTCTTCTTCTACTTCTTTTTATTCTTCTTCTTCTTCTTCTTCTTTTACTTCAACTTCCACTTCTTCTTCTTCTTCCTATAATTCTTCCCTTCACACTCTTCTTCTTCTTCCTCTTCTTCATCTTCTTCCTCCACTTCTTCTTTCTCATCTTTTTATTTTTCTTCTTCTTCTTTCTCTTCTTCCTCTTCCTCTTCTTCTTCTGTTGCTTCTTCTTCTTCTCCTTCCTCTTCTTCTAATTCCTTTACTTCTTCTTCTTCTTCTTCTACTACTACATCTTCTACTTCTTCTTCCTCTTCTTTGTCTTCTTTTTCCTCTTCATTTTTTTCTTATTCTTCTTCCTCCTCTTCTTCTTCGTTGACTACTTCTTTTTCTTTTTCTTTCTCTTCTTCTTCTTCTTCTTATTCTTCTTCTTCTTCTTCTTCTTTTTCTTTGTCTTATTCTTCTTCTTTTTCTTCTTCTTGTTCTTCTTCTCCTCCATCTTCCCGTTCTTCTCCTTCTTCTTCCACTTCTTCTTCCTCTTTCTCTTCTTCCTCTTTTTCTTCTTCTACTTCTTCT
>JAIUJO010000174.1:675541-1062362 GCA_023846275.1 Vanilla planifolia
CTTCTTGACCCGAAGACCCCGAAACACATTTGGTAGGTTGTGTTCCTTCAACACTCTTTTAAATGACCTTTTCTAGATCACTAACCGACTTAGAACAAACTAATGTAATTTGCTCGGTAGAACGCTTTGACATGATCGGTGCCTCAACCTTGGGTCACTTTCACTGAATGGTAATGGCAACTCATTCTAGTTCCCTTCATTTCATCGACTGATCCAAATTGAAAGATAAATCGTGTGTAGAATATGCTAACAAATACTAACATAGAGGAATTGTAACCGCCAAAGAGGACAAAACTAATCGAGAAAGGGGGATAATATAAAGAAGAATCCAGCTTCATAATCCAATCGACGACATTCTTTCTTACGGATATGTTCAAAGACCCTCTCATGAACCGCTGGGCATATTCCTTTGCCGGAGTATGCTCAGATTCTTTCTTTAGCAATGCAAACAGGCATTCTTCGGAGTTCGATGAGCAAAGGAAGAAGGAATCCTAGAAAAAAGAAGTCCTTTGCTCGCATATTTTTCCAAGCCCACTCCATTGAGCTTTCTGATTGATGCCCAGCTCCTCGACCTCGTCAAAAACATTGATGCTGTTGTGATCCTCAGCACATAAAAGGATGGAAGATGCGTAGTCCCAACTAACTCCGATGATAGCTGGATCGGAGATACAATAGGCATTACTTTCCTTACGGATGGAGATGTGCTCTCTTTTTCTTCTACCGTGGGGACTTTCCCCTATCATGGATGATCCAAGAGGTAGAGCATCCCTATTATGTGTAGGCTCTCTAGAGAAATGGTAGAGGGAAAGAGAAGAGGGAAGAATAGTGTTGGACAAGATAAAGATTGCTGTATATATGGAAGAAGAGGAGTTGCTGAAGTGATGGACAGGATAAAGACTACTACATATATGGAAGAAGAAGTGTTTTTGAAGTGATGGACAGGATAAAGACCACTGCATATATGGAAGAAGAAGAGTTACTGAAGTGATGGATGCTGAAGCTTTAGGGTAACTGAGGAGGGTGGAAAAGGAGGTGACTTTTGTTAAAGGAATATTTAGTTAAGCATTATAGAAAATGATGCGTTTATTATTTGATTATGGAAATATAATTACACGAATCATGTTGATTTTAAATAAACATTTTAGTGTTACTATAAAACTCTTTAGTATCTAAAACTGGAGTATTGTTTGGATAATTTTTGTCACATGAGATTTAATTTAATTAGTCTTTAAAAACAAAGAAATTATCATATATATAATTGTTAGTCTTTATGTCTAACAATTTTATTTTATCATAGAAAATCTTTAAATTTAGTTTTATGTGACTATGTACAACTTTGACCGTTAACCTTTGATCCAAACAAACCTAAAATTGAGTTGGGATTAAATATCGGTTTGTTTAAAACTGTTATATTTCAATATCATATAATATTATTTAATAATATAAATTATTTTTTAAATTTACTAGAAATTATAAACTCATATGTAAAACAAAGTAGATGTTACATAAATTTTAATTTATATAGATGTCAAATATAACGAAGTCAAAAGGTATAACAAAACATAATTTGGATGACTTGAAGTTCAAAAAAATATAAATAACTTTTTTTTTAGCTATATGAATATTTTTGGATAATTTTACATAAAATATTTGGTACACCTTTTAAGTTTTTCTTATTGTTATTGTTTAAATGGAAAGGTATTGAATTATAAACATAAATGGGGAATATAACCCACAAGTTAGATGTTAATTTTTTATGCTTTCAGTTGAGCCAAAAAAAATTATTGTTGAAGAAGATTGTAGGGAAAAAATATTTTATTTTTCTATAGTGGTATTTTTTTTAATAACATAAATTATGAAGAATTAAAATCTTGGAATAGTCCTAACTCATATCTAAACTTATAAATTTATGTAGTACATTAGCCCAATCTTGATCCAAATTTATAATGAAATAGGATTTTTATGCAATTTTATTTACTCTAACTAAATTTTGATTATAACAATTTCTTGTCGTATTACAAAAAAACCTCCTCATTTGTATGACTTAAATTCAAACAAAAGGTTGTCAACATTTTAATATTGTAGATACATTTATAAAATAAACTAGACATTGGTTCAATAAAATATAATTGCCATCTCATCTATAAGGATAACATTTGTAAGCTCAAGATAAGCAAAGGAATATAGCTCTTTGTAGTGATAGATAGCTCATAAGTTTTAATATATCATTTGCAAAGAAAGAAAGAACATCTTCAATAATATCTTTGTGCATATAAGAAGGTGAAAGATAAGGCTCAAAATAACGTTCATTGTCTGGCATTTGATCAATAAGTGTATGTTATATGATAATATATAATAGCTATAGAAGTTTTGGGATGAGCTTAGAAGATAAAAAAATGATCTTAATATTAGTAGACATAATAAGATTAGTTTGGGTGGGAATTAGCTTGGATTGTTGAAAGTAGTGACAATGATAATAGCCTTAGGGTATAAGGATGAAGTAAAGTGATGAAAAGGCTATGTTTGAGAAACAAAATAGAAGGAGAACTTAGTTAGGTTTGAAGAGGTTTAGAAAAAAGATATATATGATATTTTTAAAAAAAATTAGAAGTGCAAAATTATAGTTAAAAAGCTAATATTGATACCTTGCATAATATATTTATCTTTATTTTTGAACTACATAAAAATAATACTTGTTTACAATTATAATAAGCTCTAAAAATTAATGATCATAAGAAAGTTATATTAAACATTAATGAATGTAATATACACAAATGTATTGTTGCAAAGTTAGATAATAGACACACAAAATTTGTTAGAAAATCATGTTAATCATTATATATAACTAATAATAAACCGTCATATGAAAAACTATGATTTTAAATAGTTTATATGACAAACACGTTAATGCAATGTATGGATAATGATGTATAAGTAGCTAAGCTCATACAATTTTTATGTCTCATAATGCTTCATTTCTTTATCTTTATTAGTATTTAAGAAAAAAATTACTCAAAGGTAAATTAAAACCTCATGGAATCATTATTGCTAGGGTTATATAAGTATTAGGCAATAGATACAAAATAAGCACGTAGTATATGAACAATCAAAATACTACAATACAAATTAATATAATGTTAACAAAAGTTTCACATACAATATTACATGAGGGAATGTCTCTAAACTTTTGAAAATTATAATGGTTATTCTATAGAAGGCAAAAAATATTAATGTAAGTGTACTCCAAAAAGTTCTAAATCTCTATAATAGATGTTTGTAGATTCAGATCATTAAGCCCCAATAATCAACCCACAAATCAACAAGTAAAATGTTCTCCAAACGAATGTGTGTAAACATAAATGTCCTCCAAACTCTTTCAAAAAACTCTCAAATTAGTATTATAGCATTCCTACAGCAACAATAGGAATCTCCAATTGATACAATGTAAGAACAAAGGCAAATAAGTAACAAAATGTAGTGAACAAAAAAGCACAATATTCAAGTCAACATTGATTGCAACAAAGCAAGCAAATCTATGATATAAATCTATTATGAAAATGTTGTATAGCATTCTTCCCTCATGGTCAATCATGTTCTTATGCATCATGATTGCTATCACTTTGTAAAAGTTTAAGAGAAGAATTGTTGCATGGCTTTACGTCCCTATTTTTGTGAGGAAGACAATGCACAATGAAAGACAGAGTAAGGAAAATGGCATGAGCAAGATGCAACCCATAATATAAATGCATATGTTATTTGAGATTAAAGGGGGGTTTGGTCAGTTAATGTCAAGAAATTATTTTAAAATTGCATTAAGGTTTGAGCACTCTTGATAACGAATTCTTCATATAGTTTTTATTTGATAATGATTTTTACAAATAAAAACATCTTTTGAAAATATTTTTTAAAAAAAGTTTTTTTTGTTAAATGCATTTTATGTGATAATAAAAATGAATTATAAAAAGTTTTTTAGTAAATTTTTGATATTTTGAGGCTAAAAAGCATGAAGCAACTTCAAGAAATAATTCTCAAAATCAAAACTAATCTTTTAAGAGTTTTAATTTCAATAAAGAAGTAGCAACAGGGACTTGTTTGATAATATTTTGCGAAGAAATGAATCAAAATTAAATGTTATTATAGAATATACTAAAGTTCTTGATTTTTACAATCATAGAGCAATAACATAGTTGGGTCATTGTTCATGAAAAGAAAAACAAGGAACCCAAGTTATGGGCATATATTGGGGAATGGATATGCAAATTGAAGACATATTTTGTAGGAGGAAGATGCGAATCATACGGATGACTATCTCTAAATATAGTTATTTTATAGAAATTGTTTGAATAAGATTGTTGTGTGTTAACTTGATCCATTCCCTTTTCTTTCTTATTTTCTCTAACCCCTTTAAACTATCTCTTTCACAAATCAAACCACTTAAGTTAGTAAAGTTTTGTCCTTAAGCGAAGATGTCTTCTCCGATAAGCTGTCTTCGAGTAAGTTCTCTTCTTTGCCAATTATTTTTATTTCTTTTTCTTTGTTATATGATCTCAAGTTTACTCGGTGGGTGAATGTTGGTCAACTTCAAGACAAACATTTAGTTGATTTAATGTTGTTAATTTTTCATATAATAGTCATAGATATAACCTAACTATCAAACATTTTAATTTGATGTTGGTTTAGAAAATTCAAGTTAAATTTAGTTCAAATCTTAATTTTACAAAATAATAAAGAAAAAAAGACTATCATGAAGGCATTGGAGGATCAAATTTTGTTGTATTATATAATTTATATTTATATTTAATCTCCATGAACTAGATGACTTCAAAGAATATAGTTTATATTAAGATTAAAAAAATATTATTTAATTTGAGATTTAACTTAGTCTAATTTTTTTTAGTAAAGTATAGTATTTTATTATTAATAATAATTTAATCATGTGTAGTGTAGTTGGTATTGCAAACAATGCTCCATAATTTTTCATGATCTTTGAAATCTTTAAATTCAACAATCATATTTTTCTATCAAAGTTAACCAAGTACATCTTCCTTGTAGTGATACTCTTTTAGCACATGCGATACCAATTTGGTTGGTTCTTACTTCTGCAGTGTTCACTCACACTTGAAAAAACTGTTCTCATGCGAAAAGCCAATGGATCAAAGAAGCACAATGCAAACTTATGTGGTGACAAAACTTTGAATATTATATATTTTATATATGACTTCAGTAGAAAACATCAAATGAATTCAATGATTCTATTGATAAGATTTTTTTGTGAAGTTAATCTTATCAAAGATAATCCAAACAAAATGAGACTAACAAACAACCATTTTAGATCTATGTTCCATAAAATGTCCATATAAATATTAGTTATGCCCCTACTTTCTAATTATTTATGTAAAATTTTTATCACCCTTCTCACAAAGTTACATTTTTTAAGATCAAACCGCATGAAATATCTATTATATTTAAAAAAATTCTCATAATACAAAAAATGTTTTATAAAATTACAAAACATATTTAGAATTAGTACTACATTATGCATAAAACATAGCATCTATGGACTCCTGCTGGTTTTAGATTATTAACTACTATTGCTCTCTTCAAGAATCCATCAGAACTAGCTCTACGATCTCTTGCCCACCTTGTAGAGGCTTTTAAGAACAACTACGCTACCAAATCCACATTAAATACATAACCAATATTTCTTTCGTTGTAATTTCAAACCCTTAAACAACTTTCAAGATCTTCTCACTACTACACAGTAGCTTACGACGTAGATCAAGGTGCCCTCCTCCCCTGGAGTACCATGTTAAAGTGGGATAAACAAAAAAATTATATCCTTTTTAACAACAATTCTATACGAAGATTAAACTTATTAACCATCGTGAACCAGCTCATCTTTCTTTTGATTAGCTATCTGACATCGAAAACATCATCTTCATAACCAGTTTTGCCATTCTGATCCCTACTATGCCACTGTTTAATCCTCTGAAAAATATATCCAGTGATTCCTTGCATCGTTATACTCAGCAAAAAAAATCAATGAAATTCTTAAAACAATTGGGCGAGGCCAATGCGTACTTAAAACTTATCTCTCTCAAATACTACGAACGAATTATTCAAAAACTTTTTCACGTCGATTCAAACAAAATTATCCCTAAAGGAAAACAACTAACAGGCAAAGGGAATGATTATATGAAATCACACCCCCAAAAACTAAATCGAGAAACCGTATCAGTGCACTATATCTTTAGATAGAAAGATGCACTAATCTGGGTTGATGCCGAACAACCAGGAAAGGCTTCAATGACAAAAAGGATTTGAAATGCCGTTTTGGGGGAGATTTACTCGTTTTCCTGGTCGTGTAAAATAATCAAAGCATGATCACCCTTGGATGTCGATAAAGAAATTTGAGAAGGATTCATGGAGAACTGCCTCTCAAATTCAGTGAAGGATATGTTGTTGGCGACCACCCGGACTACCGTCCGCGAAGTGAAGTTGGACCTCGCAAGTTTCCCTGTACACCAACTGGATTCCATGCCTTTCTGCTGTTGACGATCGAAACAAGTCGAAGGGATAGTCACAGGGAAATAAAAGCCTTCCATTCCAAACAGTGGAGAGAGAGGAGGGTTAGCGATTGTTGTTGGAGAAGTAAAGGTGGACTGGCATGTGTTAGGGTTCCTAATTTCCAAATTGTTTAGCCATCTGAATTCTCGCCCAAAATTTGAATCCAAAATTGTGTCATGGTTTGTGGGATAGACATATTTTATTTGCATAAAAAAGACATTTGTTTCCTTTCAAAATTAAAAAAAATTAAAAAAAAAATATGTTCCTTAGTAACTCATAAATGGTGTGGAAAAAGTTTAAGAATAAAATATAGATTGTAGGATAACAACATATTTTCTAAGAAAATATATCTTTTACTCATAAAATTTCTTGAATCATTGAATTGGTTTTTTTATATTTTATAGTTTTTTTGATAATTAAATTTATGTTTTAACTATAAAGATTAGAGTTCATATGATAGTTATATGTTTCTTCACGAATCTCAAATAAATTCTAAGAATTTGAATACCGTGTTATTACAAAATTTAAAGTCAATATTAGTTTCAAGAAAATGTGAGAAAACATATAAAATTATTGTCATGATGAATGATAAAGATTATTCATCAATGCAAACTATAATAACACAATATTAATTAATATTTTTTTTAAGATTGTCTCTAAAAGATATGATAGGTCGAAGAAATAAATATATGACTTAGGTTGTCATAAAATGTGTAATTTGTAAAATAAATTATTTAAATTTACTACTGCCACTCAAATAATGGGAAACTTTTGTTGTTGTGCCTCATATTAAAAGGAAGGTGAATAAATATTTTATGCAAATAATGAATTATATTTTATCAATCGCAACAATTACAAAATATATAACAAAAGCTATGTTAATTAAGAGTGTTGTCTAATCTTTTTTTATGCTTCGGAGAAGAATGAAAGTTGGTCCTTGAGATTGTAAAGCTCTTAATCACTTGATCTGAAAGAAATTGCTAGGTTTCATTATAAAAGTTGATATTATGAATCATTACATTTGATTACCGCACATAATAATTGATCATCTTTTGAAGAAGAGGTTCCATGAGAAAAGAAAGAGCACCAAAGCCTTTAATATAATATAACACTTGATGAGGGAGATGCGTGAATGAAAAAAGCAATTTTATTATTTTTGTTAACAAGTCTCTAAGAATTTAGAAATGAATTGTCCCATATTAATTATTTAAAAAAGGTCTTAATATATATATATATTAGATACTATGATATTAAAATATCGAGAAAGTTTTCAAAAAAACCCAGTTAACTCTAATGAAATTTTTTAGTTTTATTTTCTATGAAATGATATCGATTATTAGTTATTGTTTTTACAAGATATCGATATTTGCTTTTTTATATTTTAAGACTGATAATATCTCCTTTAGGTTTTTATTATTAAGTTTTACTAATAAAATATGTGATGATTGATTTAACTTATTTTAGTTTTGTTTTTTTAGATTTACTAAATCCACACAATATCTATTGTAAATAAATAAGTACTTATGGAATATCTTTTACCATTAAATTATATAATGGTAATTGACTATTTGTGAAAAATAATATAATATTTTTTATAATGAAATTTTGCTTTTGTTGTTTTCAAAGTATGGGGTTAAAATTATTCTACACAGGTATTGTTCACTAGTTATATTTATTTTAGTGTGGGGTTAAAATTACTCTTGAATTCTTTATAATGATGATAATCTCATTTTATATTATTCATTAGATATATTTTAATCTTAGAGTTCATTTATTCTTGATTCTGCAACACATTTATTTTAGTTTAAATTAAATTATTTAGTCATTACTTGATAAAGTTTCAAAAAATATCATAATATTTATTTAGAATATTTTTGGAGAAATGTAATCAAGATTCTACATTGTCATTTTTTAAATACATCTATGGCACCTGATCAATATCAATAAGAATACAAATCCCAATTTCAATAATTATTAAATGTTTTTAAATAGTATTCAAATTGAGTAATTAAATTATTTTAAAATGTAAATGCTTTTTAATTAGCACTTTCTTGTAGTCCACTTCTATTCAAAATATTTGCAGGTGAAACTACTTTGTTTAAATACATTACCTTTCTTATATGGCATATACATAATAATTTATCTCACACCAATGAGAATAACCACATAAAATGCAACATTTTGGTGTTACACAATTTTGATGAATAAATCAAGAATTAGTTCATGCATTTCATTTATAAGTAGAACACAACGAACAAAATGATGTATGACATCATTACTAGATTTTACCTTCCTGATGGTCATTAACACGCAAAAGAAAAACCAACTCTTTGTGGAAAAAGCCAAGAACTTGACCACCATCATTTTACCCATTAGCTTCCTCATGGTTCAATATTCCATTAGGTGTTGTGATTACAACATAACCCCACTGTATAAAGGAAGGAAAATGATGAATTGCACATATAGATAATACTATTTTTTGGGTGTTGCATTTGCATAAGTCAAGTGTATTGATTAACCCACAAGAGGAAGAGAAAAAATAATCTAAACTTTCAAAATAGGTACCAAATGGCTGTTAGATTTAGTACATAACATTAATTCAAGTTTAACTTTCCTTCACAAAGCCTAGAGTAGCACCAAACAAGGTAATCATTTACAACAAATGTTAATCCAATCTATGAAGATCACTATTTTAGCACGATCACACTATTTTGGCTTCTATTTATAATAACAAAAATCTAATTACTATTATCCTAACAAAAAAATACATAGTTTATGCCAAACACATTTAAATCATCTACTAAGTGTATCTATTACACTAAAAATGCATTGTTCAAAAGTGTTGTCAAAATATGTTGTTTAAATGTGACAACATTTGATAAATAATAAGGATAAAACATTCTTAAAAAGAAACAACCATATATGAAAATAAAATTATCATTTAATGTTAAAAGGAAGAATAAAATTATAGCATAATAATTATAAAGTGATGGAAAAAAAATTATAATTTTTTAAGATGAGCAGGGGCATTACCTAAAATGGCACATAACCCCTGAAACATAGCTAAGTCCTAGTGTTTGTGAACATTTTTTGTATCAAGTATATGCATTCACTAGCATGAAAGATAAGTAAAAGGAACTTCATACATACTCATATACTTCATAAATAAAAAAATATCAAATAACCATTTAAAATAAAATCATACATACACTTGTACAACCTCAATAATAAACTACCTTATCATATAAAAACTAATAATTAATCAACTTTAATATTAAGAATAGTTAGTAACCCCACCAAATGATGTCTACTATATAAATCTTTTTGATACTATTACCTTCTATGTACTTAACACATTTCATTAAGATTGTAGCAGCTTAAGTCCTTTTCAATACCTTATATTTTTGACTTTTTTCTTCTCCTCAATCAAAATATAGAGTTTATATAATCAGGCACTTCCTATTCAAATATTATGTGATTACATTTAACTTTTCTAAACCATCTAAACCAATTGTCATCTTAAACTTATCCTCTATTACACCCTTGTGTTTAATGGGTCAAGCATAAATGTTTCTAAATATCTCATATGGGCTTACTTTAAGTGTGTTAATATTCAATTAAATCAAGCCATGAACTTTAAAAGTCTAAAATAGTGATCTTCAAGGCTCTTGGAGTCAGACAAGTTTCAAGGAAATTAAAAACATGCACTAAAATTTTTTATACTTGAATTTCTCTTTATTTTTCTTGAATTTGATATGTCCAATTTTGAGATGATATGAAACACTAGTAGTATTAATATTTGAAAATGTTAAAACTTTAATAATTGTTGAATTTTGATTTTTGGGCCAAGCATTATTGATGAAAAGTATAGACATTAGTATTTGTTTAAAAAATTATTTGGAAATTATTTTTGAAGAATTTCTTGTCATATTCACTTAGGGCACATGTAACACTATCATAATATAAAATTATTTTTGTACACCTATGTTAAAAATTTTTGCACAAAAATTCTCCCAAAATTCTATAAACTACTTTAGTCTCGGTATTTTTCATTACGGCATTTGGGCGGGTCGACCTGACAATACTACTGGTCCATGCAGGCTTTAGGGATTTAAAAAAATAAAATAGAAATAATTAGATAGAACCGTAAGGGGCAAGCGTAGCCCTAAGGAGAAGGAAGAAAGCCGCAGGGAAAGCTGAACGAAAGAGCACGAAATCAGGCTGAAGGGTTAGCTGAACAAAATAGTGCGAAATCAAGTCAACCAGGACCAACTGATCAAGTCTTGGTCAAGGAAGCTGGAGCCGACCCCAAACGGCTCGAGAGACATGTGAATCGAATACCTTATAGAGAGGAATGACAACATAATTTGGGCAATATGGGATTAAATTCTCATCTGATTGTCAAAGAAGGTAGAAGGGCAGGTGCGATTTGATGACAAGCAAAAGCTTCGAACCTGAGGCTAATTTGTGAGACGATGTGGAACACGGAACCACTGGTGTATGTTTTTAATTCAAGTTAGTTATGGATACATTATTCTAATACATGTAGGACAACCTATGCACGATCCAATGGCCCTGATGAAGGCTACCTAGATCCAACATCCAGGATTGATCTCGAACGATAAAATCGAGATTCAATCAAAAAAATCATTTTAGGATTCAAAGCGAATGGTGACAACTATGTGTCCATTACCAAAACGTTGAGTTCATTTTAGAGTGGTTGGGACTGGATTTGGAGCTCAAATTTAAGCTTTATAAGTAGGAATGGATGAAGAACTCCAAGATGTTACCATTGCTAAGTTCTCAAAGCTTTCAAATCATAATTTCGAGCTATTCAAGTGTATACAGTGCTTATAAACTCAGAAAGTGAAAGTTACAAGAAGAAACCCGAAATTTGAGGTTTTGCTTTAACTATTTTCAATTTCTATTTCTCCCTCTTTTTAGTTTTTCCTTGCAATTTTTATGGTATTGAGTGTGCCTCATACTTCATTTAAGTTGTCTTAAGTTTATACTTTGTTGCCAATTTTTGTATTTGTTTCCTTTGGGTAAAGGCATCACAGCAATTATGCAAAAGCTCGAGGTTTGAGTTGAGCCCGAAAAAAACTCTAGTAGGTTCGAGATTAGCCATAGGTAAAATCCCAAGTAGGTTTGAGGCGAGCCGTAAGAAAAACCTCGCTTTTGTAATTTGATGATTTTAGTGGCTTTTTCCCAACACTAGTTGGTGGATGTAGGCTCCATTTTGAGTCAAACGACCTTAAAAATCTTTTGTGTACTATTTTGCTACTCTTTCTTGTTCTTGCATAAAAGATTTAAGTTTTAATTTACACCAAAAATTGAAAGAAAATCTCAAAATTTTATTTACCACAATTCAGCCCCCTTCTTGTGGGTGTATTTTAAACATAAAGAATTTCAAAAACACATTTACTACTCAAGCTAAATTCAAAGATTGAATTGAACATTTTTATGATGATCTTAGATTAGAATTAAGTCAATTAGAGATTGATGATAATCCATTGTAAATAGACAAGTACTTATGAAATAACTTTTATGATTAAATCATATAATGATAACTGAATTTTTGTGGAAAATAATAGTATTTTTTTAAATGAAATTTTACTTTTCTTGTTTTCAATTTATGGGGTCAAAATTATTCTACACAGGTAATGTAAAAATTGTTATCTATGCCATGTGATTTTTTGAATTAATCTTTATTTGAAAACATAGATTAAATTTGCATTACTCTTGAGCTCTTTTTAATGATGAGAATCTTACATTATGTTGTTCATTATATATATTTTTAATCTAAAAGTTTATTTATTATTCATTTTGTGACACATTTATTCTTTTTTAAATTGAATTATTTAGTCATTACCTAATAAAGTTTTGAGAAATACAATAATATTTTTTTAGAATGTTTTTTGAGAAATGTAATGAAGTGGTTACATTGTCATTTTTTAAAAACATCTATGACACTTGACAAATATCAATAAGAATACAAATCTTAATTTGAATAACATTTAAATGCTTTTAAATAATATTCAAATTGAATAATTAAATTATTTTAAAACGTAAATGCTTTTAAATAAGCACTTTCTTGTGCTCCACTTCTATTCAAAAGGAGCCATCGCCCTTCAATAGGCTTTAGATCATTAGTAGTTTGGTGCCAACGAGAGGAAGTGACTTAGAGAGGCATCCTTAACTTGCTTAAATGGCTTCTTAATCCAAAAGGGTTGCCTTTGTGCTTATCTAACTGTTGAATCCTACCATTGGAGTTTAATGTGTTCGACTTGTCTTTGCATTTGCCATCTAAAGTTTTGATATCAAATTGCTAAAATGCACCAAGCTCAATAGATTATAGATTCAAATCAGTGTCCATCCAGCTCAGTTTACACTTGGGTTTGGCAATGTCATCCCACATTTTTTAAGTTATTGGGACAAGAATGCATCTATGTAAAATACACATTATTGTAGTGCATCCCATGAGCTTTCAGTCAAACCACAAGTCGAATAAGGTTGCTCCCGCTTATGAAGAGATTGAATAGGAGATTTGCCTGCTCGTCATGATCGCCCAAAACAATTTAACGTAGAGAATGCCTTAGGTGGCTAATGACAAAGAATACACTTTGGTGGTTGCAAGTTTATATGGATGATTCATTGAGTGCAAAGGGAAGAGTAATTGTCCAAATTAGTAAAAATGTTGTTTTTGTGCACTCTTAACTATTTATAAAAAAAGTATGATTTTAAGAAATATTGTTCATTGATATAATAGGCAATCTAACTTTTATTCAAAAAATAACAACGTAAATTCAATCTAGTCTACCCGAAGTCCCTTGATTTTGTGGACACCATGACAATGTCCTATTCCCTTCTGCCCCAAATGAATAACCATGCAAAACGAGCAATGCACTGCCTTCACCTCCATCCTTCCCCATCCCTTTAGAGTCAAAAAAAGAAAATGTAAAGCTCATTCTAATTAGGCTACATGCTTAGATAAGGTTGCTTGGCTTTACCAGCTTTAACAAATGAAACAACCTTGGCCATTCTTCATAGCTTGTCAAATCATTTGGAAGCTCAGACAGAGCCTTGTGCTAGAGTTTCGTCCAAGGTACCTACCATCAAGTTAGATCAATTAATAAGCTTGATCTAGCTATGAGGAAACTATTGAAGCCTATTAGCTCCTTGACCTAAAATAAAATTAAACAACACTAAAGTTTTTTGTGCTTAAGATAATCCCATAAGAGGGGGGTGAATTGTGGTAAATAAAATTTTCTTTTGATTTTTTGGTTTCAATTAAACCTTCAATCTTTTAAGCAAGAATAAGAAAAATAGTACACAAAAGACTTTTAAGTGCTTCGATACAAAATCGAGCCTACATCCACCCCAACCGGTGTCGAGAAAGAACACTAAAATCACCAAACCTACTTGGGATTTTACTTATGGCTAATCTCAAACCTACTTGAGTTTTTCCCAGCTCAACTCAAATGCCGGGCTTTTGCATAATTGTCGGGATGCTCTTACCCCAAAGAAAGAAATACCAAAAATTGGCAAAACTTAAGACAATTTGAAGAGAAATATGAGGCACACACAATACCAAAAATAGAAAGAAATAGAGATTGAAAAATAGTTTAAGTAAAAACCTCCAATTTCAGGTTCCTTCTTGCAGCTTTCACTTTGTGACTTCGAAAGCACCGTATGCACCTAGAATTGCTCAACATTGTGATTTGAAAGCTTTGAAATCTTAGCAATGGTAACCTCTAGGAGGTCTTCATCATTCCCTATTTATAGAGCTTAATTTGAGCTCTAAATCAAGTCCCAATGACTCCAAAATAAACTAGCCATTCGGGTAACAGACACAAAGCAGTCACCGTTCGATTAGGAGCTTGGAATGGGCGTTTCTGATTAAATCTCGAATTTACCGTTCGAGATAAATCCTGGTCATTGGATCTAGGAGGCCTTGATCTAGGCCATTTGATCATGCATTGGTTGTCCTGCATGTATTAAAATAATGTGTGTAGAAATCAACTAAAATAGAAACTTACTGTAATGGTTCCACATCCTCTTAAAGATTTGGCTCAGGTTCAAATCTCCTGCTTAGCTTTTTACTGTTATCATGCAGCAATTTACACGGCTTAATCGATGCCATCCGATCGTGCTTGCCCTTTTGCCTTCTTTGATAATCGAATGGGAGTCTAGTCCCACATTTTCCAATTGTCTTTGCGATTGCTCTCTGTTCATGTGCCTCTCAAGCCATTTGTGATTGGCTCCCCCTTCCTCGACAAAGATTTCATCACTTGGTCCTGGTTGACTTGATTTCGTGCATGTTCTGGTCATCCTTCTCTGTGGGCTAAGTTAGCACTTGTTTTGCACTTGTTTTGTTCAACAACTGTGGGTTGATTTCCCACTTGTTCCGTTCAGCAGTGCTCTTCCTGCGGCCTTTAGGCTTCGCTCACCCCGTTCGAGTCTATCACACGATTGTTACTCTATTTTATTTTTTAAATCCTTAAAGCCTGGATAGACCAGCCGTCGGGTCAGATTGACTCGCCCAAGGCTACAGTGAAAATATTCGAGAACCAAGTTGTTTTATAGTGTTTTGTGAGAATTTTTGTGCCAAAATTTTGAATATAAGCATACCAAAATAATTTTATATTATGATAGTATTACAAGTGTCTTAAATGACCATGAAAAGAAATTCATGAAAAATAATTCCTAAATAATTTTAACAAATCAAATACCAATTTCTATACTTTTCATCAATAATGCTTGGCCCAAAAATAAAAATTCAAAAATTATTAAACTTATAACATTTTCAAATAATAATACTGCTAGTGTGCCACATGATCTCAAAATTTTGACAAACCAAATTCAAGAAAAATGAAGAGATATTCAGGTATAAAGATTTTTGTGCATGCCTTCAATTTCTTTGAAGCTTGCCATCACTCCTAGAGTCTTGAGGACCACTATTTTAGACATTTTAAATTTCATGGCTTGATTTAATTTAATATTAATTATTTCACTTAAAGCAAGCCCAAATGATATATAAACATTTATGCTTGACTCATCAAACACAAGACTGTAACAATCTCCCCCTTTTGATAATGACAAGAAAAATAAAAAAAAATTTTAACTAGGAAAATAAAAATTAACCCCCCTATCATGATGTTCACCCTAACTCCTAATTATTCTGCCCATTTGACACCATCAAAAGGGAGTGAACCCTAAGCAATGTTTAAAGTTCCTAATTGTTCCCTTAATGTTTGAAATTGCTCTGACGGTAAGGGTTTGGTAAAAATGTGAACAATTTCAAGCTTAATGGGAACATACTCCAATTCTACTAATCATTGGGCCACTTGGTCTCTGTTAAAGTGATATCTAACATCTATGTGCTTCGTCCAAGAATGATGAACTTGATTCTTGGCTAATGCTAATGTACTAGTGTTATCAATTCTAATAGGCATATCTGTGACTTGTAAACCATAGTTTTGAAGTTGTTGTCTTATCTGAAATCTTAAGAAAAATAAATTTAGCTCACCAATCATGCTCATTTCAAATTCTTTAGTCATAAGATTACCAAATTCTCTACATTTCTCTTTTTTGTACTACCAAAAATAATATCATCAACATAAATCTAAATAATTAATAAATCATCTCCTAATGATCAAATCCTTTAGATTTGAGATTGCAAATTTCCATCCTCTATGTAATTTATTTTTTTCTTTTTCTACTTCAAGATTTTCTAATTTTTCTTCATCTTATTCAAATCTAAGCTCTTTACTAATTTTATTTCATCTTCTAAATACTTCTCACTAACTAGTTGGATAGACTCATCAAACACAACATATATTGTTTTCTCTATCTTACGATATTATAGATTAAAGATTCTATATGCTTTTCTAATAGATGAAAACCCAAGATGTGGATTTTTATTTTCTTCTTGTTTTTGATTATATAAAGTGTAAAATCTAAATTAAAAACATATCACTAAATTAAATCATCAATTTAAGTTTTATAAATGTCCTTGATTGATCCAAGAATGTCGCCAAATATTTTGGAGACATTTTCTTCTTGTTTTCTAAGTTCTATTCTTAGGAACCCAAGAAAGCTTGGGTTGAGCACTAAATCGTCCTTGCATGTTCTCATTCTTAACAATCCATCTAAAATTTTGTTTTTGTGAATATATATTTCTTCTAAAAAAGCAATCTTTCATAGTATGTTAAGGTTTACAACGATATTAACAAATAATATTTGATGGCCTAGGCATAATAATTATGTATTTAGGTTTTCAAAATTGAAGACATGTGCAGAATAATAATCATGTAAAGGATAAGAAGTTTGTGAAGTTTCTCTTACTCTAGCATGCTCAAAAAATTATATTTTTTCTTTCAAAAGTAAAATATCATGCTTTAAAGAAGTATTCTCCATGATAAGGGAAGTCTTTTCGTCACATATATGTTTATTTTCTATTATTTTCTTTTCATCTTCTTTCATGAAAAAATCAAGTAATTCAACTTTTTCTTTGTAAGCCTTTTTGAATTTGTTATGAACACTCATTAAAGAAGTCAACGCATTCATAATTTCAATATAATTACTTTATAAAATATCTTTTGTCCAAGTGCTTATCTCATTTTCTTCTTCTTCTTCACTTGAACATATTGAAGATGCCTCATTTGCCATAAAACAAATCATCCCTTCTTCTTCTCTACTTGAGCTTAAAACATCTAAATCTTCGAAAGCACTCCATGTAGCTTGGAAAGCTTTCTTTTTCTTCAAGTTCTTCTTCTTCTTCTTCTTTTTGCCTTTCATATGCTTATCCTTGAGTTTTGGATGTTCCGGTTTAATATGATCGGTTTGACCACACTTAAAACAAGTTGGTGGTCTCTTCCTCTCCATGTTGCTCATCTTCTTCCATTTCTTATTAAGAAAACATTTTGCCAAATTTTTTGCTAAACCATTAACATGAAAACTTACCTCATCCTCCAAATCCATGGAAGAGGTAGAAGTGGAATCCAGATCACATTTGGTGGCTTTGAAGGCCATGGGTTCTTCCTTCTTCCTTTCATTCTTTAACTTGCTTGTAGAAGCCTTTTCCATAAGTCTTCTTGACATCTCTATTTCGATAGTGAGAAGTTCCCTAAGGAGTTCATCCAATGAATATTTGTTGATATCTTTAGCTGCTTTAATAACCATTGTAAGGGTATCATATTCCTCTGAAAGGATTCTCAAAATTTTCCTTGCAAGGTCACCATTTGAGAATACCCTGAAAAGATTTGCCAAGCCATTTGCAAAGTCATTAAATCTTAAAAGCATACTTTTAATACTTTTATCAGGATTCATTCTAAAAGGTTCATAGTCGTGGGTGAGGATGTTGATCTTTGTCTCTTTCACTTGTGAGGCACCGTCATAAGTTACTTCGAGTTTTTCCCACACCTCAAATGCTGTATGCAAATTCATAATTTGTCTAAGTTCACTATAAGAAATTCCATAATGAAGATAGTTCAAGGCCATAGCATTCAATTGAGTTAATTTTTTGCACTCAATATTAAGCTCACTAAGGGGCTTAACTTCATTAGCAGAAGAATTTCTAGGAAGTTCACATGGCTTAGTCATAACTTCCCATAATTCCAAATCGATAGATTGAATAAAAAATTCTAAAACAGTTTTTCCAATATAAGTAAAATTCTCCTTTAAACAAGGGAGGCCAAATTGAAGAAAAACCTTCACACAAAGTTGCACTCATATCAACCGAAAGGAAGCCATAAAACCCAAAAATCTCAAAACTGCAAAGAATATGAGCAAGTCTTCTCTTAGCACAAGCGGATCTCCCACATGATGTTACTCACATAATTTTGGATTTCTCGCTCTGATACCAATTGAAGTTCTTTGTGCTTATGATAATGCCACAAGAGGGGGTGAATTGTGGTAAATAAAACTTTCTTTCGATTTCTTAGTTTCAAATAAAACTTAAATCTTTTAAGCAAGAATAAGAAATGTTCTAACAAAAATTTTTTAAGGTGGTTTGACTCAAAATCGAGCCGACATCCACCCCCAACCAGTGTCGGGAAAAAACTACTAAAATCACCAAATTACAAGTGAGGTTTTTCGTACGGTTCACCTCAATCCTACTTGGGATTTTACCTGTGGCTAATCCCGTACCTACTTGAGTTTTTCTAGGCTCAACTCAAACCTCAGGCTTTTGCAAAATTATCGGAATGCCCTTACCCCAAAGAAAGAAATAAAAAAAATTGACATAATTTAAAACAATTTGAAGATAAATATGAGGTGCACACAATACCAAAAAGAGGGAGGAATAGAGACTGAAAAGTAGTTGAAGCAAAAACCTCCAATTTCGGGTTCCTTCTTGCAGCTTTCACTTTGTGACTTTGGAAGCACCGTATGCACTTAAAATTTCTCAATATTGTGATTTGAAAGCTTTGAAATCATAGCAATTGTAACCTCTATGAGTTATTCATTACTCCCTATTTATAGAGCCTAATTTGAGCCCTAAATTGACTCCCAACGACTCTAAAATGAACGAGCCATTTGGGTAAAGGACAAAAAGTTAGTCACTGTTCGATTTGGAGCCTGGAATGGGCGTTATTGATTGAATATTAAATTTATCGTTCAAGATCAATCCTAGCCATTAGATCTAGGAGGCCTTGATCTGGGCCTTTTGATCATGCATTGGTTGTTCTGCATGTATTAAATAATGTGTCCAGAACTCAACTAAAACAAAAACTTACTGTAGTGGTTCTGCATCCTGTTGTAGATTTGGCTCTGGTTTGAATCTCCTGCTTGGCTGTTTTGCTGTTATCATGCAGCAATTTACCTTGATTAATCTAAGCTGTGTGATCGTGCCTGCCCTTTTGCCTTCTTTGACAATCGAATGGGAGTTTAGTCCCACACATCCCAATGTATTTGTGATTGCTCTCTATAACACTTATGGTTCATGTGCCTCTCGAGCCGTTTGGGGTTGGCTCCCTCTTCCTCGACAAAGATTTCATCACTTGGTCCTAGTCAACTTTATTTTGTGCAAGTTCAGTAATTATCAAGCATTCAAACTTATATAGGGTCACTCCCCAAACATTGTGTTGAAGATCTAAAATAAGGCAATTCATGGGAAGATCTAATGGTTAGAAGGCCTTGAGGACACAAAGAGGTTGCTAGCATCAAGAGTTGCAAAATGAAGTAGTTGTATGTGATGTTTGCAGTTATTAGGATGAGTAGTGTGGGTTAAGGTAGAATAAGTGAAGACCAAAGGCATTAGTGTTAGAGGGACAAAATCGATGAGGGCCAACGATGGTTAAGCAATCAGAAAGTAGGAGGCATATGTTAGTTGATTTGGACAACTTTGGGAAAGGTTGTCAATTTCACCATGTGAGTTGAGGGTAGTGAGGTGGTAGGGTATGTGAAAAAGTTAGCCAAGTTGGTAGAAGTGATAAATTGGATTAAGAGTTGGCAATTTAGGGTTTAGAAGTGAGAGGTGGCCAAATTTAAATTGGAAAATATTAAACAAAAATCATGAGGACTAATAGATTGGAGAAAAGATGAAAAAATAGAAAAATGTTTATCAAAGGATGAATTACAATGAAATTTGATAATAATAAAAACTCCCAATTTGTGTGATAATTTTCGCCCTCTCAATAGCTAATTCAAAGTTCACCAAGTTGAATTTAACTCATTAATTGATTTGTATCAAATGACTTATTCTAAAGCTCATTATATTATTCAAAGTTGGCTAAACATAAGAACCTAAGCCTCATTACATATAGAGTTTATATATAAGTCATTTAATGATTTTCATTACATAAGACTAAAAGATAAAATCTTGGAAGAAGAATGATAAGGGGATCCTGCGATAAAATTTCACTAACAAACCTAATATTTATTCAAGACAATGTTGTATCATGATACATTTTTGTTATCCCAAGATGCATCATATACTTTGATCCATGTGTTTCTCATAATAAAATAGGTTTTACCTCTTTTCTATTTGTTCTATGCCACTTTCATCATTCAAATAAAAATATGATCCATGTCCTTCCCAAAGTTGAGATGCCTACCTTAGTGTCATCAATATGTTCAAACTATTTTTTGTCATAAATCCAATTACATGATTTAGTTAAAAATTCTAATTAAAATAAACAAAATACTTTATTCTATTTTAATATTCAAGTTCATAAAAAAATAAGTGGAGTAGAAATAAAATAAGAAGTACAAAAATAGGACTCATTGTGTTGACCCTTTTTCTTTCACTCAACTATTTTTGGATTTGAGTAGTATTAATTTTCTTTACTTTTTTCTTTTACTCATTTTGAAACCATGAAAGATTTTCACTCTTTTTAAATCTTTAAAAATCAAGTAATAAAAAAAATCCAAACAATTTAAAGGAATCATTTTAAATGAATTGCAAAAGTGAATAAAGCCAACAATCCATGCTATTCTAGAAATTACAAGTTTTCACACTTTCTTTTAAAATCATAAATTTCATCCATCACTACTTGATGAGATTATAATGCATGTCATTTTGATGAAATAATCCTAATAAACCCATAACAACACTTCTATGACAATGTAATATCTTTCAAATCATTACATTCTACATCTCACTTTTTCTCGATATTCCCATGTTGTTTCACATTTTGATCTAAACATATTCAGACAAAAATAGATTGAGCCAACTGTCACTCGCTTAATGCCAATATATGTACATATAAGTAAAATAAGTAATATTTGGGTAGCAAATTGCAAGGTCAACTGTAAACAATATAATATATTAAAAGAGCATGTGAGCACATGTATGAGCTACAAAAATAAAATCAATTACGAAACAAAAAATTTTAGCACCTTTAGCTTTTTTTTTCTTTGGTTATCTTTATGCATTAGCTTGTTACTTTTAATTGTTGCCATCTTTTACATTAATTTAAGGTTTGGCATAAAAATAGACAAATTTATAAACAAATTAGACATATTTTGAAACACATCATTCAAAATATAATTAAATCAAATGAAGGCTCTTTTGGCTCATTTCTAGAACTATCATTATAAAGTAGTTGTCACCAGTTTGGATAACAATTTGCTTTTTCATTTTTTTAACACTATCCTTTCTTTACCAAAATTTTTTATTTTATCTTTTCCACATTTATTTTTTAATTTTTATTTTATGTCTGTTATCATAAGTAATATTTTCTTTCGTTCGTTTTCTTATTTTGTGATCATTATCACAACAATAATTTTTTTATCTTTTCCCTTTTTGTAAAACTTGTCACATAATATGTAAATAAATAAAGCAATACAATATTTAATACTCAAGTAATATATGAAAATAAACATGTTGTGAAAAAATTGCTTTTTATAAAGAATTAATCCACCTCAATAATTTTCTTTTAAACCATTTCTTAAAGGTTTTACACTTCTAACAAGCATCAGCATAATTTTAAGATTATTCATTCTATTTCTCAATATTCTTTTTATTCAATTAAGGTATCAATTTCATTTCAATTTAAATAATATGGAATCCATAAGCACATTAACAACATAACAAATAAATGAACAAAGCATCAAACTCAAGTTGAATGATTAAATTCTTTTTCACTATGAAGTTATTCCTTTTGATCAACAATGCAACCAATAGGCTTATCTACACAACAATCTCAATTCACCATTTCATATCATCATTTAAGGAAACTCTTGTGTTCGAACATACGTCAAACATATTCACTTATATTCAAGTTATTTATACAAGCATCATCAACAAGTTATTTCTCAAATGAATACAACCTATAGTCTATAATACACATTACGTGAAAATATATACACATAGTGTGAGATTTTTTACCTCTTAATTTCTATGTAATAGTATCGCCAAGAATTAAAATTTAGCAGTGCTTTCTTTGGTTGTTGGTAGGGCTTTCTTTCACTTTTTTCTTTAGTCTAATGCACTTGTTAGAGCTAATCTCTTTGATTTTTCTTAGAAATTTTTGTCCAAGCTTGACCTCACATTTTTATTATACATAGCCAATGTTCCTTTACATCTCATCAGTTCCACTTCCTCAACAGCTATGTTTTTTCATTTAAGTGTATTCTCACCTCGATGCCTTCACAACTCTAATGGTTTGTCATCAATTATCCTCTCTCCATGATGATTTATTTAGTCGTTTGCTATTTTAGGAATAATATGCTTTGAGTTATGTTGTGTCGTATTATACAATCCTTTCATTTTGTATCATACAAATTATGATATTCAACTTTTTCTATTATCAATTCTATTAATTAATCTTATACAATTTCATAATCATATTTGTATGCTACCTTTTAATGCACATTTGTTTATGTCAAAAGAAACGATATTCACATTCAACTTTACTATTAACTTCATCATACTTATATGATTATACTCATCTTATTTTATGATATTTTTTAATTTTGTCATTCATTACTCATTTCTTACAATAAAGTATTCTCACCTTGATGGGTTATACTCACTCTTTATCATTATAGTAGATGTATATAGGTATAGATGATTTATCCTTGTTATATATCATATATAGTAAAATGTGTAAACATAAATAAGCCATCCTTATCCCTGGCTTTTCTCACTATTACTTAGGTATAATAAACTATGTAAATGTATATAAGCAATTCTTACTCTATATAATACATAGTAGAACACTGTAGATATGGAAAGTGATATTCTTTCCTTGGGTTGTGCTTAGATTATATCTTGTCTAATAGAATTTGTATAAATATAGATGAGCTATTCTCATCTTGTATCATATATATTTGTGGTGTGTGAGGTTATAATACGATATAAGATTATTTGAGGATAATATATTTAGAGGTATATCAATAATTTTGTTTTCTTAATTGATAATCAAGCACACCAAATATCTACATTCCAAATTATTTTTAATTTTTTAATTATAAAACTTTATATTATATTGCATGTCAATATCCTTATTACATAATACAATAAATTAATAACTCGTGAATTAAATACTCGATAAGTAATGATAACCCAAGAAAATAATTACATAATTATTACATTTGTATAAAAGTTTTCTAATATCTATGATCTTTATAAAATGATAACATAAAAAGAATGTGATTTGATAAATAATATAAAAATAATTTATGAGCATATTTGCATCAAAATTACTAAGTTTATCTGTTATCCATAATGCATAAAAAATAAAATAAAAATAATTCTAAAGCTCATAAAGTTTATTAAAATATAATAACATCAAAATATTTATCACTTTGTAAAAAATATAAATCAATTTATTAATATATTTATAATATAATTATCAAATTTATTTATCTAAATATAAAAGTTAACTTTTTTTTTAATCTAAATCTTTTTTTGATTTTTTACATTACCATGTTAATGCTCAACAGATGTCCTATATGTGACATGTTTATTTAGGAATTTAAATCATATTAATTTCTTATAAGCCTTTAAGTTATTGCCTTAGATCATAGTTATGCAATTCTCTCATTGTACCATATGTTATATAAAAAATAAGCATTTTGAATTATATCAGACTGTATAATTTCCAAAACAAGTATTTTGTTATTTATATCATTTCTAAACATATAGTATGATCCCTAACATTGTACTGTATGATTTTTATTCTCTCTTAATTTTGTTACGTTGTCAATCATTCATAGTTTTATGATACTTCCATCATAAAGTATGATCAATTCACTATTTCTCATTACATAATACGATCTTCTTAATCAAATCATACGTTTCCATTGTTAATCCACCACCAAAATATCATACCTTATAATGTTACATGATGTACAACTCCAATGTAGTCTCTTCTCTCTCAAGACATAATCATTTATCCATAGCTTTAACTAACTGTTCAGTACGATCAACTTAGTCACACTATATAATATTTCATCTAAGACTTTCTACAATATTCTTTTTCAATCTTGTTTCTTATAATAAATAGATTTTGTATTTTAAAAAATTTAGCTTTGATGAATAATCTTATTGATCCCACAAGACATTATGTGATTTATGTTGGTATTTTGAACTGCCTTCATATGATGAACCTCACAACTGAATACATTATACAAATATGACACATATATTGTTCTAACACGATGAACTCGACACCTCAACCTATAACTTAAATTCTTCTCTGGCTATTATAACCCCAAAAGTTTTTTAATGTGTTTATCTTATACCATGTTTCATTATAGCTTTGCTTACAAGTTTAAATTGATCATACCATATGATGCAGACCAAATTATTTGAATAATACATATTAATAATTGCTAACAACTCTCATTCTATATGTCTTGGAAAATTAGCATCGATTCACTCCATACCACATCTAAATTAAATTTAAAAAAAGAATCATTTAAATGTCTATCTTTTCTTTGATAACTACTAAATTTCCTTCGCCATTTGCTTGTGATAGTATCTCTTCTTCTTATCTTCTTGTTTTTGATCTTCTCCTCAAGCTACAACAAAGTTTTCCCAATGGTTCTTCATTCTTATAGTTTTCTCTCTATAATAGAGCTTTACTTTCACTCTATCTTCTATGCTAGCAAAAATCATAGCATAGTAATGATGCCTTACTTGACAACCTCCTTAACTCAGTCTTTCTTGGTGGTTCTTAAAAACACTACTCAACTTTGTAACAAGCTTCACACATTGATCTTTCAAACATCCTTTCTTTTATAGACTCAAACCATAATTTACTCTCATCAAATTTTATAAGTATATTAAAAACATCATTATTAATTTATAATTGATAAGATTAGGGAACAATGGATGTGCAATCATATGAAATGCATGTGTATTTAAAAGCATTTCTTCTATTCAATTATTTGTATCATATTTATTTTGAAAAATAATTATCATTGAAATACACTTCTAGCACCACACAAAATGGTCATAAGAAGCTAACAAAAATCATAATCATAAAAATTAATATTCTACCCCACATACATTTTGTTATTTATAATTCTATATGTGTTATGAGTTTTAGAACACAAAACAAGAAAGATATAGAATAAAATAATGAAAGATAATGACTGATTGGATAAGCTTAATGATATATATCATCATGTGAAATGTGAAAATAAGAAGATAAAATTTTATCTATGACATTATCCCATAACTGATCAACATGACTTTATGTATGACTTTATCTCTTATTATTATTGGTACTTCAAATGAGGGGCATAATTGAAATGTGAAAATTAGAAGATAAAATTTTATCTATGACTTTATCTCATAATTGATCAATATGACTTTATCTCTTGTTATTATTGATACTTAAAATGAGGGTCATAATAGATAGAGATCTCACTATCATTATTACTTTATACATAACAATGTTAAATGGTGATTCCATGTTAGAATTGATGTTTGACATCATTTTTGTTGTTATGAGCACATCAGTACTAGGTAATAAAGAGTAAAGACCTATTTCTATTAGTATTTCTGTGAGGGCCAGTGGTGGTAGGAGATATACTTTGATGGCTTGGCCAATTATCGATAGAGGTCATTTGATATGATTGATACCACAAAGATATAACATAATATAGAATCTTATGAAGTAAGGATAGTAATCATATAAAAAAATGCCTTAATAAAGAAAGAAAAGAATAAAAATAAAAATATGAAAAAATTAAAATTAAAAATAAGAAAAGAAAGAGATAATATTACTACTATATAATATTAGTATTATATGATAATTATATACATACTTGATTATAGAACATATAAGCTTATATGCAAATATTCAACATATTTAATATTTTTTTATCATACATTTTCTATTTATTGCTTCATATTTATTTGTATGCTATATATCATGATTTCACACTAGTTTACTACTTAAATCTAATAGTTTATTTTTTATATATATTATACTCATAATACTTATATTAAAGATTAAGAATAAGTTATTTATAGAGTTTAAGATTCCTACAAGTTATAACATCAGATCCTTTATGTGAGGAGATGCTTTCTTTTGAGAACTCTATGAGGTGTTTCGTATGTATGATAGATATTGTATAAAAAAGCTATTTCAACTTTTATTTTTGAATAATAGCTTTAAGAAATGAGCATAATTATTTATATATTTATTTAATTAAATTTAATATTTTAATTTGTAATGTTTTTCATCATCTCTATTTTACATGGTGCCCTCATGGTTTTTGTTTCTTACTTTATTTATTTATTCAATAATTTGGTATTTTGGAGTATATTAATTCCTTTAATTAAAATTAAATCGAGTAGTGCATGAGACAAGTTGTGTATTGTTATATTTCAAGATCGAGGACTATAAGGATCAATAATCACATAAGAAAAAGGAGAAAAATATTCTTTTAATATGTGTAAAATCATAATTTTATGTTTTAAAAAAGAATTTTAGAAACTAATCTACTTTGATTTTTGAATGATGACAAAAGATGATTGATTCATTAGCATAATAAATTCAGGTTATGACCATGATGCAATGTAGTTTTAAGATTAACTAAGTAAAAATTTGTTGTCTCTTTATATCCAAGACTAAAAGAAGTAGTTAGTGATCATAAGGCAATATCTTAAGGTTAAAATCATTGGACAAGAAACATCCTCTAGCAAGCATCAAGGTAAAGTGGCATATATATGAATAGGCTTACAATAACAGTAGTGAGAATGGTTCTGGTTATATATACAAGGCTATTATTTTAAAATATAAATTATTTTTGAGATCAAAACTTATTTTAACTGACATAAAATTGAAAATATGGGTTGATAATTCAAAAAAATAAAATGAGAGGTGACATTACTCAACCACTTACTTTGAGTAATGAGTTTGACATTTTGGCTTTGGACATTAGTCTTTGACTTAGTCCAAGTTCTTTCCATTTCTCAAGAGTGGAACCCAATGAATTAATTCTTTTCTTCTAAGCAATAGATTTAACGAAAGGATAATTTTTTTACGCTTTTGCTCCAAATGATTAATAATAATTTTTGATAAAAAAATTACCTAAATAATTGGTAACTTGCAATGTAGACCATAATAACACTATTTTCATTTCTATCCCATTTAGTCAGCACAATTGCTTCCAAAAAAGGTACATTTTGCTTCTTTGGATCGTCTTCCTCTTCAGTCATAGTAGCACTCTAACATTTTTGAGACATGTTTTCTCCTTGTATTGGCTTTGAGAAAAGAAGGCATCATGTTCGTTCATCATGTCGAGGTCAACTTTAGTGTTTAAAATCAATAAGAATCTCTCTTCATAAGCCCGTCGTGATATAGTGCCATGATTTTTGTTTTGCTACCAACTTAGTTGATCTTCAAAAAATACAAATATTGCCATTGGAGAAGTAGCCATCTTTTCATTCGAACCACTTGAGATGTGGATTCAACTACAACTTGCTATGCATCAAATTTTGGAGGAGTCATCACTTAAAGAACATTATGAAATCTTTTGACTCTTAATAACTATCAATGTCATCCTTTAAAGGAAGGTTAATGGTGTGATCATTATGAATGGTTTAAGAGAAAACAAAGTTGAGTATTTTTCACTTTCAAGTATCTTATCGCGGCCATAGTAAAGAACTTGCTGATTTGGAGTATACAAGACAATGGTAATGTCAAATGTGAATAGCTCTCACTTGAGGACTACACTTTGAAAAAGAGCAAGATGAATCATCAACCTATCATCACCATTATATATAGGTGAATATGCATATTTTTTTAACATGTCATATGATAAGCTATTCATATAGTCCTTCATTTTTCATCATGGACATCCAAATAATAAAAAATCATAGGATAAATTAAAATATAATTTTTATTTTTATAATTATATTCGAATGCTTTTGACAAATCAAAGAAATAACACTTATTAGACCAACATCAAGTTTCCCAACACTAACGAAATAAGGCTCATCTTATGAGTTTTTTGTTAGCTAATTTCATTTTCATATAAGTATTTCAAAATCTCATATTCTAATAATATTTTTTCTCCATTTATCATTTGGGTACAACTTTTACTTTAGTTTTCAAAATAAACCATAAAAAGCCTTTTTTAAAAGAAAGAATTGAAAATATATATATTTTTTTCCATAAAATGCTCCACAGATGCAGTCATTTCTGGACACATGGTCTTTTCGTGAAATAAAAAGCAGGGGCAAAAGTTGTGCTTATTGTATGAAAAAGCACTACACGTCAAAAACAACTGAATCGGCCTCGGAACGTCACATCAAATGTTCCCCATATCAAAGTAACGTCAGCACGTCGCCAAATCGTCTCATAATTTTCAATTTACACCTAATTAAATGTAAACTTTCATTTTTTTAATTATTTACTATTTACTAATTTTTTTTCAACAGTTAGCATCCACTCTTCCGACAAAAAGACTAAACGTGAGAATTTTGCAGAATACCAATGGAGTAGTATTAAGAATTTGACACGTATATTTGAGTGTTGCTTCCCTTGTAGAGAAAGGACAAATGGGGTTACTGCCATATAGAAAATACAAAGGTTATGGCTTTCGCAAAAGAGCCGTTGCTTTCGCTTTTCGTACTACCCCATATTTTCTTGGTTTTTTTAAGATTAAAATAACAAACTATAATGGAGAGAATATTTAATAAATTGAACGATGAACTATTGAGATAGCAACATGGTTCATTCATATTTTAATAGGGCTCATTTTGAGGGTTTGCATGGAAGTAAAAATTGACCATTCCGAGAAGGAATTTTAAAAAGTGGGCTAAAGAGCGGATGGGCATGCTTTTTGAGATATACCAATTGCTAGAAGAAATTTCTTTGCTACATAAATGATACAAATTTAATGAGATGATATAGATATCAGTGAAAGATATAAGAATAGAAAAAGAAACATAAAAAAAAGATTTTTGTATTTGAAACATTTAAAACATGTTATAAAATTATGTTGTAGTGGAAGTTTTTCTGTCTTATCTCAAGTTTTAGTTTTCACTTTCTAAAAGATTTTCATTGTAAATTTTATAATTTTATTTACTTATGTCTTTTTTAAGATTATCTTATTATTCTTTGCATTTTGATAATGATCACGACTCAATTTTATTTTTCATATCAATATGATTTTACACATTTAATTATAAACAAATATGCGTGTGTACATATTTAATTCTAAACAAATATTTGTGTGTAAATATATTCACACAAACACACAAAAGAAGAGTTGAAATTTTTTTAAAATATTATTGAGATTTAAAAGCCATATATAGACATAAAAGAAAGGATGTGGATGTGAACAATAAGTATTAGCAACATATGTATATTAAAAAGATGGTTAGATTATTTATTACTAAAAAATTTGCGAGTTTATTTAGGTGAAAGATATAAGAATACAAAGATAAGCATAAAAACAAAGGATTTTCTTTTTGGATGCATTCAATAGATGTTGTAAAACTATGTTTAATGGAAGTTTTTCTTTGACCTATCTTATGCATACGTTTTTGCTTTTTAAAAGATTTCCATCTTAAATTTTATAAATTTATTTACTTATGTCTTGTTTAAGATTATCTTATTATTCTTTAAATTTTTATAATGATTATCTTTCGATTTTAATTTTTACATCAATAAGATTTTTTACATATCTAACTATAAACATATATATATATATATATATATATATATGACACATACACACACAAAGAGAGTTGAAATTTTTTTAAAATATTATAAAGATTTATAATCTTTATATAAACTTAAAAGGAAGCATGAAAATGTGCACACTAAAGATTAGCAAGATTTGTACAAAAGACATAACGAGTCCATAGTAAATGGTTCAAATTTGAAAATAAGTGTTCAATATAAGCTATGGTAAGGAAACAATTTTTTTAGAAATTTATTCATCAAGAATTGATATTCACTACAATAATATGCAGTTTTTTTTGTATATGTTACTTTGCTTTTTAAAAGTATATAAAAATGTAAATTTATTGATTGCGTTGATAAGAAGAAAAATATTCATTTAAATTTTTTTTAGAAGTATTCAACAAGATTCACTTTATTTTATCAAAGTTTATTTATGGTATTATTATGTAGTGTTTTTAGTGTATACAAGATGTGGTTCAGTAAGATGAAAATAAATTATTAAGAATAACGTTCTTGTTTTTTATAAAAACATTTAAGAAAATAATTCCAAAATATTTTTAAAAAGTTTGAGAAAATATCTAAAAATAAATTTTTGTCAAAAATATACACAGGTAATGGACACATTGCATTCACCATTTGGTTTGGATCCTGAAATAGACATTTTTTATTGAATCTTGATTTTACCATTCGAGATCAATCCTGGCCGTTAGCTTTAGCCTTCGTTGATCTAGGCCAATGGATCGCGCATAGGTTTTCCTACCTATATTAAAATAGTGTGTTCAAAAACAACTTGAATTAGAAACTTACTACAGTGGTTACGCATCGTCTTGCATAACTGGCTTGGGTTCGAAGCTCTTGTGTGGCATTTTACTACATTTACTTACAGCATTTTACCTTGATTAATCTAAGCCATCAGATCATGCCTGCCTTTCTGCCTTCCTTAACCTTAGCCACTCGATCGGGCCTGCCCTTCCGCTTTCTTTGCCAATTGGATGAGAGTTTAGTCCCATATTACCCAAATTATGTTGCCATTGCTCTCTATAAGCCTTCCAGTTCGTATGACTCTCGAACATTCTGGGGTTGTCTCCCCCCTTCCTCGACAAAGATATGATCACTTGGTTTCTGTTCAGCTTTCCTAACGACTTGATTTCATACTATTCCATTCAATTCAGCTTTCCCTACAGGCAGATTTCGTACCGTTCCTTTCGTTTGGCATTCTCTGCTACCTTCTTCCATATGATATTAGCAAAAAAATTGCTTGATGAGTAGTATATACTATAAATAATGTAAAAATTAAGAATATCAATTATAATATCTAAAAATCTTGCTTATTAGAATAGATGCCTAAACGTCAACATCACTATTATTGAAGGATCTTACCTTATTGTCGATGATGCCTATAGCTTTGTGATTAGCATCCAAACCTTAAATTGAGAAGAAAACTAAATCTCAAGTGAGAAATAATAGTAGAGCTCTAATTTTCCAATCAAGTTGAAATTCCTCTCTAGTTAAACTAGATTGACAACTATTTAACCCTTAAAGTTACTTCCGAACTTTCCTTTCCAAAACATTAGCTGCACATTCTTCTTTGTTCCCCAATGAGCTTCTTGAAAATTCCTTAATCCTTTATATCGTTCATTGCACTTGGTGAGAAAGATAATACAAGAAAATGCTCTATATATATATTAAATTCCCAAAACACTAATCCTTTAACTAGATGGACTAAATAAATATCAATATAAATAAGTGATCTATTACAAAAATATATAATCATCTAATCCAAAATAAATACAATACTAATTTTATACAAAAATGCTTAAGAGGATCTTTGTACTAGCTAATAAGTAAACAAATCAAATAATAATATATAAAAATAATGATATGATATAAAGATATAATTTTTTCATAATAATTAAAAATTACACCCATAATAAAATATTATTATATAGGAAAGGTAATAAATTTAACAAAAAAATATGAACATGTACATGTATATTTTTTTATTTTCATATTTCTTATTTGTTACATTTTGTAACACTTAAAAATAAGTTCATTATTTCTTCATTCCTTTCATTACTGATACATTTACACATCCCAAATTCCACTCACTTTAGGTTGTTATTCTCTAAAATCAATGCCAATAATAGATGTCATAATAGAATATCCTCACCATAATAAGCTTTCATCCTCTTATATCATTTATAGTAGAATCATGTTGATATAAATATGATATCCTCACTTCATATCATATAAAATAAAATTATGTGATATAGATGGATTAAACTCACCTTATGTTGTGTATAGTAGACTCATGTAGATTTAAATGGGCTATTTTTGCCCTATATTATATATAATCTAATTTTATCGATATAAATAAGTTATCCTCATAATAGGTTAATCTTATTTATTATCATGTGAAGTAGAATATGTATAGATATAAATGAATTTTCATTGTCTTATATCATGTATATTTATTACATGCGAGGTCATAATATAGTACATGAATATTTGAGGATAATATATTTAGGTGGTATTTCACTCATTCTACTTCATTTTCTTATTTAATAATAAAGCTTGTCAAATGTTAACATCTAAATAATTTTTTATCTATTAATTTATAGAATTTTTTAATTATATTACATGTCAATGTCCTTGTTATATAATGTTATAAAAGAATAACATATGAATAATATTTGATATAGCAATGCATTATAAAAATATGATAACTTAAGAAAATAATTACATAATTACTACATTTGTATAAAATATATTATAATATTTTTAATGATGTATAATAGATTTAGATTTTTATCATGGTCTAATTTCGAGTCTATAATATTAGAGTTGCTTAATAAATTATTAAGAAATATGAAAAAAATAACTTTAAATTGATTAGGATTAGTTGATGTGTACGACATTGTAAAACATTTAAATATTTGTATTTTAAAGTTGTAACATTCATTATTAAGTTGAGTAAGTGGTAGTATTTTAAGTATTAAGCGTAAAATATTATAAGATGATTTTTATTACATTCAGTTTCATGCATATAAAATAGAGATTTTAAGATAAACTCTACATGAAGTACTTTAATAGAAAATAATAATGGAAACTTTAAATTACTTTCTAGAAAATAAAAGTGACTCAAAGAATGTACCTTTTTATCATGATGTCAGTGTTGATAGAAATAAGAACTTGTTAGGTTATCAACTATTCTGATGGAAGTTCTCTTATATTCGATCATAGTCCCTTTTAAGGATTTGGTTGTTGGCTCTCTTGAAGAAATTTCTCTCATAGTTGATTCTTCTCTCTCACAAGAGAAGTTGGAATCTCTCTACTTGAATTAGGTGTACACACTTTGCCCACAAAACGTTAAAGTATACAAATAAAATAAATTTAATTCCATCATTTTTTCTCTTCAACATAGTGAATATCCCTATTTATAAGGATATCAAAGGTTCATCAATAATTTTTTAAAAAATGAAAAATAAAAGATTTAAAAATACAAATTTAAATAAATTAAATAGTTTTCCAACTATCCATGCATTTTGGGAGACAATAACAATGAGCAACAAAATGATGGGCAAGAAGCACAGACAAAGCTGCTAGTTTAATTTTTGGGTAGGCGTAGATTACGAAGAATAAAACTGGTTGGCAAGCGCTGGTGGGTTGGTGTAGGTTGATGCAAGTCAAGCATATCAACTCGTGTTCTTGAGTCAATTTGGGTCACATGGGTGTCAGGTTGGCTTATGCAGCGATAGTGGGGTTGATGGTGGCATACTGTAAAAGGCGACAAAATCAACAAAAAAAAATTAATTCTATGTTTTTTTCAACAAATTTCAACAAAATTTTACATCGTTAAACTTATGAAACTGGTGTGATGTGAATGGAGACATGCTTGTGAGCTAATATTAGACGCTCCTACGTCATTGATGCTTTTCAAAAAGATAACTTGAAAATATATCACTTTTTAAATAAAATAAAAATTGTTTACTGGTGTATTTATATCATAGTTTTTAGATTTACCTATCGTAAATAATGTATAAAAAATGAAATAAAAAAATTTCAATACATATAATATATTAAAAGATATAAAAAATTATATCATTTTATAGATAAATTATAAATTAATTTACGAGTGTATTTGTATCGTAGTTATCAAGTTTATCTACTTAAATCGATGAGTTGATTTCCTTTTCTACTCTTATTCTTTTCTTGATTTTCTATAATGTCATGTATATGTATTGGTCAACATATATCATATATGTAGTATATTTAGCAAACAACTAAAATCATATTAATTTCTTATAAATAAAATAAGTTGTTGTCATAGAGTGTACTTATATTGTTTCTTTATTATATCATAAGATCTATAAAAAATAAGCATTTTCAATTATATTGAACTTTTATAATCTCTTAATTGTAACATCTAATTCCAAAAATTAGCACTCTATTATTCATGTCATTTTTGAACATGCACTTTGTTACACCCTTGTGTTTGATGAGTCAAGCATAAATGTGTATATTTTATTTGGGCTTGATTTTAAGTAAAATTATTATTAATTAATTAAATCAAGCCATGTATTTTAGATGTATAAAATAATGGTCTCTAAGGGCCTTGAGGTCATGGCATACTTCAAGGAAATTTGAGACATGCGCAAGATTTTTTATAATTGAATTTCTTTTTATTTCTCTTGAATTTGATATGTCGAAACTTTGAGATTATGAGGCACACTAGTAGTATTAACATTTAAAAATATTATAAAGTTATTTAATACTGAATTTTGATTTTTGGGCCAAGCATATTTGAAAAAATATATAGACATTGGTATTTGATTTTTTTAATATTACTTTGGAATTGTTTTTCATTAATTTCTTTTCATAGCTATTTAAATAACTTATAATACTATAAGAATATAAAATTATCTTTATACTCTTATATTCAAATTTTTGGCACAAAAATTCATCAAAAATACCCTAAAACAGCTGAAGTCTTGGGAAAATGCACTATAGCAATGGGCGGGTCGACCCGGCGCTAAAACAGCCTGTCCAGGTCTTTTAGAAATTAAAAATTTAATTTAAAAAATAAAAATTTGGTTGACCCTAGAAGGCCGAGCCAAGCCCGTCCAAAGCCAGCCGAGAGGAGCTCGGCTAGGGCTGGTCAATGGTCAAATCAACAGTGCCTGGCGAAGCCAAGCCCGCCCAAAGCCCGTGGAGAGTAGCTCGGCTAGGTCAAACTGCAGCGCGGTCAACAGTCAATGAACAATGCTTGGCCAAGTCAACCCGAACCAGGTGATTAAGTCCTGGTCAAGGAATGGGGGAGCCAACCCCAAAGAGGCTCGCAATGTAAACAGGGTCGATTTCTTATATAGCGCTCCAACAGTTCCGCGTATGCAATGTGGAACTAAAAAATCCAAGTTTCAGCCTTCGCGGGATCCAATGGCTCAGATCAAGCACCCCCAGATCCAACGCACAGGATTCATCCCGTAAGGTAAAATCTGTGTCGTTCATCTTTGCGCCCAGATCCTACTCATGGGATTAAATCGCGTAAACGGTAATCGCGAGATTTAATCCGTGCCGTTCGATTACGCGCCCTAATCCAACGCTCTGGATTAAGCCCGAACGGTAAAATGCATAAATCAATCTGTGCTATTCGTTTTTGGGCCTGGATCGGACGGTGGCTGGTTTCCGTTCGTTGCCCAAACGACTAATTAATTTTTGGAGCCATTGGGGGTGTTTTTAGAGCTCAAATTTGAGCTCTATAAATAGGGAAAATTGATGTATTTTTCAGTTTAACCTTTGCTAAATTTTCCAAAGATTTCAAATCTCAAAATTCGAGCACTCAAGCAAAAACGGTGCATCCAAGCTCAAAAAGCAAAGCAGCAAGAAGGCTATTGGAATTAGAGGTTTTTTATTTCTCAATTTCTATCCCTCTAATTTGTCGATTGTGTGTGCCTCCTCTTTTCTCCTATTTCTCTTAAGTTTTTTGCCAATCGTTGCACTTTTCGTTTTGGGGCAAGGGCATCCCGGCAGTAGTGCTAAAGCCCTGGGTTTGAGTTGAGCCATGTAAAAACTCAAGTAGGTTTGGGATTAGCCTTAGTAAAAATCCCAAGTAGGTTTGAGGTGAACCGTGCAAAAAACCTCACTTGTAATCGGTGCATTTAGTGGATTTTTCCCAACACCGATTGGGGGTGGACGTAGACTCGGTTTTGAGTCGAACCACTTAAAAATTTGTGTGTTCAACTCTCTTTACTCTTGCTTAAAGGTTTTTAAGTTTAATTTTGAAATTCATAAAATTTTAAATACACAATTCACCCCCCCTCTTGTGGGATTTCCTTAGCACGAAACACTTCACACTTTGATCACTGGGATCATATTATATAATGATACCCTATTTTTAGCATAATTCATATTTCCCATTAAACACATAATACTTCCCATGACATTGTACTATATGATTTTTACTCTCTCTCTCTCTCTGTTTATCCTACTAGCTTGTTAATCATTCATATTACTATGATGCTCCCACTGTAAAGTATGAACAACTCATTGTTCCTCTTTTTAAGACAATATGATCCCTTGAGCATACCATATGTTTCTACTGTTAATCAACCCTAATACATCATAACTTATAATGATTTACAACATACAAGTTTGACTATAGTCTCTTCTCTCTCAAGAATTAACAATTTTGTCAATAGCTTTGATTAATAATCCGTTATCATCAACTCAAGTCATATTTTATGAGGTTTTATCTAAAATTCTTTGCACAGTCCTTCTAATAAACATTTCTCATGCTTCAATTAAATCACTATTTCTTTCATCCAATATGATTCCAAGCATCATACTTATATGATTCTCACTACTTGACCTTTAACATGGAGGATCATCTAAAACAATCATTATAATTATGTAAATGCAATCAAATAATTTACCTTAATTACATCATACAAAGTCAATACTCATATTGCCTTCATATAGTGAACCTGACAACTCAGCACATTACACAAGTACAACACTCATATCGTCCTTATGTGATGAACTCGATATCCCAACCTATAAGTTAAATTCTTCTCATACTAAGACAACTCCAAATTTTGTTTAATATGATTGTCTCATGCCATCTTTCGTTATAGCATTTTGATCCCTTATTATTTATGATTTTAAACTAATCATATCATATAATGTAGATCAACATACATACAATACAAATTAATAACCAATATCTCTTGAGTTCACTTCAAATCACCATCAATTCATTTCATACTACACCATAATCATTTTAAACCCAGTTCTTACACAACCAATATTATTATTTTTATTTGCATAAATCAAAGTAAATTTAATAAAAAATCAATTTAAATACTTAAACTCTTCTTAGTTACTTATTTTCCTTTGTTATTTTCTTGTTGTAGTCTATCTTCTTCTCCACTTATTTTCTATCTCTTCCTCGACCTAAAAACAATGGTTTTTTCAAAAGTTTCATGTCTCCTTCTTTCTTTTAATTTTCTCTCTATACCCAAGTGTCTTCTTCACTCTTTCTCCTTTGCTAAATGAAAATTGCAGCATAGTAACAATGCCCTTCTCAAATTTTTAAACTCTATTGGTCACCTACTCTTAATGGTTGTTGATGATGCTACTCAGCTCTTTGATAACCTTCACACACTCAAGTTCTCAGTCACATTCACTGATATAGACTCCAACCCAAATTCTCTCCCATCAGATTTTATTAATGTCCTAAAGGCCATCATTATTAATTTCATAATTGATTTGATTAAGGAAAAACATGTAGGTGATTTGATTTAAGTGCATGTAAAATAAAAAAATAATTCTTTAATTTAATTAGTTATGTCACATCTATCTCAACAAAATAATTATCATTGAAATGCACTTCTACCACTATGCCAAATGTCATAAGAATCTAGTAGAAAACTATAACCATAGAAATCAATATTTTATCTAATTATGATTATGCTAAAATTCTTAAAATTATAAATCTTGCTTAGCATAATTTACTTGGCATAGTTTAGGAAATATTTTTACTCTTGATTTTATGATCAAGAATATTACACTTGATCACTTTAATGTCATGGAATATAATTTTTTGTGTAATTTATTTTATTTCTTAATTTTTTGTTGTTTCTCAAAATTTCTATGTAATTTGAAATCTTCTCTCTTGTGTCCTTTATATCGCTTTGATTTTTTTATAATATATTACCTCTATTTATCTTATTTTATCTTTAATTCATTTATATATATATATATATATAGACACTTAATATTTAAATAATTATTTTTTTATTATTTATGTCTAATTACTTTGGTACTTTGTAGTGATTTCAAAAAAGGTTTGGTATTGATATTCCCATCACCATTGGAGTCATCTTGATAAGCTATATCTTATTAAATATGTAATTTTATAAATATATATATTATTTCCATGTTATTTAGCACAAGTTCTGAGTAATTTTGATTTATATGTAATTTAATGACTGATGATGTTACACTTAATCTCCTCAGTATCTTAGAATGTAACTTTTAAAATTTGTCATTTCTTTGAATTATTTTTCATTGAATTAGTTATGTTAGTATGTTATACTAAATCTTCTATTGTGTGGCCATCACAACACCTTAATTTGGTTATATTAGTTTGCTTAAATTTATCTTATTTAAATTTTAATATAAACTTTCATAAAAATAAAATATATTTTTTTATTTATTGTGGTTATTTTTTGTCAAATCATGGTAATTCCAAATGAGGTTTGATGGACATGAAATTAATAACATTTGACCATTTTGATTGAGCTCTATCAAATTAAATGTTTATTTTTTATTTTTTTAAATATTTTATTTTCTAGAGTATTGATATGCTTTATAAGACATTTTAATTTACACCATATTTGATAATCATGGATACTACACTCCATCTCCACATTATCCCATTTCTTCAAATTTTTTCTTTGATTTGGTTATATTTCTATGTGACTTCAGATCTCCTCTTGTGCAATCTTTGCATTGCTTTGATTTAATTAAAAATGCATTACATTGATTTGGTTATGTTGCTATGTAACTCTAATTCTCATCTTGTGTGACCTTTAGATTACCTTGACTTAATTATATCATATTACAAATATTTAGCTAATGTTTAGTTTTAATTAGTAATTAAATAACATTAGAAAATAACTTATGATGTTCTACGATTATTTACCATCAAATATATAGTTATTCCATGTGTCAATTCAATAATGAAGAATTTTATGAGACTCGTCTCAATGAGCTCTATCTAATTAAATATTTATTTTCATATTTTTTCAAATATTTTATTATCTAAATTATTTTTATGTTCTATAAGATGTATTCATTCATGCCAACTTTGACCATTAAAAACATTAAACTCAAACACCTTATTATCATTGAATTTAATATTTTGACATAACGTCTCTTTTACATTTGCATATTTTGCTTTGATTTGGTTATATTACTATGTAACTCTAAATCTCATTATTATGTAATGTTTATATCATCATAATTTTGATGTATCATAATATTTCAATTTATCTCATTAAACTTTAATATATATTTAATTAATTCTAAAATTCTATTGATATTATTTTCGATTATTTTTTGGATAATTCATAATGATTCCTTATAATTCTTAAGGAATGAAACAAATATTGTTGGACTTTTTTTGATAAGTTATATCTAATAAAGTATTCATTTTATATTTTTAATTATTTTATTTTTGAAGATTTTTACATGCTTTATGGAACATTTTGAATGCCTAATTTGATGATAGAGAATGTCATTCTTGATCTCCTTAGTATCCTAGAATGTCAATTTATTTATGACTTCAAATTTTTTTCTTAGAGTTTGTTATATCATAACGAAACTTTGATTATCCACTTTGGTGAACTTTATATTGATTTTACCAATTATATTACATAACTTTAGTTTATAGTATTTTAGAATCAATGCATATTTACATCATATTAAAATAATAATTTATTATTATTTATGCTTATTTATTCTATTAATTTGTAATAATTGTAAATTGTGTCAAATGTAGAAGAAATAAACAATATTGGACTCATGTTGACAATTACTATTAATTAAATGATTATTTTAATATTTTAAAATATTTTATTTAATTTTTTGATATTTTTCAGCATGTTTAGATCTGAAATAAATTTAATAATAGAGGATATTATACCCGATCTCCTAATATCTTGGAAAGCAACACTATCATAAACTTTATCTCATGTCCTCAAATTCTTTGCTTTGATTTGGTTATGTAACTACGTAAACTAAATCTTGTTTTGTGTGGCATTTAGAATGCTTTGATTTGGTTTCATTATAATTCTATAATTTATATTAGTTTAGATCTAATATATCTTTTTTTGATATTAAAATAATAATTTATTAATATTTATGCATATTTAATTTGGTAATTCATAGTTATTCTAATCTAGTTCCAATCCAGAACAAAAGAAATTTTATTCAACTTGCCTTGATGAGTTTTATTGAATGAAATATTCATTTTTTATTTTTTAATATTTTATTTTGTTGGTTTTTGGTAGGTTTAAGAAGCATTTTGATTTGTATATTACATGATCATCAAGAATATTACATGCTATCTCCTAGCTATGTTGGATTACAACATTATAGCCTAATGTATCTCTTTTTTTTTCAAATTTTTTAGTTAGATTTAGGTATATTAATGGGAACCTCTAAGTCTCTTCTCATGTGAACCTTACTTAGATTTTATTGCATTACATTATTTTGCTTCAATTTATCTCATTTAAGCTTGGATAAAATTTTTATAGTATTAAAAAATAATTTTATATAGTTTATTCTCATTTATTTTTGAAATTAATTGTAATTTTGAATGAGGTTTGATAAAGGAAAAACGTTATCATTGGACTCATCTTGATGAGTTTAGCTAATTAAATTTTCATTTTAATTTTTTAGTCATTTTTTCTTTGCTTTTTGCAAGTTTTATGATAAATTTTTTCATGTTATTTTTCTTTGATTTAGTTATTTTTTCATGTTACTTTAAATATCCTCTCACATTTAGATCTTATTGTTTCATTATATTACAATATCTCAATTTATCTGATTTCATTCTTATTACTAATTTACTTAATATTAATTTAGTAATTTGTTATTAATTATGCATATTTTCTTTGTCAATTTATAATAATTCAAAATGAGCTGTTCTTTAGATGCAATAAACATAATTGAAATCAACTTGACAAGCTCTATCAAATTAAATATTCTTCTATTATTGCAAAATATTTTATTTTCTTATTGTTTATCAAACTTCACAAGAATTTCAATTATTACTTGATTTGGAGATTGAGGAAGTCACATTAGATCGCCATTATATTTTTTAATGTAATTTTTCCATGAAATTTATCAAAGTTTTTCAAATTTATCTCTTTAATTGGGTTATATTTCTACAAAACTCTAATTCTTCTCTTGTGTGCACCTTACATATGTTTAATTTGGCCTTATTAAATTTCTTCAATTTATCATATTTGAGTCTTATTAAATAATAATTCACTACTCCTTAATCTTATCCAATTTTTGTAACTGATAATAATTCAAGGATAGGTAGGATTGAGAAGAGGCAGACATCATTGTACTCATATAGACAAGCTTCATCAAATTCAATGCTTAATTTTATAATTTTGAATTCTTTTGTGTTATCCATCTTTGCTATATGAGACATATACATTTGCACCTCATTTGCTGATCAAAGATGTTAGAATTGATTTTCTTCATTTCATCAAATTCTTTTTGCCCATAAAGTTATCTCATTTTAATAAATTCTTCTTTTTCATTTGGTTTATTTCTATGGAACTCCAATTCTCCTCTCCTATGACTTTTAAGTCTTTATTATTTGCCTAATTACATTACACCAATTTATCTTATCTTATTAACTTCAATATACAATTTCTCAAAAATTAAAATTTTCATTCTTTATGTTTAATTACTTCTGTAATTAATAATAATTCCAATCAAGGCCTAATTTGAAGATTGAGGATGCTACACTTGATATTGTTAGTATCTTGGAGCGCAATGTTCACATGCAATTTATCAAATTTCCTCAAATTGTTTGTTTAGATTTTCTTATATTACTCAATTACTCTAAATCTCCTCTCGTTTGATCTAAACATTACATTTATTTTCTCATATTATATTGTTTTTAATTTATCTCATTTTTACTTTAATATATATTTATTTAATTCTATAACAATAATTTATTATTATTTATTCTTTTTATTACTTGTAATTCCATATAATTCTAAACATTGTCTGATTAAGATAAAACAAATGTTATTGGACATGATTTCGTAAGCTCTATCAAATTAGTAATTCTTTTTCATATTTTTAAATTTTTATTTTGTATGATTTTGCCATACTTTATGAGATATTTGTATTCATACATAATTTGTCAATTGAGAATCTTACACTCAATCTTCTTAATATCATGTAATTCAACTTCCTACATAATTACCTCATTTATTCGAATTTGTTTCTTTGATTTCGTTATTTTATTATGAAATTGTAGTTTCTATACCATAGGAGCCTTACACCATTTTGATATGGATATATTATATTTCTTTAATTCATCTCAGTTCAACTCTATATTTTTTCTCATACAAATTATTTTTTATTAATTAGTTTAGTAATTTTTAGTTTTTCCAATAAATAAGCCTCATTTTATTCATTAAGATCTCTTTATCCTAATAAATATTTTTTCTTAAATTTTTCAATTTTTTATTTTTTTAATTAATTTACATTCTTTATGGCTTATTTCAATTCAAATCTTATTCAACATTCTATAACGTTAAACATAATCTCACTATTATATTAAAATGCAACTTTCTCATAGAATTTTTGTTATTTCCTTAAAAATTTTACTTTTGTACGGTTATATTACATTTCATTAATTGATATCAATATAGCTTTTGTATATGTTAACTAAGTATAGAAATATTTATTATTATCTATGTTTATTTACTTTGATAATTCAAAATAATTTCGCATCATGTCCAATGTAGAAAATAGGACTAATCTAAATGAGCTCTATTCTATTAATTACAAATTTCTTTTTTTAAAAAAAATTATTTTCTAGGTTTTTGACATGTTTCTTGAGAATTTTGATTTGTACCAAATTTGATGATGAAGAGTTTTACCCTTAAACTCCTCAGTATCATAGAATGTAATATTATTAAATAATTTATCTCATTTACACAATGTTTTCACTTTCATTTTCATCATAATAAGTATTAACTAAAAATCTCTAAAAAGCAAATACAAAATTGAATATTTAAATGAATAAAGCTTCTTGAAACTAGTCCAATGATGTTTTCTCTATTTAATTTAGACTTTGTTTCAAAGTATTATAAATTATCAAAGTAAATAAGCATAAATAATAACTAATTATAGTTTTTGTATTAAATAAATTTATATTAAAACTAAAATTAGGTAAATTGAAAGTATGCAACATAACATAATCTAAGGAATGTAAATGTCTCAAGAAAGGAGAATAGAGTTCTATAGTATTATAGCAAAACTTATATGTTATTTATGCTTACTTATTTTACTAATTCACTATATATCTAAACAAAATGTGATATTGACAATACTACTATAAGTAGACCTCTTAAAAAATGCGATAATAAATTAAATATATATTGTTATTTTTTTAATCATTTTAATTTGTAACATTTTGGCACGTGCATTCTTTATTGATTAAGTTTGCCATCCTTGATCACTTTACCGTTTGGGAAGCAATGCTTTCGTAGAATTTCTCATTTTTTAAATTTTAAGCTTTGAATTGGTTATACTACTATGAAATTGTAATTCTGTTCTCCTGTGAACTTTACGTTACTTTGATTTGGTTATATTACATTGCCTCAATTTATCTTAATTTATCTTTAAAATATATTTTCTTATTGATAAAATAATAATTTGCTATTATTTATGTTTCCTTTCACTGGTAATTTGTGGTAATTTCAAACATGGTCTAATGTAGATGAAATAAACATCTTTAGACTCTTCTCATTTAGCTTTATCTAATTAAGTATTTATTTTTATATTTCAAATTTTCTTATATTCTAATAGTTTTGAACAATTTATGAGGAATTTTGATTCATAACTAATGCGATGATTTATTATGTTACAACTCATCAACATTTGGGAGCGTAGCTTTGTTGTGCAATATATCTCATTTGTATAATTCTTTTATTTTGATTTTGTTATATTAATTTGAAACTCTATTTTTCCTCTCATGTGACCATTACATCACTTTAATTTTGTGAATTATATTACTTCCATTTATCTTGTTAGCATCGATTGAACAAACTTTAATCAATTAGAAGTTTATTATTATATTTGTTATTGTATTATTTTTGGGTATTTTTATTTGTATTTCTTTTTTATGATTGAGGTTATTACACTCGATCTTATTTAAATCACATAATGTATTTCTTTTGTACTATTTATTTTATTTTTCAAAGGTTTTTTTTGATTTTTTTATATTGCCATTTAAACTGAAAGCTTCTCTCATGTTACCATTACATTTCTTTTATTTGGTGTCATTATATTGCTTAAATTTGTCTTATTTAATCTTTAATATATATATTCTTAAGACTAAAATAATATTTTTATTATTTATGTTTAATTACTTTTGTAAATCATTGCAATTAAGAACGAGTCTAATGTTGACTTAACTATCATCATTAGTGTCATCTCGATGAGACTAATAAAAAGAAAATATGCATTTTTTTCATAATTTTATATGATTTTTTATACTATTCGGCGTTTTTTTCGAGTCATTTCTTTTCATACCTAATTTCACAATCATAAATATTACACTCCATCTACTTATTATTCTGACATGCAAGTTTCTTATGTAATTTATCTCATTTCTTCAATTATTTGGCTTTGTGTTGGTTATGTTACAATGTTAAACTAAATCTCTTCTCTTTTGATATTTAAAATTCCTTTAGTTTTTATGTTATATTTCTTAAATTTATCTCCATTTAGGTTTAATGTAAACTTTCTTAATATTTAAATAATAATATTTTATTTTTTGCTAATTGTTTTTAATAATTTATTAAATTCCAAAAGTGGTCTCATAAAAACAAAACAAATGATATTTAGATATGTATTTGCATTTTAAAATATGTATTTGCATTTTAAAATATTATTTCTTAGTATTTTCTTTTTTATAAAGTATTTTGATTTATTCCTTATCTAAAAATCGTGAAAATTAAACTTGTTCTCCATATTATCATGGAATTAAATTTTCTTATATAATTGATGTCATTTTTCAGTTTTTTTGCTCTGTTTTGGTTATATTGCTATGTCAATTTATGTCTCCTCTTATGTGACCTTTGTATTGTTTTTTTTAGTTAAAATAAACACTTTAATTTCTCAGATTTAACTTTAATAAATATCAAATTAATGCCAAAATAATAATTTATTGTAATTTATGCATATTTAGCTTTGCCATTCATAGTAATTTCAAAATGAGACTGATGGAGATGAACCAAAAGTCGTTGGACCCATCTTGACAAGCTCTATTTATTTAAATATTTATTTTTGTCCTTTTAAAAATTTTATTTTCAAAGGTTTTGCTTGTTATATTAGAGATTTCAATTCATACTAGATTTTATTTTTGTGTATGTTGCACACGTTCTCATTAGTATCATGGAATGTCATTTTCTAGTACAACTTATTTTCTCAATTTTTCTTTTGTTTCATTTGGTTATATTACTATGAAACTATAAAGGTCACCCCGTTTCATCTACTCGTTAACCTAGTTTGGTTACATTAAATATCTCCAATTTATCCCTATTTAATTTTAATATATATTTACTTAATATAAAAAGAATAATTTACTATTATTTATGCTTATTTAGTTTTGTAATTCAAAGTAATTCCAAATGGCATCAGATTGACATTAAATAAACATTACTTGGCTCTTCTTGATGAGGTATTATAAATAAAATTTTTAGTTTAATAATTTTTAAGAATTTTACTTCTATAATTTTGGTAGGCTTCACAAGGTAGTCTATTCGTACCTCATTTGACAATTTCGACTGTTACGCTTGACCTCATATGTTTTTCAAAAAAGAACTTTTCCAAAAAATTTATCTTATTTCTACAAATATTTTTCTATGATTTGGATACATTGTATTGCAAAAATTTATCCAATTGAAACTTTAATCTATATTTACTTAATATTTTCATTATAATTATATATGCTTATTTATTTTAATAATTCAAAATAATTCCAATTGAGGTTCAACATACATGTTGTTAATGTCATTGCTCTCATCCAAAATAGCTCTATGAAATTAAATATTCACTTTTATATTGTTAAATGTTTTACTTTTTTGGGTTTTGTCATGCTTTGTGAGATATTTTATTTGATAAGTGATTTGATGGTTAGGAATCTTACCCTTGGTCTTGTTGGTATCTTTGAATGATATTTTCCAAACAAATTTCTTATTTTTGGAAATGTTTTCTTTGATTTTGTTTTATTGCTACATAATTCTAAATTTCCTCTCATGTGATATTTGTAATACTTTGATTTTGTTATATTATATCAATACAATTTATCTTATTTTATCTTTAGTGTAGATCTACTTTATATTATAATAATAATTTCTTATTATTGATGTTTATTTAATATTGTAACTCTTAAGTAATTTGAAACATGTTTCAACAGAGAAAAGTAAACATTATGAGACTCTTCTCGATGAGCTCTATAAAGTTAAATCTTTATTCATTAATTTCGAAATATTTTATTTTATAAGTTTTTCTAATATTGTTTGAGGTGTTTTGATTTGTACTTATGTAAATATTGAAGATATTACACTAAATCTCCTTAATATATTTTAATATAGTTTTGGCATGCAATTTATCTAATTTTTTCAATTTTTTTACATTGATTTGGTTATAATAAAATGAAACATAAGTTCTTCTCTTGTGCAACTATTACATTACTTTCAACATGTTATATTATATTTCTTTAACTTAACTTTGTTAATATTTAATATATATATATAATTGATATTAAAAAATTAATTTGCTAATATTTTTGTTTATTTAATTTGTTAATTGTAAAATTTAAAAAGAAGGTCTATTGGAGATGAAACAAATCACTCACATCATTGAGCTTTATCAAATTAATTTTTTAAAATTTTTAATTACTTTTTAATGGTTTTTTTGCTTGTTTTATACAACATTTTGAGTTGATTGTGATTACAATTCAGGATCTACGTTCAATCTCTTTAATATCTTAAACTACATGTTTCTCATATAATTTATTTCTTTTTCTTATATTTTTGTCATTAATTTAGTTAAAGTACCATGAAAATCTAATTCTCTACTTTTTTTACCTTTATATTACTTGGATTTGGTTATATTGACACACTTCAAATTATCATATTTCAACTATAAATATATTTACTTAATATTAAAATAAAAATTAAATATTATTCACATTTAAGTTTTTTGGTAATTCATAATTATTCCAAATGTGCTATGATGGAAACAAAACAAACATCATTACACTGCCTTGATGAGTTTCATAAAATTAAATATTCATTCTTATTATTTTAAAATAATTTTTTTTCAAGTATTTTGGCATTCTTTATATGACATTTCTTTTTGTATCTTATTTAGTGATTGATTAGGATGTTACACTTGATCTCTTTAGTGTTATGGAGTGGACTTATACCATATAATTTACCTCATTTCTTCAGATCCTTTTGTTTAATTTAGTTATATGGCTTTGAAACTATAATTCTTATCTCATATGTCATTTACATTACTTTCAATAGGTTTAATTATATTACTTTAATGTTTCTTGTTTCAACTTCAATTTATATCAACTTGTCATTAAATTTAAACTTTATTATTAATTAATTTTATTTTCTTTGGTAATTCATAATATTTTTAAATGAGATGTAATAGAGACAAAAAAAGAATTTGTTGTACTCCCTTAAAAGATTTCTATAAAAAATATTTATGTTTATCTTTTTAATTATTTTATTTTGTAAGGATTTCAAATCTTTTATGGGATAGTTTTCTTTACACCCATTTGATGCATAAGATGTGACACTTGATCATGTCAAACCTTGGAAGGTAACTTTTCAATATAATTTATATCATTTTAAATCTTTTTTTTTTCGATTTGGCTATATTAATACAAAAGTATAACTATATTATTGTATGATCTTTAATCACTTTGTTATGGTTAAATTTCATTCATTCAATTAATCTAATTTTAGATTTTAGACATTTTTACTTACGAAAATAATAATAATTCTTTTAATATTTATGCTTAATATCTTTTGTAATTCATAGTATCAAAACAATGTCAAATAGAGAGTAAAATAATGACATTCAACACTTGACCTGGAGCTCTAACCAATTAAATATTCATTTTGATATTTTTAAATAATTTATTTTATAATATTTTGGTATATTTTATGAGATGTTTTGTTTCATTAATTATGTAATGATTAAGTACACTTGATGTCTTTGGTATCTTGTTGTGTAGTTTTGTTGAATAGTATATCTTATTTCTTAAAAGCTTTTGCTGTGAATTGGTTCTACTACTATGAATCTATGATTTTTCTCTAGTGTGACCTTATACATCGCATTGATGTGATTATATTACATTATTTCAATTTACCATATTTTCACTTTAATATATCTACTTAATAATGAAAAAAATTGTTATTATTATTTTTGTTTATGTTGGTAATACACTTTTATTTTGAATAAGGTGTAATTGAGATGAAAAATGTCATTGGGCCATTTTCAATGAGCTCTATCAAATTATATTTTTATTTTCTAATTTTTTAGATATTTTATTTTCTAAAGATTTGGCATTATATTGTAAACCATTGACTAATACTTTATTTTACTGTTAAGGATGTCATGCTCAATTTCCAAAGTGCATCAAAATTCCACTTTTCCATATAATTTATCTCATTATATTTAATTTATTTTCAAAGATTAAGTTATGTTAATATGAAAATGATCATCAACTCTTCTATGACCTTTACATTGCATTGATTTAGTTATATTATATTACTTCAATTTATGTCAATGAAGCTTTGATAAATATTTATCTAAAAACAAAATATTAATTTATTTTTTACAATTATTTTTTTTGTAATTTATTAATAATTTGAAATGAATTCTTATTTAGAAGAAACAGGAGTTATTATTCTTACCATGAAATGCCCTTTGCACTTTGATAAGTTTTATGATACATTTGATTCCCAAGTTATTTTAGCATCAAGAATGCTATACTTGATCCACTTAGTATTCTAGAATATAAATTTCCAATATAGTTTATCTTATTTCTTAAACTTTCACATTTTTATTAGGTTGCATTACTACGAAATTATAACCCTTCTCTTATGTATGCTATGCTTCACTTTTATTTTGCTATATTACATGATTTCAATTAATCTCATCTCAGTTCATTATTAATTTATTAATAAAATAATTATTTGTTATTAATTTTACAACTCATAATAATTCCAAATTTGGTTTGATCGAGATTAAAGAAATATTGTTGGGCTCATCTGAATGAGCTTTATCTAATTGTGTATTCATTCTGGTTTTTCTAAATATCTTACTTTTAGGGCTTTAGCTTGTTTTGCAAGAAGCTTGATTCTTGTGAAATTTGATGATTAAACATGTTACACTAAATCTCCACGATATCATGGTGTGCAACGTTCTCATATAATTAGTCTTATTTTTAAATTTTTCTTTTCGATCAAGCTATATTATTTTGGAATTCTAAATCTCCTTTCGTGTGATCTTTACATTACTTTGCTTTAATTACATTATATTACTTTGATTTATTTAATTTTAGCTTTAAAATATTCTTGCATAATAATAAAAAACAATTTAATATTTTTTATTTTTATATACCTTGATATTTCACATTAATTACAAACATGGTTCTATATAGGTGAAACAAGGATCACTGGATACTTATTGACGAGCAATATCCAATGAAATACTCTATGTTTCTCAGATACTTTGTTATATAACATGAATAGATCTCCTTATTAATTTGGCGATTATTAGTAATTATGCAGAAATATTAATTATTAAGGTCGTTATGCTTGATCTCCTTATTATCATGAATGCAGCTTTCTCAAAGAAATGGGGTAAAGAGACTTTTATAGTAATATAATCATTAAATATGTTATAAAGTTATATAGGAATATGAACATTAAATATATTATACTATAATATAACAGTTAAGTTCTAAAATGAGAATTTAATTAGATAGAGTTCATTTTAATGAGTCTAATGATGTTTGACTCTTCCTAATCTAACCTTATTTAAAATTACTATGAACAACCATTGCAAATAAGTATTCATAATAATATTTTATTTTTATAATATTAAGTGGATATATATTAAGATCAAAATAATAAAAATAAAGGCAAGGAAATATAACCAAATCAAAGACTTGTAAACTTTGCATGATCATGATTTAGGGTTACATAGAAATATATCAAAATAAAAAACATGTTTTAAGAAATTAGGTCATTGCATGAGAATGTTGCATCTGTGCAACATTCTCGATTGTCAAATTAGATACGAATAAAAATATCACATTTTGTGCAAAAAGCCTTAAAAAATAAAATATTTACAAAGAGAGAAATAATATGTTATTTGATAGAGCTGAATGAAACAAGTCAAATAAAGTTTGTTATCTAGATCAGAAATCATTAGGGATTATTTCTAATTAGCAAAGTAAATGAGAAAAAATAATAACAAAATCTTGTTTTCATATTTAGTAAATATATATTAATTTTCAAAAAAGTTAAATTGAAGAAATATAATATAAAAAAATGAGAGTGATGTTATCATAACACATGAGAAGATTGGAGTTACATAATAGTATAACCAAAGTTGTTCTCCAAGATACCAAGGAGATAGAGTGTGTTAGTCGATTATTATCAAATTAGGTAAGGATCCAATCATCCTGTAATGTTTAACCAATCTAGTTAGAGTAAAATATTTTAAAAAATATTAACATAAATATTTAATTTGGAAAACTCATTGAAATGAGTCAAAAAGCATTTGTTTTATTTTAATATAACCTTATTTTAAATAATTGTTAATAACAAAAGTAAACATTGATAATATTAAATTAATTTTTCATGTTATGTAAATATATATTATGGCTAAAATAAAAAAAATTAAAGCAATATAATATAACTAAATCAAAGCAAAGTAAATGCCGCATGAGATGCAATAATATAGACAAATGAAAAAACAATCAATGAGTTTTATGGTAAAGTTACATTCTAATACACTAAGGAGATTGATAGTCGCTTTCGTGATCATGAATATATATACATATTTAAAATTTTTAAAAGAGCTCCAAAGCCATTAAAAATTAAATATTTAAAATAATAAAAATAAAAAATAAATTAAAGAAATGCATTATAGCAAAACAAAAAATAATGTAAAACACAATTTGGAAGAGAATTAGAGTTTGATAGTAGTATAACAAAAATTAAATGAAAACTTTGGACAAATGAGATAAATTGAATGGGAAAGTCATAGTGTTAAATACTAAGGATATCGAATGCAACATGTTTGATTATCAAGTCATGTCCATATCAAAATGACTCATAACATATGACAAAGTCATATAAAAATACTTAGAAATATAGTACTAATTGTTTAAATGGATAGTTTTCATCAAAGTGAATGCTTTGACTTCTACTTCATTACAATCAAACCCCAATTATAATTACTATGAATTATAAAACTAAAGGAGACTAAATAAAAATAAAACATTATTTTAGTATTAACTAAAGAAATACTAATGCTTAAATGATATAAAATAATGTATTGTAATATGACCAATTCAAAGTAATGCAAAGGCTAGATGATAAGAGATTTAAGGATACAAAGTAATAAAAGAAAATCAAAGTGAAGCATTTTAGTAAACAAGATAAATTGCATGAGAAAATAGCATTTCAAAATACTTTTAAGATCTACAACAATATCATTATTAGCAAAATTAGGAATGAATCAAAATAACTCATAAAGCTTGCTAACAAAATAAGAAGAAATAAAAATAAATTATTATTTTATATTATATGAATCTATATTAATGGATAAATGATGCAAAATGAAGCCATTTAATATAACAAAATGAAACCAAAATATTTGATAATATCAAGCAAATTGTATGACAAATTTCCATTCCATGATACTTGCAAGATCAAGTGCAATATCTTTGACTGTGAAATAATGTTTGAAATGAAGTCTTTCTTTAATAAATAAAAAATATAAAAATGCCATAAATTGTAGCAAAAAAATGTGTAAGAATATACTAGATCGATCGAGTGTAACACACTCAATTGCAAAATTAGCTAAGAATCATAATGACTCAAAAAGCGTGCCATGACACTAGAAAGAAAATTACCTCAAAATACAAAAAATGAATTTTTAATTGAATAATGGTCATTGTGGTTAGTTTGATGACATTTATTTCTTCTTGATCAGGCATCGTTTAGAGTTATTATGTTTTACGAAGGTAACACAAGAGGATATTTTTAGTTATATAATAGCATAAGAAATGAAAAGAAAATTATTTAAAGGAATACTACATTTTGTGTACAAAAAGTTGATTGCAAGAAACTACGGAGATAAATTGTAATATCCATGGCCATTAAATAAGGCACAAATAAACATATATCATAAAGTTCACCTAAACAAAAAAAATAAAATATAAAAATTAATATTTAAATTTGATAATTGACTTTTATAGTAGTTTAACTATAATTGGTATGTATTTTTTGGACCTCATTTGGAATTACTAAAAATTACCATAGCAAACAAGTAAAAATTATACTAAAGTATTGTTTTTGTAAGTAAACATATGCTAAATATAAAATGAGATAAATTGAAGCTATGTACTTAAACCAAATCATAGTGTTGTAGAGGGATATGATAAGAGATTCCAAGTTATGTAATATAAAACAAAATAAAAGCTAAAAATTTGAAAAAAAAGATAACTTATATGATAAAGTTGCATTCCAATATAATATGTGGACTTAGAGCGACATCAACGATCATAATGAGGTCATTAATGAGGTCTGAATTGAAATGACACAAAAAGCTATAAAAAATTAAAATATTTTAAAATTAAAATTTAGTTTGACATAGGTAATCAAGATAAGTCCAATTTCATTTTTTTCATCTTAATTAGAACTCATTTTGAAATACTTTTAAGTCAATGTTAATAAGCATAAATAAAAGTAAATAATTATCTTTATATTAAGAAAATATATATTAGAGTTGACATGTTATAACTTGAATCCATAAGATGTCACAAAGTTAAGGTATTGTAAACATCACAAGAGAGTTCTTTTAGAGTTGCATAATAAGATGGCCAAATCAAAGAAAAAATTTGAAAAAAGACAAATTCTATGAGAAAGTTGTATTTTGAGATACATTGATGATCCAGTGTCTCGTCATTCTAAGTTAAATTAACAATTAACATATCTCATAAAGAGTGCTGAAACTGCATAAAATGAAATATATAAAAAACAATCAATGAATATTAATTTCGATAAAGTTCTCTAAGCTGATTCAAACTAGATTTGTCTTGACTTAAACAAACCTCTTTTAAAATTACTATAAATTTAAAATGGAAAAAAGCAAAAAAGAAGAATAAATTATTTTTTTAATATTAACTAAATATATAATTAATGTAAGATGAAGTTTATTTAGAAAATTAAATATAAAAAAATCAAAGCAATATAAAGATCACATAAGATGAGACTTTGAGTTACAAAGTAATATAACTAGATAAAATAAAAACATTAAAACAATGAGATAAATTATATGAGATTATTGAGTTCCATGTTACTAAAGAGATCAAGAATAGGACATCGATAATGAAATACGGCTCAATTCAAAAGGACTCATACAACTTTCAAAATAAAAAAATAAAACTTAAATATTTAGATGTAATTTTTTAATTAGATGAACATCGTTGAAATAAGTCGAATGGCATTTTTTTGTTAAATATTATCTTGTATAGAATTTTTGTTAATTATCTGAATAAAGAAGCATAAATAATAATACATTATTATTTTAATATTACATAAATGCATTATAAAGCTCGAATAAAAACAATTAATGCAACGTAACACAGCAAAAACCATGGTAATGTAAATGTCACAATAAATAAGATTAAGAGCTACTTTATAATTAAAAAAATAAAAGTGAAAAACATGAAAAAATAAGATAAATTATTAAAGAATGTTGCTTTGCAATATACAAGTAGTTTGAGTGTAGCATCCTTAATCATCAAATATAGTACAAGAAGAATATCTCATTAAATATAATAATATAATAAAAAATTTAATATTTGAAAATTTTTAATGAATGTTTAATGTCTTGTAAAACATGCTAATGAATAAAAATCAAAATATTAAAAAAAATGAATTGAATATCTAATTGAATTGATCTCATCGTGATGACTTCAATGTTATTTGCTTTTTGGAAATATAACTCTCTTGAAGTTATTGCTAATTACCAAAATAAATAATTAAGGTATAATTGAGACTAATTAAAGCCATTTAATATAACAAACAAAAAGCTATGTAAAGTTTACATAAGTGAAAGGTTTTAGTTAGATAATAACTAAATCAAGGAAAATTTAAAAATAAAATAAATTTTATAAGAAAGTTGTACTCTACGATATGAAGATAGTATTTAACAACCTCTAACATTAAATAAGATAATAGTTAGACTTTTTTGTAAATTGAAATTAAAATGCATAAATATTAAAAATGAATTCATAATTGTATAAAGCTTACAATGAAGAATTGAATGATGTCACAACCAACTTGGAATTACAACAAATTACAAAATAAATTAGCTTAAACAATAATTAGTTGTTATTTTCATATTATGTAAACTAATAATAAAGAAAAAATTAAATAAATTTATGTAATGTAGTATAACGAAATCAAAATGATTGAAAGGTCATATGAGGTAATATCTAGAGATACATTATATTATAACTAAATAAAAATAAAAAATGTTGAAAAAATAAGATAAAGTACAAGGGGAAATTTTCATTCCAAGTTACAAAAGTGATCAAGTGTAATATCATCAATCACCATACCTGACATGAATCAAACTTTCTTGTAAGAAATAATAAAATCTTCAAAAATAAATTACTTAAAAATTGTTGAAATAAATATTTAATTAGAAGGAGCATTTCGACAAGAGTCCATTGATATTTAGTTCTTTTATACCTAACCTCGTATAGAATTTCTTTGATTTATTAAAAATATGGAAAAATGCTAAAATATTATTTTTGAAAAATATTGTAAATATATAATAAATATCAAAAACGATAAATTGAGGTAATATAAGTAAACCTAATCAAAGTGTTGTAAAAGTGACCAATAAGAGAATTAGAGTTACATAAAAATATGAGAAAGCCAAACAAAAAGTTAGGAGAAAGTGATATCAATTATTCCTAAAAATTACATTCCAATATCTTGAGGAGATTTGGACTAACATTCTCAATGATTAAATTAGATATGAATCAAAATATCTGATGATAATTACCAAATCAATAAAAAATGAATATTTTAAAATTTAAAAATTTAAAGTGAATACTTAAATTTATAAAGCTTGTCAAGATATGCCCAAGAATATTTATTTCATCATAATCAAAATTTTTTTGGAGTTATTTCAGATTATTTAAAACATAAGAAAAAAATTTAAAAAAATTAATAATATTAAATAGATATAAATTAAAACTCAAATCACATAAGTTAAGGAAATTTAAAAAACCCAAATTAAAGCATTATAAATGTCACATGTGTTGAGATTTTGAGTTATATAATATTATAAGCAAATTAGGGCAAACAATTTGGAAATATCATGCTTGTAAGGAAAACTTGTATTTCAAGATACTATGGAGATCAAGGCAACAATAAAAAATTTCATATGTTGTTTGAATAAAAATAACAACTAAGGCATACCCAAACCTTAGAAAACAACAAAAAAAATATAAAAAATGAATATTTAATTTGATTGAGCTCATCTAAATGAGTACTATGACATTTGTTCCTTCTCAATCAAGCACTATTTTGAATTAATATAAATTAACAAATTTAAGAAACCTAAATAATAATAAATTACAATAGAACATAGCAATATAAACAAATGAATAACAAAATAAAAGCAATGAATTAATTATAATAGTAGATATTTAGAGCTACATAGTAATATAAGCCAATCAAAGCAAAAACAATTATGAAATAAAATAAATTATCTTAAAAAGTACCACACTAAGAAACTAAAAAAACCACGTCAATCATTCTTGATTTTTAAATAATATAAGAATAAAAATATCTTGTAATGGATGGAAAAATATTAGAAAATATAGAAGTAAATATTTAACTTGATAGAGGTTAATAAGACTAGTCAAAGAATTTTCCTTTCCTCTCAGACAATCATCATTTTGAATTAATACAAATTAAAATAGTCAAAAAGAAAATGTAATAATAAGTTATATTTTTTAATAATAAGGAAATATTATTTAAAGAAAAAACTAGATAAATTTATGGAATACAATATGACCACATCAAAGTGATGCATAGGTCGCTTGAGTGGACAACTATTGTTTCACTATAATATAAACAAATGCAAGTGAAAACATTAGAGAAATGAGATATGTAACAATGGAATGTTGCAATCAAAGATACTAAAGTGCTAAAGAGCAACTTTCCTGATTACGAAATCAGGTATGAATTAAAATGTCTCAAAAAGTGTGTAAAATCCTTGAAATATTAAATTTTTTAGCAATATAAGGATGATTATTTCATTTGTTAGAGCTCATTAAGATAAATCCAACAATCATTGTTTACTATCAGACCTCATTAGAATTACTACAAAGTACAAAAGTAAATAAGAATAAATAATAATGAAGTATTAGAGTAAATATACATTAAAACTAACTTAAGATAAATTGAAAAAATATAATAAATCAAAATTGAAGTGATGTAATGGTGAGATAACAAGAGATTTTGAGTTATATGTTAAAACAACCGAATCAAAGTGAATAATTTGAAACAATTAGATAAATTACATGGTTAAAGTGCATTCAAATTTACTATGCTGACTTAGTATAACATTCTAAATTACCAAATCTTGTACAAATTAAAATGTGTCAAAAAGCATGGTAAGTACTTAAAATCATTAAATAAACAAGCACAAATATGAATATTTTATTTTTTAATGTCAGCAAAATATATACTTAATCTGAAATGAGACAAATTTAAGAAAACTAACATGATTAAATCAAACCAATGTAAAAGTTACATGAGAATTGGAATTTCTTACTAATATAGTCATATTACAAGCGAATAATTTAAAACATTTGTTAAATTTTAATTGAAAGTTACATTTTTAGAAACTAAGGAGGTCATCTATAACATCTTTGATCATTAAAGATGGTGCACATAAAAATCTAAAAAATGTGAAAATGAATGTTTATTATGATAGAGCTTATGGAGATGAAGCAAAAAAATTTTGGTTCATCTTGACTGGTCCTCATTCAGAAATAATATTAATCACAATAAAAAAGAATAAAAAATGATAAATCATTACTTAAATTTTTAAGAACATATATTTAAACTAAAATGGGATAAATTAAAAAAATATAATATAATCAAATTTATAGAAAGTAAATAAATACTATAACATAAATAAGATAAAATAGAGCAACATAATATAACAAAATTAAAATGCTCAATTTGAATAAATTATATAAAGTTTACTTGAATGTTGCTTCCGAAGATATTAAATAGATTGATGCTAGCACTCATGATCATCAAATCATGTACCAATAAAACACTTAGGTAACATGCAAAAGACCTTGAAAATATGTACAAAAAATGTAAATAAGAATTTTTAATTATATAGAGTGCATCAAAACAAGCCCAAGAAACAATATTTCATTTCAGCCAAATCTTATAGCGAATTACTTGAAAAACAAAAGTTATCAAACATAAATAATAAAAACATTGTTTGATATTAACTATATATGTTAAAGGTAAAATTAGCTGAATTATGGAAATGTAATATTAAATAATGCATGCAAAAAATTTGAAAAATGAAATAAATTACACTTGAAAGTTGCACTGCCTGAATGACCACATTTGGAATTATGTTGATCTAAAATGTAAAGAAACACAAATAATATAAATGATTATTTTAATTTTAAGTTAAAATGTATTAAAGTTGAAATAAAAAATTAAATAGTTGAAATGGCATTAAGACATTAATATTTCAAGAATTAGACAAAATGGGGAACATTGCATTCAAAGATACTAAAGTGATCAAGTATATAATCCTTGATAATTAAATCTTGTGTGAATAATATGTCAAGTAAAGCCCACAAAAACATAAAAAATTTAAATATTTAAAAAATATAAACATGAATTACAAATGTAAATAAGCATAAATAAAAATAAAGTATTATATTAATATTATGTAAAAATATATTGAAGTTAAAATGGGATAAAATTGTATTAGTGTGATATAACCAAATGAAATCATTACAAATGTTACATGAGAAGAGATTTAATATTGCATTGTAATATAACTAAATTGAAGCAAAAAATTTTATGTGAGATAAAATTAATGAGAAAGTTGAATTTCAAGATATCAAGTAGATAAGGTGTAACTTTCTTGATAATTGAAGCATATAGGAATCAATATGTCTCGTAAATGTCCAACACACTAGAAAATAAAATAGCTAAAACAAAGAAATTGATATTTAATTTGATAAAGGTCATTGCCACAAGTCGAATGACAACTTTTATGTGGATTGGGCCTTGTTTGGAATTCAAATAAATTAACAATTTAAACGAGTAAAAATTAAAAAAATATTATTTTTAATATTTAAGAATTTGATATTAAATTTGAAATGAAAAATAATTATGTAATATAATATAAATAAATTAATGTGATGTAAAGCTCACATGAGAAGAGATATAGATTAACAAAATAAATAACAAAATAAAAAAATGACTAAAAAATGAGATGAATTGTGTGCGAACATTAAATTACAAGAAATAGAGTTTGAGCGTAATATTCTTATTCACGAATTTCATTCCAAATTAAGATATCTTATAAAGCATTTAAAAATCCAAAAAAGAAAATATTTAAGTTGTGCTAGTGAATATTTTATTACATAAAGCTCATAAAGCCATTTTTCATGAAATTTGCTTGTCCCAATCAGACCTCTTTTGGAATTACTACAAATTAGCCAAGTAAATAAAAATAAAAGATAATAAATTATTACTTTTAATATTAAGTTAATAAACATTAAAGATAAAATAACATAAAATTTAAAAATTTTAAATAACAAAATTTGAGTGGTGTAAAGGTCACACAATAGGAGATTCAAAGTTATAAAATAATATAACCAAATCAATGAGTAAACTTTGAAGAAATTAGATAATTTGTGAGGAAATATTAGAATATATGGTGCAATGGAGGTCTATCATACATCTTCGATCATGAACTCAGGTAATAAAAAAGGCTATGTAAAGCATGCCAAAAATTAAGAAAACTATTTAAAAATATGAAATTTAATATTTAATTTGATATTCTTTTCTCAAATGAGTCCAATGATGTTTCAACTCAATTTTACATCATTTAAAATTATTGTGAATTAGCAAATTAAGTAAGCATATATAGAAACAAATTATTTTTTGAACATTAAGTAAATATATATTGAAGTTGAAATATGATATATTTAAGTAATATAATATAACAAAAAAATAATGTACATGTAACAATTAGGTACAATTAGAAATTCATGGTTGCATAATCAAATGGTAACAAATGACATGATGAATATACATAAATTCTATGATAAAGTTACTTTTCAAAATATTGAAGAAAATGAGTGTAACAACTTCAATCATCATATAACAAGCAAACAAAATTGTACCAAAAAATTTACAAAAATCCTAAAAAAATATTTAAAATTTATAAATGAATACTTCTATTTATATTACTCATTTAAATGAGTTCAATATCATTTGTCTCATCTCAATTGAACTTGAATTAGTATGGATTACTAAAAAAATATTTGCATATAATAATAAATTACTATTTTAATATTTGTTAAACAAGTATTTCAACTAAATATTTTAAATTAATGCATTATAATTTAACAAAATTAAAGTGATGTAAAAGTCAAACAAGAATAGATTTAATGTTACATAGTGATATAACCTATTTAAAGTGGAATAGGAGAAGAGAAAGATAAATTGTATGATTAAGTATCATTATATAGTACTAAAGATATCAAGTGTAACATACTCAATTATAAAATCAAGTATGAATAAAAATAACTCATAAAACATGCCAAAACTTTAAAAAGTAACATATGTAAAAATATTAATCAAATAAAGCTAGTTGAGATACGTTACACAAAATATTGTTGATCTCGAACATATCTCATTTGCAATTACCACAAATCACCAATAGAGAAATAAGTAAAATTATATAAGAAAGTTGAATTTTAGGATAATAATGTAAATTTGTGTTACTTTCTCAATCGTCAAATCATGTGCGAATTGAAATCTCTCATAAAGCATCAGAAATTTTAGAAAATAAAATATTTTAAAAATTCAAAAGAATTTTTAATTTGATGTAGCTCATCGAGATGAGACTAATGACATTTGCATCATCGCTTTCAAAACTCGTTGAATATACTACGAGAAAGTAAGCATAAATAAAAAAAATATTATTTTATTAATAAAGTTTTATAGAAAGGTTATTAAAGAGGAGATTTAGAGTTACATAATAATATAAACAAGAAAAATTGACAAATTTTAAATTAAAATGGCTTAAACTGTGTTGGAAAATTATATTCTAAGATACTATGTCATCACTTATAGCTGATTAAGTTATGAATGAAAATATCTCATAAAATGAGATAGATATTAAAAAATAAGATATTAAAAATATGAAAATAAATATTTATTTTGTTAGAGCTTATTGAAATGAGTATAATGATGTTTATTTTTTCTCAGTGGGACCTAGTCTAGATATACTATGAATTACAAAATTTAATAAGCTTAAATAATAATAAATGATTATTTTAAGATTATGTAAAAGTCACTTAAAGCTAAAATTAGACAAATTAAAACAACATAACAGAAGAAAGTTAGAAAGATGTAATAGTCATAAGAGAGAAAAAATTATATTTCACAACCTTAAAAAGACATTAGAAATGGTTTTTATTTGCATAATAAAAAAACCCAAATCAAAATGAAAATTTCAAAATAAAGAGATAAATTGTAGTAGAAAGTTACATTCCAATGATGTTAATCATGGTATTTTATATAAATCAAATTATTTCATAAAAATTGCAAAAAAATTAGAAAATAAATATTTTAATTTATTTAAATTAATGTTTAATTCCATAGTGCTCGTCAACATGGGATAAATGTAGAATGTTTAATCTCGATCAAACTTCTTTTTGAATTTTTGTAAATTACTATGATAAATAAGCATAGAAAAAAATATTCTATTATTTTTATATAAAGTAAATAAATATTAAATCTCAATTGATATAAATTAGGCCATTGTAATGCAATCATATAAAATTTAAGTAATTGTCACACGAGAGAAAATTAAGACTTATATAATAATACGAAAAAAAGAAAGAAAAAAAATTAAAAAAAATATACTATAAGTTTCCATTAAAAATATGAAATAAGATCAAGAGTAATATTGTTGATTAACAAAAAAGGTGGAGTCAGAAAATCTTGCAAGGAATCCGACAAAAACGAAAATATAACTGGATAGAGCTTGTTGATTAGGATTCAACAACATTTGTTTCATCTCAATCTTATCGGTTTTCAAATTATTGTGAATTAACAATTTTGATAATCACAAATAATACTTAACTTTTCTTTCAATACTAAACAAACATTTGTTAAAGCTTGATTAAGATAAATTACAGCAATGTAAAATTATCTTGTCAAGTCATTGTAACGATAACTGAAGATCATATTTTGTGTAAAATTGTAAAAAACTAAGTCAAAGCTATAAATTTAAAGAAATTAGAAAAAGTGTGTAGGAAAGTTGCACGCTGAGATAATTATGGAATTGAGTGTGAAGTCCTCAATCATCAATTATGTTGTAAATCAAAATATCTCTTAAAGTATAACTAAACATCAAAATATAATATATTTTAAAATACATAAATAAATATTTAATTGGATGGAGATCATAGAGTCGAGTCCAATAAAGTTTATTTTTTCTTGATCTAACTTAGTTTGGATTATGGCAAGTCATAAATAAAAAAATAAATAATAATCAATTATTATGTTAATAATTGGAAGTTATATATTAAACCTAAAATGATATAAATAATAGTAATTTAATATAGCCAAATCAAGATAATGAATAGGACACATGAGAAGAGAATTAGCATTTCATGAAAATATAAAAAAATTAAAGAAAACATTTGAATAAAATAAGATAAGTTTTATGAGAAGGTTGTATTCCAAGAAATTAAGGAGGTGAAGTGTAGGAATCCTAATTGTGAAATATGATATGAGTTAAACTAGCTTGAAAAGCATGTCAAACACATAGAAAATTTTTTTTAAATATTGAAATAAATATTTTTAATTAGATAGAGCTTGTCATGATGAGTCCATCACAATTGTTTCATCTCAGACAAATGTTATTTAAAATTATTGTATATAAACAAGTAAATAAGAATAACTATCAACAAATTTCTATTTTAGTATTAGGTAAATATTTATTAAATTAGAAACTAAATAAATTGAAGCAATGTATTATAAACAAATCAAATCAATGAAAAATTTACATGATTGTAGATTTAGAGTTTTAATTGAACATGACATAATTAATGTGGAACATTTGACAAAATAAGATAAATTATAATAAAAGGTTTCATTCAAAAATACTAAGGAGATCTAGTGTAACATCATTGATCATCAAATGTGGTACAAAATGAAATCACTAGTAAAACATATAAAATCCAAAGAAAATAATTTTTTAAAAAATATAGAAAATAATATTTAATTGTATAGAGCACATTGAGATGAGTGTAATGCCATTTTCATTAAACCTTGTTTGGAATTATTGTGTATTACCAAAGTCAATAAGAACAAATTAATAATAAATTAGTATTTAAATGTTATGAAAATATTAAAAATAAAATCCATGATCATCAAATTTTGTATGATTTAAAACTATTTGGAAAGTGTGTCCAAACCATATAAAATAAGACATTGAAAATTATAAAATGAAAATCTAATTAGGATTAGACCTCATTTATAATTTCTATGAATTAAAAAATAATAAAAGAATTTAAAAAATAAGTTAATTTTTAATACCTTGAAAATATATAATAAAGATAAAATAAGATAAATTGAAGCATATCAATTTGTATGTTAAGATAACTTATACTAGAGATTTGTTTGAAAGATCCTAACTAGATTGAGAGTTATATCATTATTTGCCAAATATTGTATGAATTGAAATGTCTTGTGAGGCCACAAAAGTCATATAAAACAAAATATATAAAAGATAAAAAATTAATATTTTATTAGATACAGCTTGTGGAGACAACACTAGCGACATTTGTTTTATCTTATGCACACCTCATTTAGAATTATTGTGGATTGCCAAAGTAAATAAGAATAAATAAAGATTAATTTTTACTTCAAAAGTTAAAGTGTTATACTGAAGTTTAATTATTATACATTGTAGCAATGTAATGTTACAAAATCAAAGTGATCAAAAGGTCACATGAATGGAGATTTAAACTTATGTAGTAATGTAACAAAATAAATACCAAAAGTTTGAGAAAATGAGCTAAATTGTAAAAAAAAGTCGTATTCAAAGATACTAAGGAGATTGAATATAACATCCTCAACCTTAAGGTCATGTTCAAATAAAAATATCTTATAAAGCATAGTATAATGCAAGAAAATAAAATATTTAAAAATCTAAAAAATGAAGATTTAATTATACAAAGAGCTCATTAGCATGAGTCCAATGGCCTTTTTGACACCTCTAATGGGCATCATTTTTTATTACTATGAATTGCAAAAATGAATAACAATAAATAATAATAAATTAATATTTTAACAATTTATAAATATATTTTAATGTTATAAAGAGATGAATTGAAGTACTATGGCATAAATAAATCAAAATGATGTAATTGGTTGTACTAGAGGAGAATTAAGACTTAATTATCTAATAATGTAAAAATTACTTGAAAACAAATAGAGCTTGTTGAGACAAGTCCAATGACACTTGTTCTGTCTCCATAAGACCTCATTTGAGTTACTACTAATTACCAAAAATAATAATAAATTGTTATTTGAAATTAAGTTAATATATGTTAAGCATGGAATGTGATACATTTAAGCATTGTAATATAACAAGGTAAAGACATCTAAAGGTAAAATAACAAGAGAATTTTATTTAAAATTCACAAGGACTAAAATAAAAAAAAAATTTCAAACAATATCTACTAAAGAAAGCATGAAATTTTGAAAATAAAATATAAAATATATATTAATGTATAATGATGTAAATTGAAAGAATGTAATATGGCCAATATAAAGGTCACACAAGAGGATAATTAGAGTTTTATGACAATGTATTTAAATCAAATAAAAAAGTTTAATAAAAAAGACAAATTATATGATACATTTGCGTTCTCTTATAATAAGGAGATCATGTATAACATATTCAATTCAAAAATAATATACAAATTGAATTGTCTCATAAAATATTTAAAAATATAACTTTTTTAATTATATAGAGCTCATTAAGATGGCCCTGAAGACTTTTTATATTAAATAAATATATATTAAAATTGAAATTAGAAAAATTGATTTAATATAATATAGTTAAATCAAAGAGATGTAAAGGTCACATGTGAGTAGAATTAGAATTTCTTTGTGACAAAATAAATTCAAAGCAAAAACATTTAAAGAAAACAGACAACTCCTATGACAAAGTTAGCTCCAAAATACTATGTAGATTGAGTGTGACATCCTTGATCATTGAATTAGATATGAACAAAAACTTTTCATAAAGCCTTCCAAAATACAAGAAAATAAAATATTTAAAATTATAAAAAATAAACATTTAATTGGACAATGATCATTGAGATGAATCCAATAATATTTGTTTCATATGGATTGAACATCATTTCAAATTATTATATATTAATAAAATAAATAAACATAAATAAAAAAAAATTATTATTTTAATACGAAAAAGAATATATATTAAAGCTAAAATAATATAAATTGAAAAAATATAATATGGCTAAATAAAAATGATATGTAAGTAATTCAGTAGAGATTTAGAGTAATATAATTATATAACCATATTATAGTGAAAAACTTAAAGAAATGAGATAAATATTTTTGGTAGTCCACATTCAAGGAATTAAGGTGAAAACATGTAAAATATTTTATCATCAAATCAGATATGCTTCAAAATTTTGCATAAAACATTAAAAAATGCTAGAAGATATTATATTTAGTATTATCGAAATTAAACAATATTAATAACAAATTTGTATCTTAATATTAAGTAAACATATTATAAAGCTAAAATGTGATAAATTGAAACAACATAATATAACAGAACCAATGTGATGTAAAGTCACATGTTGGGAGGTTTGGGTTACATTTTAATACGACAAAGTGTAAGAAAAAAGTTGAAGAAATGTAATAAATTCTACAACAAAATATCATTTAATGATATTAAAGAGACCAAGTGTAACATCCTAGATTATTAAATTTTTTTTGAATCAATTTTTCTTGTAAAAAATGCCAAAACCTAAGAAAATAAAATATTTTGAACCAACAAACAAATATTTGATTAAATAAAGCTAGTAAAAAACATGTCTGATGACATTTGTTTTGTATCTATTAGAATGAATTTTGAGTTATTAGATATTTAAAAATTATTTAAACATAAATAACAATTAATTATTGCTTCAAATTTAAGTGTATATATATATATATAATAAACTAGAAGGTAAATGTAAGCACTGTATATAACAAAATCACAATGATATAAAACTTATAAAAGGGAATAAGAGTTTCATAGTAATATAACCAAATCAAGCAAAAATTAGAATAAATGAAATAAATTGTATGGGATAGTCCCATTTCAAGACCACAGGAAGATTGAGTAGAGCATTCTGAATCAAAAACTTTGGATCAAATTAAAATTCCTAACAATGCATGCACAAAACTAAAAAAAATATAATTTAAAAATAGAAAAAATAAAATTTTAATTAAGCAAAGCCCTTTGAGAAAAGCACAACAATGGTTGTTTAGCCTGAATTAGACTTCAATTAAAGTTATTGTGAATTAAAAATGTAATTAAACATAAATAACCATAATGTATATTAAAGTTGAAACAAAATAGGTTGATGCAGCTTAATATATTGAAATCAAAGCGATAAAGGTGACAATAGAGGGGAAGTAGAGTTTCGTAGTTGTATAGCCAAATAAAAATTAAAACAATGAATGAAGTCATATAAATTACATAGGAAAATTCCTCTCCAAAATATTAAGAAGATTGAGTATAACATCATCAAGCATCAAATCATGTACAAATAGAGAATTTTTTTAATGCATTCCAAAATCATTGAAACAAATATATCTAACACTATAAAAATTAATACTTAATTAGATAATTCTTGGTTTGATGAATCTAATGATGTTTTGTTTCGTCAACATATTACCTCATTTGGAATTGTTATAAATTAAAAAAATAAATAAGTACAAATAATAATAAAGTTTTATTTTAAAATGAAGTGAATATATATTAATGCTAAAATAACATAAATTGAATCATTATAATATAACCAAGAAAAACTGATGTGTAGGTCACATGGGAGGAGATTTAAATTAACATAATAATGTGTCCAAATTAAAGAAAAAATTTTGAAGAAGAAAAAGAATATGCAAAACTTGCATTCCATGATACTAAGGAGAACAAGTGCAAAATGCTTAAGAAGTTAGATATGAAAAAACATTTCTTATGATGTAAGCCAAAATCCTAAAAAAAATAAAATATTTAAGTTTGAAAAAATTGATATCTAATTCATTAAAAACCGTTGCGGTGAGAACAACAACATTTCTTTTGTCTCAATTGGATGTTATTTCTAAATAATACAAATTTGTAAATAAAATAAGCATAAATAACAATAAATTAATATTTTTAATGTTAGTTAAATATATATTAAAGATAAAAATTTAAATTAAAATAATGTAATATAACAAAATCAAAGAGATATAATTGTCGCATCAAAGGAGATTGAGAGTTACATTGTATTATAAAAAGTCCAACCAAAACATATTAAGAAATGATATATATTATAAGGGAAAGATGCATTTGAAGATACTAAGGAGATCGAGTGTAATATCCTCAATCATAAAATTAGTTACAAATTAAAATGTTTCATAAACTATGACCAAATATTATAAAGAAAAATATTTAAAAAAAATGAATCATTAATAAGAGTTATCAAAATGAACATAGTTATTTAAATATAAAGAGTAAACAATGATTATTTCTATACAAAGAAAAATATACTATAGTTGAAATGAGAAACATTAAAGCAACATTTATACCCAAATAAAAAATGATAAAAAGAGTAAAAAAATTGTCCTATAAAATGCATTTAAAGAAACAATGGAGATCAAGTGTAACAACCTCGATGATCAAATTAATTTTGAATCAAAGTGACTCATAAAATATAACCAAACACTCAAAAATAAAATATTCAGGGATATAAAACAAAGGTTTAATGTGATGGAGCTAGTTGAAAAAAATCCAACAACATCAGTTTCTCTCCATCAAAACCATACAAGAATTACTGCATTTTATATGGTAATTTAACATAAAAAGTAATAAATTATTATTTTAATTTTAACTAAATATATATATTAAAAAAAAGATAAATTTAACCAATTTAATATAACAAGATTATAATTATGTAAAGGTCCTTACAGAGTAGAATTATAGTTTTATAGTAATATAACCAAACTAAGAAAAAAGTTAGAGGAATTAAGATAATTGGTATTATAGCGTTGCATTCCAAGATAATAAGGAGATTTGTTATAATATCCTAAATGATAAACATAGGTACAAACTAAATTTGTCATAAAACATGAGAAAGAATAAGAAAATATTGTTTAAATTTATAAAAAAGATTTCTTAAATGGATAGAGCTCATCGAGGTTAGTATGATTTGATTGTTTCGTTTTCCTTGGCCCTTGATTGCAATTTCTTTGAATTACCAAATTAACTAATTATAAATTATAATTAAGTTTTATTTTATATTTATAAAATTTATAATAAATGTGAAAATAATATAAATTGATGCAACAAAATATAACAAAAATAAAGCGATGAAAAGATTACATAGAGGAGAATTTTAGTTTCATAACAATATAAAAAAGTCAAGATAAAGAATTTAAAGATACTAAGATCTAGTGTAAGAACTTCGATTGATAAAATAAAGTACAAATAAAACATTTTGTGAATAAGCATAAAAGATATCTAAAAAAATATTAAGTAGGATAAAGTTTATTGAGATTCATCTAATGACATTTGTTTTGTCTCGATAAGACCTCTTGTAGGTTTATTGAGAAATAGCACATTGAATAAGAATAAAAAATTTAAAATATTATTTAAATTTAAGGAAAATAAATATTAAAGCTTAGATAAGAAACGTTAAAGTAGTGTAATACACTATAATTAAAGTAATATAAAGTTCACATGAGTGAATATTGAGAGTTATATAGCAATTTAACAAAATCAATACAAAATATTAGAACAAATAAGATAAAGTTTCTAAGAAAATAACATTCTGTGTTACTAAGTAGATTGAGTGTAGTATCCTCCATTATAAAATTAGGCATGAATAAAAATGCCTCAAAAATTATACCAAAGCTATAGAAAATAAAATATTTTTAAAATATAGAAATAAATTATATAGTAGAGCTAAAATTAAATTAATTAATTTAATATAATATAACAAAGTTAAAGAGATCTAAAGGTCACAAGAGAAAAGAATCAGAGTTACATAGTAATATAAACAAACCAAAGAAAAAAATGTGAATAAATGAGATAAATTGTATAGCAAAAATGCATTCCATGAAATTAAGGAGATCAAGAGTAATATATATGACTATCAAGATAATTACAATGAATGGTAATAATTTATTATTTTATTATTAGTTAATTATCTATTAAAGATAAAATGAGATAAAGCAACATTGGAAAGTTTTTCTCTGGGTTACTAAGAAGATGCAATTGAATATCCCCAATCTTAAAATCAGGTACGACCTAAATTTTTTATTAAACTTTTTGATGTCCTAGAAAATAAAATATGCATAAAATATAAAAATAAGATTTTTTACTTTGAAAACTTATTGAGATAAGTCCAACAACATCAATTCATCTGAGATGGACCTCATTTAAAATTATTGTAAATTACCAAAAGAAGTAAGCATTAACAAAAATCATTGTTATAAGAGAGGATATTTAGAGTAACATAATGATATAGAAAACTTAAAGAGAAAAATTGAAAGAAATGAGATAAATTTCAAGGGAATGCTACATTCCAAGTCCTTGATGGGTCAAGCGAGTAATCTCCATCTTTAATTCTCATAAAAAATTGCTTGTAAAGCACATTGATACCCAAGAAAATAAGTTATTTAAAATGAAAAAATAATATTAATCTAATAAAAGTTGTTGAGATGAGCATAATGAAATTTCCTTCATCTCAATTGGACCTTATTTTTAATTGACAAAAATTTATAAAATAAATAAGAATTAATAGTAATAAATTATTACTTTTAATATTAATTAAATGAATATTAAAACTTAAATGAGATGAATTTTCATATGTAATATTCGAAAATCAAAGTAATATTGAGGTGACATGAGAGTGAAATTAGAGTTACATAACAATATAACCAAATAATGCAAAAAATTTGATGAAATTACTTAAATTCTATGAGAAAGTTGCATTCTAAAATACTGAGTAGATTTAATGTAACATCCTCGATTATAAGGCAAAGTATAAAATAATAAGGTAAGTGAGAAAACGTAAAGAAAAATATTTAAAAATTAAAATGTTGAATAATAGTTAGATTCAGCTTTCTAGGATGTGTCCAATGATATTTGTTTGACCTTGATGGGATATTATTTGTAAATATTATAAATTTAAAAAAAAATTTGACATAAAAATAATAAATTAAAACCTTAAAATTAAGTAAATATATATATTAAAGATGAAAAGAGGTAAATTGAAGCAATATAATATAGAGGAGTTAAAGAATTTTAAATATCACATTATGGGAGATTTTGAGTTGTGTAGTAATGTAGAAAAACCATATAGAAAAAGTTGTAGGAGTTAGATAAATTATACGAGGAAGTTGTTGGTTTCCTCTTGATTAGGCCTCCCCATTTGTATTTACTATGAAATTCAATTGTAAATAACTTAAAAAATGATAACTTCTTAGTTTAATAATGTGTAAATACAATTTAATCTTAAAATTTAAAATAACATAATATAATATAAATAAGTTAAAGGGATGTAAATGTCGTATAAGAGGAGACTTAGAGTTTCATTATAATATAACAAAATGAAGGTGAAACATATAAAGAAATGAGACAAATTATATGATAAAGCTACATTTGAACGTACTAAGAGATCAATTGTAACTTTTGCTGATTGTTAAATGATGTATGAATGAAAATGTCTAACAAATCATCTAAAAAACTAAAAAAGATGTTATATTGCTAAAAAATTTTAAAAAATATGAAAACAAAATATTTAATTTTTTTGAGTTCAATGAGACAAGTGAAACATTTGCTTGTCTGGCTTCCATCACACCTTTTTTAGACTTAACACTAAATTATAAAGGTAATTAAGCATAAATAATAATGAAATATTATTTTTTATGTTACTTAAATATTGATATTATTGTTTAAATAAGTCTAATTAAGTATTATATTATATTAAAAAGAAATCCTTATAAATGAAACCAAATGATATTTATAGTTGAAATGTAATTTAATAAAATTAAAAAAATTTAAGAAATAAGAGAACTTTTGTGAGAAAGTTACCATCCATGATGAGAAGAATGAGAGTGATATCCTTGATGGTCAAATAACCTAATAATCAAAATGTCTCATAAAGTGAGCCAAAAACCTAAGAAAATAAAATAGATAATAGTATAAAAATAAAATTCTAATTTAATGGAACTCATTGAGATGGGTCCAATAATACTTATTTTAGCTATATCAAAACTCATTTGGAATTCCTATGAAATACGAAAATAAATAAGCACAAATAATAATAACTTATTACTTCAATGTTAAGGAAATATAATTTAAAGCTAAGTTGAGGTAAATTGAAGCCATATAAAATCCAATTCAAAATGAATAATGTGAATATATAAGATAAAGTTTATTGGAATGTTGGATATCAAGATACTCAGGAATTCTAGTTTAACTTATGAGAACATAAAGTGAACTACAAGTCAAAATGTTTTGTAAAGTGTGCAAATTTGTAAAAAAATAAAAGAATTAAAAAAATATAAAAAGGGAATTTTTAATTTGATTCAGCTTGTCAATATGATTTTAATGAAGTTTCTTTTCTCTTATTTGAAACTCAGTTGGTATTTCTAAGGGTTTATAAAGAAAATGAGCACAAAAATTATAAATTATTATTTTAATATTATAATAACATAAAATAAATCTAAAACGGTGTAAACAAAAATGGAAATTAGAAATACCTAAATCACGAAAATGGGAATGCAACACAAGTTACGATTTAGTGTTACTTAGCAAAATAACAAAATCAAAGAGAAAATATTTAAGAAGAATGAGACAAATTCGATAAGATTATTGCATTCCAAAATACTGTGTAGATAAAGTGTAATATTCTCCGTTCTCGATTAGGGTGCAAATAAAAATGAGTTGGAAAGTATGGCAAAACTCATGAAAAATTGTTTATAAAAACAGAAATGAATATTGTTTGACAACGCTCGTCAGGAAGACTTCAATGACATTTGTTTTCTCTATTTGATCTCATTTGGAATTACCATATATTACAAAAACAAATAAGCACAAATTATATTGACTTATTCTTTTAAATTAAATAAATATATATTTCAACTAAAATTTGACAAATTTATAGGAATGAAATATGACGAAAATGAAATAATTTAAATTTCATATAAGAGAAATTTAGTGCTTCATAATAATAAATACAATTGAAAGTGAAATATCTAAAGAAATAAGATAAATGGTATAGTAAATTGAATTCCAAGGTACTAAAAGATTAAGTGTAAGATCATTTATCAATAAGTATGTATGGATCTAAATGTCTCATAAATTCTACAAATACCTATGCATATAAGAATAAATAAAGAAAAAAGTAAATTATTATTTTAATACTTGCTTATTATTTACTAAATCTTAATTTTGTTAATTGAATGCAAAATAACTAAATCATAATGATTTAAAGGTCATATAAGAAGAGAAAGTCACATTCTAGGATAGTCAGTCGTTTCAGTTAAAAATTGTCGAACAATAAATTAGGTACGAGTAAAAAAAATCTCATATAGCATGCAAAAAACATAGAATATAAAATATTTATAATATTTTAAAAATGAATTTTTAATTAAATGGAACTCATTGAGATGAGCCCAATGGTGTTTGTCCCTTCCTAACTTGACCCTGTTGGAATTACTATGTTTTAACCAGGTAAATAAGAACAGCATTTTAAATTATTTTAAAAATATTTCTTAAATTTATTGTAAAGGTGAAATGTGATAAATTATATAAATATAACATAGCCAGGTTAAGGTGATGTAAAAGTTAAACAAGTAAAGATTTAAAATACAATTGTAATAATCCAAAATCATAGAAAAACCTTTAATAAAATAAGGTAAATTATTGGATAAAATTGCAATGCAGTATACAAAGGAGATCGAAGATAAAATTCTGCTTTGTTAAATTTGAAACTATTTGAAATACATCATAAAATGGACAAAAACACTTTAAAATAAAGATTTAAAAATTAAAAAAATATGTTTAATTTTATACTTCTTATCAAGATTAGTGAAATAATATTTATTTCAACTTGAACAAAACTTATTTGAAATTTCTACATATTAAAAATAAATAAGCATAAATAAAAAAAAATATTATTTTATTATATAGCAAACATATGTTAAAGCTAATATAAGTTAAATTAAAAAGTTACGTTATAAACAAATAAAGCAATGTAAATTTCACACTAGGAGTGATTTTGATCTATTTATTTGAAAAAGCAAATTGAAATGAAAACTTTAAACAAATGAGATATATTGTACAACAAAGTTACATTTCAATTTACCGAGATAGAGTTGATATAGTTAATCAATAAATCTTCTACAAATACATGTATCTCATAAAAAGACATAGGAACATAAAATATTAAAAATATATAAATGAATATTTAATTGGATGGAGCTTGCCAAGACAAGTCAAATGACAAAAGTTCCATCTTAATTAGATCTCATTTGAAATAATAACAAACTACTAAATTTAATAAGTATGCATAGCCATAAATTATTTTTAATGTAGTAAGGAGATACATATTAAAAATTAAATTAATTAAATTTAACAAAATTAATACAAAAAAAAGAAAGTAAAAAATGAGATACGTTGTATTTCGACATAATAATGAGATCAAGTGTAATAAGCTTGATCATCAAATATGTTATGAATTAAAATATCTAATAATGTGTGTAAAAGCCTTTAAAAATAATATATCTCAAAATGTAAAATAAGAATAGTTATTTTGATAGAGACCATTGGCAAGGGTTTAGTGATGTTTGTTGTGCCACGATTTAACCTCAATTGGAAATTCTATGAATAACCAAATTTAATATAAAAAATAAATTATTATTTCAATAACAATAAAATAAATACTAAAACTGAAATGAGATAATTTGAAGTGATATAATGCAACAAAATTAAAGTGATGTGGAGGAAACATGAGACGATGTTAAGAGTTACATAGTAATACAACAAAATCAAAGAAAAACATTTAAAGGAGATAAAGTGTACAAGAAAGTTTCTTACTAAGATACTATTAAGATTGACAGTAACATCATTGATCAATCATACAATCTAGCAAAAATAAAAAAACTTTGTCAAACATGTAAAAATTTTATAAAATATTGAAAAACATAAAAATAAAATTTAATTGGGAAAAGCACATCGAGATGGGACCATTTACTTTGCCTCCAATTGATATTGTTTAGAAGTTTTGTGAATTACGAAAGTTAATAAGATAAAAGAATAATAAATTATGATTTTAAAACTAATAAATACATATTAAAGTTAATAAGAAATAAATTATAAAATAATGCAATCAAATCAAATGTATTTAAATGTCACATGAAAAGAGATATAGAGTTAGAAAGTAATATAAAAATTTTAAAGGAAAACATTTGAAAAAATTTTGTAAATTGCATGGGAAAATTCAATTCCAAGTTACTAAGAAAATCAAGTATAAATTTGTCAATAATTTAATTAGGTATAAATTAAAATATCTTGTAAATCTTGCTATAACCTTGGAAAGAATATCTCAAAAAATAAAAAATGAATAATTTGATAAAGCATGTCTGGACTTGTCCAATAACTTTTGTTTCTACTTGACTAGACCACTTTCAGTATTATAGTATGCTATTGAACTAAATAAGCATAACTATAAAATAAATTTCTATTATAATAATAAGTAAATATATTTTGAAGCAAAAGTATGGTAAATTAAAGAAATATATTATTTACAAAATCAAAGCAATATAAAAGTCACATGACAAAACATTTAGTTTTACATAGTAATATAGCCAATTGAAGTCCAAATATTTTGTAGTATGAGATAAATTTTATAAGAAAGTAGTAGTTGTGGATACAAATAAGATTAAGTGTAACAACCATGATCATAAAATTAAATATGAATTGAAATATCTTAAATGTAATGCTAGAAATAATAGAAAATGAAATATTTAAAAATGTAGAAATTAATATTTAACTTGATAGAGGTCATAGAGAGGAAAATAATGACATTTGCATCATCTCAATCAAAACTTGTTTGAAATTTCTCTTAATTTAAAAATTAAAAAAGAAAAAAATTGTATTTTCTAAAAATTTAGTAAATGTATTTTCTAAATAAAATATGTATATTTCAAGAAATGTAATATATCCAAATAAAGGTGATATAAATGTCACATCGAATAAGATATATAGTTACATCGTAAAATAATAAATTGCACAGGAATGTTATATTCCAAAATAGTAAGGAGATCAAATGTATAATCCTTGTTCATCAAATTAGGTAAGAATGAAATTGTCTTATAAAGATAGAAAGAAGGAAAAGAAAAAATACTTTAAAATATGAAAACTTAAAATTTAATTGGGTGGAGTTTGTCAAGACTACCCTATTGGCACTTGCCTCAATTAGTCTAAAACACAATAGGAATTATAATGAAATTATGAAACTAAAATAGCATAGATAATAACAAAGTTTTGTTTGAATATTTAGAAAATATATGTTTCAAATTTAATGAGATAAATTGAATAAATATAATATATGATAAACAAATTGATGTAAAGGGGACATGATAAGAGATTTAGAATTATAATTTTATATTTTAATCAAGCAAATAAAAATTTTAAAAAATGTTATAAATGTTTTATGAAAGCTATGTTCGATGATCTAATGAGGTCAAGTGAAACGTCCCCACTTGTTAAAATTAGGTAAAAATTAAAATTATTCATAATGCAAGAAAACTTATATGAAAAATATTTTAAAAAAAAAATTAATAATTTAGTAAATAAATCCTATCAAGACAGGTCTAACAAATTTTGTTTGATCTCTATCAGACCTTGTCTAGAATTACTACAAATTATCGAAAGAAATAAAAAAAAATAATAATAAATTCTTATTTAGTATTAAGTAATAATTTATTATCATTACAAAGTGATAAATTGAAAAAATGTAGTATTTTCTGATAAAGGTATTATGAAGCCCACTTGAGAGGGACATAGTGTTAAATAATAATACGATCAAAAAAATGAAAAACTTTTGAAGAAATAGGAAACATAGTATAGGAAAGTTGGATTGAAAGATACAAAGGAGATTAAGGGTAATTTGGATTGCTGGGTGCATCTCAGAGGTCGATTTACTGCATCGTCAAATTAGGCATGAATCAAAATATTTTAATGGACTACTATAAATTACAAAGTAGTTAAGTATGAATAATAATAAATTTTTATTTTAAAATTAGTCAAATATATATTAAGGATAAAATGAGATAAATTTAAACTTTATAATATAATAAAATCAACACAAAAAATGTCAACAAATGTGATCAATTATACGAGGTGATTGCATTCCAAGGTACTAAAGATATCAAGTGTAACAAATGTTATCATCAAATAAGTTATGAATTCAAATGTCTCATAAATAAGAAAAAATGTTGAAAATATTATACTTAAAAATGTAAAGATAGGTATTTAATTAGATAGAGCTTATGATGATGTGTCCATTATAATTTGTTTTATTTTTGTTAGATCTTATTTGGAATTACTAAACATTTCTATAGTTAATAAGCATAAAAAATAATAAAGCAAAGTTTTAACATTTACTAAATATATCAATTAAAGCTGAAATATTACAACTAAAATAGGATAAATTAAAGTAATTTAATATAAGTAAATTAAATTGATACAAAAGTCACATAATAGAGACTTAGAGGTATAAAGTAATATTATAAAAATCGAAGTAGAAGTTTTTAATGGATGAGATAAATTATATAAGAAAGTTGTGTTGCATTAAACTAAAGATATCAAGGGCAACAACCTCAATAATCAAATAAGGTACAAATGCAAATGTCTCAAAATTCATATAAAGGATAAAATTAAGGCCATGCTTCTTCCATTTCAATCAAACCAAGTTTATTTTATCTAATAAGTTAAGTGTTCAATGACATTTGTTTTTTCAATCAAACCATATTTGGAATTACTATTAATTACCAAAGTAAAAAATAATAAGTAATGATGACCTTTTAATAAAACGTTAAGTGAATATATGTTAAAGCTAAAATGAAATATAATGAATAAATCTAATAGATATCAATCAAAATGATGTGAAGGGCACACATGAGGAAGTTTCCATTTACATAGTAATATAGTCAAATCAAAGTACAAAAATTAAAAAAATGAGAAATATTATAAGGGAAAGTTGCATTCCATGATTGTGAGGAGATCAAGAGTAACATCTGTGCTCATCAAAATTTGTACGAATTAAAATGTCTTAAAACCCTATGAGAAGTTTATAAAATAAATAATTTAAGTACATAAAAATGAATATTGAAATTTATAGAGCTCCTTAACACGTGTCTAACAAAGTTAAATAAAAAAATGTTTGTAAATGAGATAAACTAAGTGGGGTTTCACATTGCAAGGATATAAAGAGAATACATGTGTCATCATAGACAATGAAATCAAGTAGGAATGATAGTGTCTTATAAAACTTACAAAAACCATAAAAAATAAAAATTTTTAAAATATAAAAATAAATCGTGCAATGAATTGAGCTTGACTAGACTAGTACGACAATATTTATTTCGTTATAAATTGACTTAATTTGGAATTGTTATAAATTGAAAAATTATATAATTATATATCAATAATTACCATTTTTTATATTACATAAACCTATTTTTAAATTAAAATGAGATTAATAAAAGTAGTAAAATATAGGAAAATCATGAAGATGCAAAAGTCACTAGTAATGAGATGTAGAAGAGATGCAAAAGTCCTCATTTGGAATTCCCACTAGAAGTAATTAAGCATAAATAAAAAAATTATTATTTTAACATTGAATAAGTATATATTAAAGCAAAAAGGGGACAAGTTTTGACTATGTAAAATAACAAAATCGTGACAACATAAACATCACCTTAGGAGAGATTTAGAGTTATAAACTAATATATCCAAATCAATGATAAAAACTATAGAAAATGCTTTTATAATAAAGTTTCATTCGAAGACACTAGGTATATTGAGTTTTACATTCTCCATCATTAAATTGTGTATAAATTAGATTGTCTTGTAAACTATGCTAAATCCTTTAATAATAAAATAGTTATAAATATAGAAATTAATATTTAAGGTGAAGAATGCATCAAAGGAAGTCCAATGACATTTTTTTTATCTCGATCATAGCATGTTTTTAATTATTATGAAGTAGAAATGTAAAAAGGCATAAAAAATAATAAATTTTTACATAATATCAATTAAGTATATATAAAAACAAAAATGTGATTAGTTGTACAATTGTAATATAACTACTTCAAATGGATATAAATGTAGAGACTAAGAGTTTCATAGTAATATCCATATTAACGAAAACATTTTTAAGAAATGAGAAAAATTTTTGTGAAAAGTTGCATTTAGTGATAAAAACTAGATCGAGTGCAATATCATGGGTCAACAAATCTGGTGCAAATAAAACTGTGTTGCAAAGTATGGCCAGAACTTTAATAAAAAAGTTTAAAAATATAGAGTTATATTGTAATTTATCTAAATAAAAGCAAAAAATTTTATGAAATAAGAAATTTTATACAATGTTAATTGCATTCTAAGATGTGATTTTGATCCAGTGTAATATTAATGATCATTAAAACATGAAGGAATGAAAAGGTCTTGTAAAGCACACCAAAACCTAAAAAAATAAATTACTTAAATAATTAGAAATTATTATTTAAATAGATAGAGCTCATTAACATGATTCCAACATCGTTATTTTGTCTTGTGAAAGCCTATTGTTGAATTACTTCAAATTTCTAAAATAAATAAACTGCAATAACAACTGAAATAAAGAAAAAAGCTTGGAAAAATTTAATTATGTAAGAAAGCAATATTCTATGATACTAAATAGATGAAGTGTAACATCCTAAACCACATAAAGATATGAGACACAATAGCTCATGAAAAATGTGAAATCCTTAAGAACAAAATTTTCAAAAATAAAAAAAATTAATTAAATAGAGGTTATAGTCATAAGTCTAATGAGACTTTGCTCATCTTGATCAAATAATGACATGAACTATTACAAATAAGTAGAGTGATATAAAAATTAACAATATTAAGTTGTATTTTTATTTTAAGTAAATATATATACTCAAAATTAAAATACAATTTAATATTATTAATTTATATATATATATATTCAAATTATTAAAATAATATAAAAAATTAATAATATTAAATTGTTTTTTTAATTTTAAGTTATAAAGTTTAATGTGGTAAATCAACTCAAAACAAATTCAATAAATAAGATTATTTATACAAGAAAAGCAATTTCTAATGTACTAAGGAGATGGAGGGTAATATTCTCGATCATCAAATAAGGTATGAATAAAATGCCTCGAAAAGCAAACCAAACAACTAATTTTTTTTAAAAAAGTATAATATTTAATATTTAACTAGTTATAACTCATTGAGATGAGACCGACTATGGCTGTTCCATCATGATCGAACCTCTTTTAGAATTACTATAAAATATCTGAGTTAAAAAGAAAAACTAATAATAAATTATTATTTTAATATTAGGTAAATGTATATTAAAACAAAAATCTGACAAATTGTAGCAAAGTAAAATATAAAAATCAAAGGATTGAAAAGGTCACATGAGAGAAAAATTAGAGTTTAATAATAATATAAACAAGGAAGGTCAAATTTTTTAAGAAATGAGATGAATTAAACAAAAAACTCGTATTTGAAAGAGCAAAAGGGCATGAACAAACATCCAAGATCATTACTTAAGGTACAAATTCAAATGTCTCATAAAAAGTGTTGAAATACTAGAGAATTAAATTCATAAAAATTTAAAAATGAATAATTAATTCAATAGAAAATGCATATAACTATATAAATAGTGGTCTTGACCTATCTTATTGTCCATTCAATGAGCCTGTTATAATGGCCATGATTGATTTTACCTCTTTTAATCTTTATCTAATTGTCAAAATTTCTCTAATTTTATTCTAACAATTGAGATGTTATCTACCATTATTATTGATCAATTGAATGGTCTAAATCACATCTAACATGATTGCTTTGTCTAAATTTAATCCACGTTAACCAAAATTTTTATTACTCTTCTACTTTTATAGCTTTGACATGATGGTTTAGTTCTTCTTTCATATGACCGAAAGGCTTTACTAGATCTTGAATAATAGCTAATTAGCTAGTCATTGTAGGCAACCATTTTAGAATAAATTTTAAGCCATTTAGAAAAGTTTTTCAAGTACGTTTGTCACACCATTTCAAACAGCTTTTCCTTGACCTTTTAAATTCTTTAACCAAATGTTTTTGATAAATACTAAATCGTTACGAATGTGATAACAATGAACATGAGTAGGAGATTAGCACCTTAAAGTTGTGTTGAGTCAATTCTACTAGCATAAGTTTCTCTTTAGAGCACCTACAGCTTATGACAGCTAAAAATTAAAAATTATTCTATCTATGCATAATTCCTCTTAGCTTTCATTTTCTCAATTCTCTTCAAAATTTTGAACTTCTCATGCCTTTCTATATTCATTAACAAGCATAAGAAAGTTTTTATATTTTATAAGAAATTTATTTCTTGTTGTATTTCTTTTTTTCCTTTGAGTTGGGTGGTTTTGCATTTACGAAAGCTCAAGTTTAGTTTTATCTCATAAAAATCATGGTTGTGTTAAGCTCATAAAGCTTTAGTTATAGTTGGACCCATTAAAACTAAGGTTGGAGGTGAACTACAAGAAAACTCTCATGTAGTTTGTAGTTGAAGCATAAGAAAAGATCGATAGATTTAACTCCTTTTGTGTTGGAATTTTTTTACCCACAATTGGGGGTGGATGTAGGTTCTACTTCAAACAAAACCACCCAAAAATTTTGTGGTATCATTTCAACTTTTACTTCATTTTATTATCTCTATATTACATATTAATATATTTATAAATCAAAGCTTCCAAAAGCTTTAAATTACTTTTATAAAGAATTTTTGAAAAAGGAATATTTTATTAAAATAAGGAAATGCATTTCAAAACTCATAATTCATCCCCCACTTGTGGGATTTGCATAGTCATTTTAACTTCAATTGGTATGAATGCAGTTCCGTGCATAAATTGAGTAAAGTTAAGCACATGGTTACTTATTTGAGTGTGTAAATTAAATGTGTTATGAATCATAATTATTTACACTTTTCCATATGAGTATCAATTACAAACTTTTAGTTTTATTTCATTATCAAATCACTTGATTTTTCTTTTGTATTTATTTTGTTTTAGAGTTTAAAGATTACTCGAACAATGATTAAGATTTTTAAAACATCATGTGAAGGGATTTTATTGTGTCCTCCACCATTATCTAAGGGTGAAAACTTTCTTATTTTGAAAAAAATACTTTTTAAAGTTTTATTCAAATAATTGACAATGATTTAAGGGTGCTTTTTATTCATTTTTGTATTCCTAAAGGGAGAAGCAATAACTAAGGAATATGGTAATTCAATTAAAAACTTAAAAAATGAATTACTATTTTGTCCATTGCCTCAAGAAATTTATGGAAGTGTCTATTTGGCTAGAACTTGTTTTGGGGCGTTATAGGGATTAGATATGTTGCGTGATGAGAATGAAACTCAAGATATAGATGATGATAAGAAGGGGATGAACCATCGAAAGAAAGAAGAGAAGAAGAAAAGGAAGTTGAAGAAACTAAATTTAAAGATGAATCATGTAGGAAAACGTGTGTCAATTTCTTCTAATTCTAGAGATGAGTCTACTTTTGAATCTTGTGAAGACAAATGAAATTCTTTTAGTAAATTAGTTTTTGAGAATAAAAAATTAATTAGCATGCATGGTGATCTTTAGATATTTTATGCAAAACATGAATCTACAAAAGTTGAATTGTATGAACAATGTGATGTTCTTAAAGTGAAAAAGTTTCCTTTAACTAATCAAGTTCATGCATATATTTCTAATGTTTCATGTATGAAATCTTTAAATAAAGAATTCGAATATGAATTACCCAAATCTATTACATGTAATTATGCTTTAAAGTTAGAGAATGATAATTTAAGCAAGAAAAAAAATCCTTGCTTTAAAAAAACAAGAATGATTCACTTGAAAAAAATATGTGATCTAAAGTGAATGTATACTAGTTTTTTTCTCATGTATATACTTGTAAGTTTCGGCATGTATCATCACATGGTACTTCATTCACTCTTGTGAAAAAGAGAAATGGTTACTGTAATGCTTTAGAGTTATTGAAACATGCTTCATCATACATCTATGTTGCAAGAAACAAAGTATTTTTGCATGATAATTATGGAATATAAAAGATATATATCGATGCATTGAAGGAATTACATATTCCTTCTCAACATACATCTAATTGTTAAGTTAAATCTCATGTTTTATGTTATTATTGTTCTAAAGTTGGATAAATTAAACATGATTACCCAATTGAAAAAATACAAAAAATGAATGCATAAAACATATGAGTGGATTACTAAAGGAAAGAACTTTAAAAATTTATTTTAAAAAATAATAACAACCACACCCTAGCACTATAATACCCAAGATACTTTAGGTTCCAAAGTTTAAGGAATATGTAGTTTTAAAGTGTGCATCCATATTTTAGGACCTATAAAGACAATCCTTGCTTTGTAGGTTTGTATGACTCAAATTAAAAAATTTTTTAGTCCTTAGCTTATTGAACTTAGGTTAGAAGATCAAATCATTCTAGACATACTTAGTTCTTATTCTTAGTGATCAACAATTGATTGGAGCTAAATGGTAATTCAAGAACTAAAAAATAAAAAAGAACAAACTATTACAAATAGTATTAGGCTTGCTGTTATGTATATATAATCAACCCCATCAATATAGAGAAAAATCACAAAGATATAAGATATCATTTTTTTAAACGAAGGTCACATGAAGGATATTTGGAGTTAAGTACTAGTGCAACCAAATCAAAGTGAAACTATAGAAATTAGAAAAATTATTATAGGAAGTTGTATTTTGTGATTATAAGGAGATTTATTACAATATTCCAGATTATTAAATTAGATATAAATAAAAATATATTGAAAAAATAAAAAAAAATAAAACATTTAAAAAATAGAAATGAATATTTATTTAGAGAATGGCCATGAAGGTAAATCTAATGTTCTTTTTGTCATGGTTGGAACTTACTTTGAATTATTATGAATTACTTAACTAAATATATATAAATAAAATAAAATTATTATAGTAATTGTAAGTAAATAGATATTAATGTTGAAATGAGATCTATTGAAATAATGTGATATAATAAAAATCAAACTGACAAAGAGGTTTAACAATAGAAAATTAGATCACAAAATAATATAACTAAATCGAAGTAAAAATATGGAAAAATGAGTTAAATTGTAGAGATTTGCTTTTCATGAAAATTAAAAGATTTCCTCTAACATTTTTGATTGTTGAATTTGGTATGAATTAAAATGTCTAATAAAACATGTAAAAACACTTGGAGAAAAATATATAAAAATAGATAGAAGAATATTTAATTGGGTAGAGTTTTTTAAGATGAGTCCCCTAATGATTATTTTATTTTGATAAACAACATATTAAATTATTATTAGATACGAAAGATATAATGATGCTAAAACATGATAAAAATTAAAGTAATATAATGTAACCAAATCTAAACATTGTAAATGTCACAAGAGAAAAGATTTTGAGTTACAAAGTAATATAACTAAAGAGATGTAAGAACTTTAAGAAAAATAAAAAATTTCTTCAGGAAACTTGCTTACCAAGATAGCAAAGCTATTGGGTGTAAATTTCTTGATCATCAAATTTGGTATGAACCAAAATCTACTCCTATGTGACATTTACAATATTTTGAATTTGATATATTACAATACTTGAATTTTTATTCTTTTAAATTTAATATGTATTCATTATTATTTAAATAATAATTATTTGTTATTATTTAATTTTAATTAATATATTAATTAATAGTAATTCCCTATAAGGTTTATTGGGGACAAAAGGAAAATAATTGGACTCCTCATAACTAGTTTATCTAATTAAATATTAATTATATATTTTTAATTTTATTATTTGCTTAATTTTTTGCATGCCTTACTAGGCATTTTGATTCATACCTTTTTTTTGCCATCAAGGATTTCACACTTGATGTTCTTAATATCTTGGAATGGAAAATTCTTATATAATTTAAAAATATCTACAAACTTTTTTTTAATTTAGTTATATAACTCTCTAGTTCTAAATCTCATTTAATATGACCTTTGCATCATATTAGTTTGGTTATATTAAATTTCTTTAGTTTATCTCCTTTTAATTATAACACATATTTTCCTAGTATTATAGTAATAATATTTTATAATTTAAGATTATTTATTTATTTTTTCATAGTAATTAAAAAATATGTTTGATCAATACAAAACAAACATCATTGAGATAATCTCAAAGAGCTTTATGAAATTAAGTTTATGTTTTTATATTTTTAATATTATACTTTCTAGAAAATTTGCTTAATCTAAGAGTGTTTTTCATTTATACTAGATTTGACAACAAAAAATTTACAATCGATCTTCTCAATCCTTGGAATGAAACATTCCTATACAGCTTATCACATTTCTTAAAATATTTTACTTTGATTTTGGTAAAATATTTATGAAACTCTAATTCTCCACTTCTATGACCTTTATAATATCATTTTGTTATATTATGTTTCTCCAATTTATCTTGCTTTTTCTTTTTGAATTATTTACATAATATAAAAAATTATGTATTATTATTTATGCTTATTTCAATTAGTGATTGTTAGTAGTTCCAATGTGGTGAATTTGATATTAAACAAATAGATTTGAGCTTATTGCTACATTCTCTAATCAATTAAATTATTAATTTTATGTTTTTAAATAATTATTTAGATTTTTTCTTTATTTTAATGGCTTTTTTATTTTTATTTATGTTGACGATCAAGGATTTTGCAATTAAGTTTCTTAGTATCTTTGAATGTAGTGTGCACATGTAATTTATCTTATTTCTTCAAATCTTTCGCTTAGATTTCTATGAAACTTATATTTTCCTATTGCGTGACAATTATATCACCTTTATTTGTATATATTAGTTTTATCAATTTATCTTATTTTAGTTTTATTAAATTCTTTAGTTATATTAAAATAGCAATTTTATTATTTTTATTTATTTTTTTAGTCCATAGTATCTGAAAACAAGGTTTAATGGAGATGAAACAAATATTATTGGACCTTCCACGATAACCATTATCAAATTAAATAATCATTTTTATTTTTTAAAATTATTTTTTTATTATTTTGTCATGCTTTATTAGGCATATTGATTCGCATCTAATTTTTTGTATGAGGATATTGCACTTTATCTTTTTAAAATGTTATAATACAATTTTCATGTACAATTTATGTAATATTTTAAATTTACTTTAATTTTTATATATTGTCATGTATCTCAAATTCTACCATTTATTTATAATTATGTTGTAATGATTTTCCTATATCACGTTAAAATAGTTTATCATAATTCCATTTAAATATATGTTTGCTTAACGTTAAAATTATAGTTTATCATTTATGCTTATTTAGTTTTGTAACTTATAGGAATGCCAAATGATTACTCATCGAATGTAGCTCAAGTAATCCCAAAGGTTATATCAAATTAAAAAACAATTTTTATATATTAAATATTTAATTTTTTATCGTTTTGGCAAATTATACAATGCATTTTGATTCGTACTAGATTTGGCCATCAAGGATGTTACACCCCTTCATGTTAGTATATTGAAATGTCATTTTTGTTATCCAATTTAACTCCTTATTTAAAATGTTCTACTTTTATTTGCTCATATTACTTCGTAACTCGAAATTTTCTCTCGTCACCTTTAACATCACTTTAATTTTGCTATATTGCATTAAATCAATTTGACTAATTTATGTGTTACTAAGCATTTGCCTATTAATAGAACATTACTAAATTTTATGGTTATTTAATATGATAAATTTTAATAATACTAAACGAGGTCTGATGGGAACAAAACAAAAGTCATCCAACACAACTAAACAACTTCTATCTAATTAAATATTAATTTTATATTTTTAAATACTTTATAAGATTTTGTAATATTTTATAAGACATTTTAACTTGTGCATATTCGACGATGGTGGGCTTTACTTCTGATTTTTTTAGTATTTTGGAATGCAACTTTCCTTCATAATTTTTGTCGATTCTTCTCAAGTGACCTTTAAATTTTTTATTTTATTACATTACAGGAAAAAAAGGTATCTCATTTTTATTTTAATGTATATCTACTTAAATTTAAATTAATAGTCTATTATTATTATTAGAAAACTACTTTATTGACTTATAGTTATTACAAGCCAGTTCCATTTGAGAGGAAAGTAAAGTCATTGAGTCAGGATGATGAGCTTTATCTAATTAAATAATTAATTTCATATTCTTTTGAATTTTTTGGGGCTTTTGCAAGTTTTGTGAGGCATTTATTTTACACACGACATCCTTAGTATCTTCAAATGAAGTTTCATGACAATTTTTCATTTCTTCAAATTTATTTCTTTTATTTGGATATATTTCCTTGAAACATTAACTCTATTATAGTTTGAGTTAAACATCATTTGATTTAGTTATATTGCATTTCTACTATTTATCTCATTTAAACTTATATATATAGATATATATATATTTTTCAAATAATAATTTGTCATTATTTATGTTCAATTATTTTAGTAATTTATAATAATTGTAAATTAAGTGCATGGAGATGAATCAAATGTTTTTGGAGTTATTTTTATGAGCTCTTTTAAATCTAAATATTATTTTATATTTTTAGATAATTTTTTCTAGAGATTCTACATGTTTTATGAGACATTTTACTTGATATCTTATTTAATGATTAAGGATATCACACTTATATCTCTTTAGTATGTTTGAATGCAAAATTCCCATATATTCGACGTCATTTCTTCCAATAAGTATGTTTCGCTATCTTTCTATTTTTCTCAAATGCTTATCTCATGCAACATTTATAATTAATCTGATTTTATTTTATTACATTGACTCAACTTATGTCATTTTAGCTTCATTATATATTTATTTAACATTAAAATTGTAATTTATTCTTATTTTGGTTTATTTAATTTCATAATTTGTAGTGAGAAAAACAAATGTTGTGTCGTTTGTGCTCGTCTCGACGAGGTCTATCTATTTAAATATTCATTTTTATATTTCATTAACATTTTTTATTTTTTGTTGTTTTGGTATGCTTAACCAGACATTTCAATCGTAGCTTATGTTTTTTTTCTAATGCAAATTTCTCACATTATTTATAAGAATTCTTTAAATGTTTTCCATTTATTTGGTTTTATCACTATCTAACTACAATTTAATGTTGTGTGACCTTCACCTCACATTTGTTAGGTTATAACAAATTACTTCAAATTGTCTTATTGCAAGAAAAATATATATATTTTTTATATTATAATTATAATAATTTATTATTTAGTTCTATTCACATTAAAATTTATATTAATTAAAAAATATATTTGATCCAAAAGAAACCAATGCTGATGGACACATCTAAAAAAGCCTTTTGAAATTAAATGTTTATTTTTATAGTTTTAAATATTTTTTTAAGCATTTTCGCTCAATTTAAGAGTAATTTCAATTTGTAATTGTTTTAAGTATAACCCTTATCTTTTTAATATCATGGAATATAACTTTCATAAAATGTATTTTATTTCTTAAAATGTGTTTTCTTTGATTTTGTTATATTAATGTGAAACTATATTTCTTCTCTCCTATGATCATTGCAATGCTATCTTTCTTACATATATTTCTTACATTTATCTTATTTTAGCTTTCTATATATTTATTAAATATTAAAAATAATAATTTATTACAATTTTTTCTTTTTCTTCTTTTTTTACTCTTTGTAATTCCATAAAAGATCCAATCAATACAAAAAAAAATCATTGGTGTTATATTGGTGAACTCTAAAAAATTAAATATTCATTTTTATATTTTTTACATATTTATTTTTAAGGTTTTTAACATGCTTTATAATGCATTTTATTCATACCTACATTGATGATTAATGATCTTATACTTGTTCTCCATAGTATGCTCGAATGATGTTTTCCATAACATTTATTAGATTTCTTCAAATCTTTTGTTTTATTTTAATTATATTTTTTATGAAAGTTGAATTCACTTTTCATGCGACAAATTACATCACTTTATTTAGATATATTACATTACTATAATTTACCTTATTTCACCTTTAATGGTTTCTTAATTAATATTAAAATAATAATTTATTATTATTTCTAATTTTTAAAATTCATAGTATTTCCAAATGGGGTTTGATGGAGGCAAAACAAATGATATTCAACTCACATTGATGACTCCACCTAATTAAATCATTATTTTTTATTATTTTTTATTTTGGAGTACTTTATGAGACATTTTTATTTTTACCTAATTTAATGATTAATGTTGTTCTACTCATTGCTTTAAATATCTTGGAAGACAACTTAAAATGAAAATTTTTAAAATTTGCTTCATGATTGAGTTATATTACTATGCAACTGAAAATTTGTCATCCTAAGACCATTATGTTGTAGTTATTTTGTTGAATACTTTGTTTCAATTTATTTAATCCTATCTTAAATTTATATTTAACTAAGACAAAACAGAAGTCATTGAACTTTCCTCAATGGGCGCTATCTTGTTAAGTAGTTATTTTATATTTTTAATTAATATTTTTATAGTTTTAGGACATTTCATGAGGGAGTTGGAGCACAACTTTTTAAATATAATTTACCTTATTTTTTAAATTTTTTTTCCTCTGATTTGATTATATTTCTATGTGGTTCTAATTCTCATATCATGTGACTTTCACATCACTTCAATTTGATTATATTGTATTGCTTCAATTTTCCAATATATAGTTTTTTTATATTTTCTCAATATAAAAATATAAGTTTGTTATTGTTTATATTTATTTAATTTATTAAATGTTTCTAATTAGAAAAAATGATTTGTCAAAGTGAAACAAAAGAGATTGTGATTATTTAAATGAGTTCTATATAGCTAAATTTCTACTTTTATATGGTTTTTAAAGAATTTTATTTTCTTTTATTTTGAATTTCCTTAAAGGGACTTTGATTTAATTTAATCTAGTAATTGAGATTCTAACACCCAATCATCTTATAATCTTAGAATAAAACTTTCCTAATTGAATTTTATCGTTTTGTCATATTTTTCAGTCCATCTTGGTTTATGTAACTCTAAATCACTTATTATGTGACATTTAAGTTGTTTCTATTTGGTTATATTACATTGCCATCATATTTCTAGTTGAATATATATTTAATTTATTTTAAAATATTTATTTGTTTATATTTATGTTTAATTATATAGTAAATTAGTCATAACAGATCGAGATGAGATCTTTTTGAGAAAAAACAACTGCTATTTGACTAGACATGATGAGCTACATCCAATTTAATATACATTTTGATATTTTTTAAAATTTTATTTTTTTTGGAATTTTACATGCTTTGCGAGATTTTTTTATTAGCATTCGATTTGACTATTGAGGATATTATACCTAATCTCCATAGTATTTTTTGATGCATCTTTCCTATATAATTTATCTCTTTTCCTAAAAGTTTTGCTTTTGATTACATTTCAGTTTGGACATAATTTTGCAATTGAGGATGTTACTCTTACTATTTTTAGTATCTTGGAATGCAACATTCTCATTTAATTTTTCTCATGTGTTGAAAGCTTTCACTTTCATTTGCTTTTAGTACTATGTAACCCTAAATCTCTTCTAATGCAACATTTACATGGCATATCTTTGGTGATCTTACATAACTTCAATTTATCTCATTTTAGGTTTATTATATATACACCAAAAATTAAAATAACAATGCATTGTTATTTACTTTTATATTTCTTAGTAATTTTTAACAAGGTCTAATGGAGATAATAGAAATGTCATTAGAGTCATCATCAGGTTCTTTAACGAACTAAATCTTCCTTTCTATATTTTTAAATTTTTTATTTTCTAGTATTTTTGCTTGCTGTATAAGATATTCAATTCGTAGCAAATTTGGTTATCGATGACATTTCACACAATCTCCATTGTATTTTGGAAATCAAATTTCCAATATAATTTATCTCACTTAGCCTTTTACTTTGATTTGGTAAATTCTTATGTAACTCTAAATCTACTATCACGTGTCCATTATGTCACATTGATTAGTTTTATTAGTTTTCTTCAATTTATATCATTTCAACTTCAAAACATATTAGCTTAAGATTAAAGAGATAATTTGTTAATTTTTATGATTGATTAATTTTATGTTTTGTAATAATTCTAAACTATGATTAGGAAGAATTAAATGTGGATGGACTCATCTCCATAAGCTCTACCATATTAAGTAATCAATTTTATGCATTTAATGTTTTTTTTCTATAGTTCTATCATGTTTTATAAGTCATTTTATTTGGTACCTTATTTTATGATCTAGGGTTTTAAGCTTGATCTCCTTTGCATTTTGGAATGTAAACTTCACCTGTAATTTATCCTAGTTTTTAAAATTTTTCAATATTATACTACTTTCATTTACATAATTTTATCTTCATTGTCCTTTTTCTTAATATTGAAATAATATTTTTTTATTTATACATATTAATGGAGGTAAATCTTTGAAATTTCAATTAAGGTCTATTAAAAAATTACAATAGCCATCATACTCATCTTAATGAGTTCTATCCAAGTAAATATTAATTTTAATATTTTTAAATATTTTATTTATGGGCTTTTTTCATTCCATATGTGATATTTTTATTTGTACCAGATTTTGTGATTGAGGATTTTACATTAGATCATCATGGAACCTTGAAATGTAATTTTGCCATACAATTCTACTCATGTAATGAAAATTACCACTTCATTTTGTTTAGTCATTCTAAATCTCTTCTCATGTAATTTTTACATTGCCTTTATTTGGTTATATTTCATTACTTCAATTTGTCTCATTTCAACTTATTATACATCTACTTAGTATTCAAATACCAATTTATTATTATTTATTTTTAATTACTTTTATAATTCAAAGAAATTCAGAGTGAGGTTCATTTGAGACTAAATTAACATCATTGGAGTTATCCCAACAATTTCTATCCAATTAAATATTATGTTTCATGTTTTAGTATATTGTTTAAGTGTTTGTCATGCTTTTTGAGGATTTCAATTTATAACTATGTGACAATCAAGGAAGTTACAGTCAATTTCTTTAGTATATTGGAATATAGGTTCCTTCTACAATTTATCCCTTATTTACAAATTTTTACTTTGATTTGATTTTATTTCTATGAATGTCAAATTTTACGCACATGTGAATTTAAAGCCTATAATTTTCTTATATTACATTGTTTCATTTTTTTATTTTAACTAAAATATAATTTTACTTTTTTCATTGAAATATTAGGCTATATTAATTTTTGTTTAGTTAATTTTGTAATTCATTGTAAATAAGCATTGTAGGAGTCATGTTGGTGAGTTTTATCAAATTAAAAATAAAATTTTATATTTTAAATGTTTTATGTCGTATGATTTCCACATGTTTTGTGAGACATTTTTCATCATAGTTTATTTTATGATCATGTAAGTCACACTAGTATATTTTAATGCAAGTTTCCTATGGATTTTACCTTATTTCCTCAAAGTTTTGTCCTTAATTTTCTTATATTACTATGTTACAGTATTTCTCGTTTCATGTGGGCATTACATTACATTGTTTTTGTTACATTAAATTGCTTCTAAGTATCTCATTTTAACTCGATTTAAAAATTATTTAATATTAAATAATAATATATTCTTATTTATAATTATTTATTTTTATAACTTTTAGCAATTCAAAACAAGGTTTGTACAAAAAAAAAATGGTAGCTAAACTAATGTTGACGAACTCCATCTAATTAAATTTTCATTTAACATTATTATGTATTTAATTTTCAATTTATTTTAGATAAGTTTTTTCTTTCATTTTGATTCATACAAAATTTGATGATCGATGATGTTACTCTCGATCTTATTAAGCACTTGGAATGAAATTCTCCCATACAATTTATCTCATTTCTTAATGTTTTAATAATCATTTTGATGTATTACTCTGAAACTGAAATCTCTTCTGTTATGACCTTTATATCAGTTTGATTTTTTATGTTACATTGCTTCAATATATATTATTTTTCTCTTTAATATATATTTACTTTATATTAAAATAAATATTTATTTTTATTGATCATTTATTTGTTTTTATTATTTCTAATAATGTTAAAATGAGGTCTCATAGAGAGGAAACAAAAATCATCAGACTCATCTCGATGAGGTTTAAACGTTTAATTTTTTTTGTATTCTCCATCACTTCATTTTTTATTGTCTAAGGACAATTTCCTAGCATTTTTCTTTTACCAATTTTTATGTTTGCATTTGATCTCGTTAATATCATAGAATATATCTTTCTCCTCTGATTTATGTCTTCTCTTAAAGCTTTTGACTTTTACGTGATCTTTTTATGTTGTAACTCTAAATCTACTCTTCAATGACCTTTAGTTCTCATTGTTCTAGTCTCATTACTTGGCTTCAACTTTTTTATTTCTAATTTAATATGTATTTTTTAATATTGAAATAATGGTTTATTAATATTTATGCTTATTCTCTTTAATATTTTGTAGTAATTTATAATGCGGCATGGTCAAGTTGAAATAAATGTCATTAGACTCATCTTGTTGAATGTTATCATTTCAAAATACTCATTTTATATTTTTTTTGGTTTATTATCCTTTGAGTTTTTGCATCTTCATGAAACTTTTTATATTATTAATATTAATAGAATTTGTCCCAACAAGGTTTATCAAATGAAATATTGATTTTAATAATTTTTTAATTTATTATTTTCAAGGGATTTTTCACATTTTACTAGACATTCTGATTTATAACAAATTTGATGATTGAGGAAGTTATATTTGATCTCCTTAATATCTTAGACTCTATCATTCTTATACAATTTACCTCTCTTCTTCAACTTAATTTGCTTTGATTTGATTGTATTAACATGTAGTCCAAAATCTCTTTATATATGACGCCTACATTGCTTCGATTAAGTTGTATTATTAATTTTTTATTTATCTAATTTAAAATTTAATATATTTCTTTGATATTTAGATAATATTATATTATTATTAATATTTATTTAATTTTATAATTTATAGTAATCCTAAACTAGGTGCAATTAAGATGAAAGAGATTGCCTAAGGTTGATCTCAATGAGCTCAATTTAAATAAATATTTCTATTCATAAAATAAAAAATTTATTTTTATTGTTTGCATATGATTTATAAGATATTTTGAATCGTACTTTATTTAATGACTGATGATGTTACGGTAGATCTCCAAAGTATCTTTGAATATAATTTTCTTTTAAAATTTTCCTCCTTAGTGTTTTTCTTTAATTTGTTCATATTATTATGAAACTATAATTCTATGCTAATATGACCCTTACAACACTTTGATCTTGTTAAACTACATAACTTAAATTTGTGTAAGTTTAGCATTATTTTATATTCACATATAGTAAAATTATACTTTATCATTATTTATGTATATTTAATTTTGTAATTCTTAGTAATTTTCATTAAGGTTCAATTTAAACATAAAAAGGTTTTTCAACTCATCTTGATATGCTTTATAAAAAAAATATTTTTTTAATGATTTTAAATATTTTATTTTCTAATGTTTTAACACCCTTTATGTGACATTTTGATTCACAAATAATTTTATATTTAACAATGTTGCACTTGATATTCTTAGTGACATAGAATGTGACTTTCTCATAGAATTTATCTCATTTCATTAAATTTTTTATTTTTTTACCTAACTCTAAATCTCTTATCATGTGACTTCTACATCAATGTTTTTTTTGCTACATTTATTATTGCTTCAAGGTATTTCTTTTGAGCTTTAATATATGTATGTGCTTAGTATTAATATGATAATTTATTAATTATATAGAGCTTAATCAAATCTTGTTTTGAACTTTTATAATTACAAAAGTATATTCGACACTTCTCTTTATTTTGGTAATACTACTATGAAACCATAATTTTCCAATCATGTGGCTACATCATTATCATTTTGTTGTATTAAAATTCTTTAAATTTCAGCATTTCATTTTTTTATATATATTTACCTAATATTAAAATGATAATTTATATTATTTATGCATATTTGTTTTGATAGTTCACTATAATTCTTAATGAGGTCCTACGAAGAAGAAAGAGATGTAGTTAAACTGCTCTCGATGAGCCCTACAAAGTTAAATATTTATTAATATACTATTAAATATTTTTTATTAATAACATTTAGGACATTTTACAAGAAAGTTTAAATTGAACATAATTTGACATTCAAGGGAATTGCAGTTGATCTCCTTTGCATCTTACATTATAAATTTTTTGTACAATTTTTCAAATTTATTCAAATGTTTTCTTTAATTGGGTTACTTTACTATGTAACTCTAAGTCTATTTTCATTTGACATTTACATAACTTTCATTGAGTTGGATTATATTTCTATGATCAATCTAATTTCTCATGGTCTATATATCTGCTTAAAATTTTAAAAATATTATATTATCATTTATGACGAGTTACTTCGGTAAATCACAGTATTTGCAAACTAGGTTCGATTATGACCAAATAAATATCATTGGACTCATCGAAATAAGCTTTATGCAATTAAATATTTTATTATATATGTATATTTTAAATATGTTAGTTTATAGGGTTTAGGCCTACTTTAAGAGGCATTTTGACTTGTACATGATATTTCAATCTAGGATGTTTCACTGATCTCCTTAGTACAATGGAGTGCAACTTTCCTAGACAATTTTTCAAATTACCCTAATGTTTAGGTTGGAATTTGTTATAATACTATGTAACTCTAAATATCATCTTATTTTACCTTTATATCATATTAATTTGGATTTATTGTATTGTTTAGGTTATCTCATTTTAGCTTTGATATATGTTTTAAAAACATTAAATCAACAATTTCTTTTGCACTTGTTTAGTTTAGCAACTCTTAAAAATTTGAAACTAGGTTAGATAAAAAAGAAATAAATGTCATTGGAGTTGTCTTATCATGCTTTATGTCATTAAATCTTATTTTCTATATTATGAAGTATTTTATTTTAAAAATTTTCATATTTTATGAGTCATTTTGATTCATATTTAAGTTGACTATTGAGTTTATTGTACTTGATCTTCTTAGTATCTTGGAATGCAACTTCAACTTATAATTTATGTTGTTTCTTCAAATTATTTTTTTTTAATTTTATTATATTACTGCGAAGCTCAATTTCTTCTCACATGTCACATCTATAAGTCTATTATTATGTCATATTATATTACTTCATTAATGTTATTTTAGCTTTATTATGTATTTTGTAAATATATAAATAGTAATTAGTTATTATATGCTCTCTTTTTCATTTTGTAAATAATTCATGTTGTGGTAAAATCAATATGAAATAAATCGTGTTTGACTTGTCATAATGTGCTTTAATTATTAAAATAGTTTTTAATATTTTATAATTATTTTGTTTTTTTAACACTTTGACAAACATTTTGATTCATGTTTGATTTGATAATCAAAGATGTTACACTCGAACTACTTTGTACGTTAGAATATAACCTTTTTGTGCAATTTGCCATAATTTCAAATAATAGAATTTTTTTCATCACTTTTATTTGGTATTGTTAAATTGTTTTAATATGCCTTATTTTAGCTTCACTTTATGTCTATTTAATATAAAAATAATAATTTACTATTTTTAATTATTTTTTTAATGAATTTGTAGTAACCCCAAATGATCTTAGATGGAGATGTAGTAAACATCTATAGACTCAACTCAAATAGTTCTATCCAATTAAAAGTTCTCATAAACATTCTTTTCATTTTCCTTAAAAGTTTCACTTTGATTTCATTTATTTTTAATTTAACTCTAAATCTCCTCTAATGCAACACTACAACACTTTCACTTATATCATATTCATGAAATTTACTTATTTTTGATTTAATATATATGTACTTATTATTAAAATAATAAAATTCTATTATTTATGCTTATTTACTTTCCAAATTCATAATAATTCTTGGCAAGGTATGATCATCATGATAAAGAAGTCAGTGGACTCATCTTGACCAACTCTATCCAACTAAAAATTAATTTTTATTTTTTTAAATTACCTATTTCTTATAATTTTTAAATGATTTACTAGATATTTTGATTCATACCTGATTTTTGATCAAGCATATTACACTTGATCTCTTAAGTACCTTTTAATTTAGCTTTATTATCTAGTTTATCTTATTTCTTCACATTTTGTTCTTTGATTAGATTAGCTTACTATGTAACTCTAAATCTCCTCTACTTCTACCTTTACATCGCTTTGATTTGGTCGTCTTATATTAATTTAATTTATCTTTTTTAGATATTTAATATATATATGTACTTCATATTACAATTTTAATGTATTATTACTTATATTTATTTATTATGAAATTTTTGGTAAATCCTAAAAGGTACAATCGAGATGAAACTATTATCATTAAATACATCACTATGTACCATACAAAGTCAATTTTTTAATTTGCATGTTTTTAAATATTTATATTTCAATAAGTTTTACATGATTTATGAGATATTTTCTGTTATACTTGATTTGATGATCAAGAACATTATAATTGATCTCATTACTATCTTGGAATATATTGCTCCTTTATAATTTACCAAATTTTGTTAAACATTTCACTTTGCTTTTGTTATTTTAATTATGAAACTAAATTCTTCTCTTATTTGATTTATGCATGTCTTTGATTTGCTTATATTATAGCACTTCAATTTATATCATTATTATTTTATTACAAAATCTTTTAGTATTATAATAAAAATTTTTATCATTTATAATATTTATTTTTATAATTTATAGTAAATATAAGTATGGTTTGACTGAGATGAAATAAGTATTGTTGGACTATCCTTAAAGAGCTCTATCTAATTAAATATTGATTTCTAAGTTTTTCTACAAATATTTCTTTTTGTATGATTTTTGCATATTTTATGAGAAATTTGGATTAAAAGAAGATTTGATGATGAATGATGTTATAGTGGATCTCTTTAGTATATTGGAATGCAAATTTTATGTATAATTTCTTTCATATCGTTAAAGATTTTATTTTGATTTTTTTATATTACTATCAAACTTGATTTTCTCCTTTAAGGCAACATTTGGATCTCTTTGATTTAGTTCTATTATATTGATTCGATTTATCTCATTTTAGGTTTAATATAAATTTAATTGTTATCAAAATAAAAATTTATTCTTATTTCTTAATTTTCTCTTTTGACAAGTCCACATGATGTTTATCCAATTACATATTCAATTTGAAATTTTTAAATATAATATAATTTTTTTTATCATGTCTTATGAGATATTAAAAAATGTAGAAAATTTTAAGAACATTGATGTTCTTGTTGATCTCCTTAGTATCTTAGGAAATAACTTTCCCATTCAATTTATCTAATGTTTTCAAAATTTTCAGTTTAATTTGCTAATACTACTATGTAAATCTATAAAACTGTCAAGTTAGCTTTACATCTCATTTATTTAATTCTATTACATTCCCTTAAAATTTGTCAATAAAACTTTAATGTATATTTGTTCAATGTTATAATAATAATGTATTAAATTTATGCCAATTTGTTTTTGAGGTATATAAAATTTCTAAATGAGATTTGATTGACAAGAAACACACTTCTTTTGGCCCTTCTAAACGAGATGTATGTAATTGAATATTCTAACTTTTAATTTTAGATATTGTATTTTTTTAATTTTTAGCATGTCTTATGAATAATTTAAAAACAACCCTAAATTATTGATCGATAGTGTTACACAAGATCTCCTTATTATGTTAAAATACTACTTTCTCTAGCAATTTATCATGTTTCCTCCAACCTTCTATTCTTTGTTTATTGTACTAGCATTTAACTCAACATTTCCTCTAGTGTGACATTTACATTATTTTGATTTAGTTATTTGGTATTACATAAATTATCTAATTTTAGTTTTAATATTTATTTTCTTAAAATTAAAAATAATAATTCGAAAGGAGGATCAATCATTTAGTATCATGAATGGTAACTTTCTTATGCAGTTTATTTCATTTTTTTGAAGTTTTCGAATTCATTTTGTAATATTATTATGAAACTTTAATTTTCATCTCATGTGATTATTACTTCTCTTCAATTTATTCATATTCCTTGTTTTAGTTTATCAAATTTCAACATTAATATATGTTGTCAGTTATTAAAATAATAATTTATTAGTATTTATACTTATTTTTATTATAAATTAGTAGTAATTCCATCGAGGTCAGATGGAGTGTAGTAAACATCAATGGATTCATCTCAATAACCTCGATCTAATAAAATATTCGTACTTTTATTTTTAGATATTTCATTTTCTAGTGTTTTTACAAGCCTTACAAGACATTCTTATTAATAGTTGACTTGATGATTGAGGATGTTACCTATAATAACCTTAGTATCTTAGAATACAAATTTCATATATAATTCATCTCAATTTTTAAATTTTTTTTGTTTGATTTTGTTATGTTATTATATAACTCCAACTCTATAGTTTTATGACTTTTGCATCTTTTATATTTCTTCATGAAATTTATTTAATTTATCTTATTTCAACTTCAATTAATATTTTCTTTGCATTAAAAAAATTCATTATTAATTATTCTTTTTTTCATTAATAATTCATAGTAATTCTAAAGTGGCCCAACATAAATGAACGATATGTCACTTGATTTGTCTTGACAAGCCATATTAAATTAAATAAATTATTAATGTATTTTAATATTTCATTTCATAACATTTTAGCTTTTTGCTTGAGACATTTTTCCTTATACTTGACTTAACTATCGTTGACAATACTCTCAACTTGTTCAATATCAGCGAATACAACCTACACAATTCATCTTTTTTATTCAAAAATTTTTCTTTGATTTTATTATATTTATATTTAATAGAAAATATCTTCTTAGGTCACCTTTACATCAATTTGATTTAGTTTTTTTACATTGCTTAAATTTATCATATTTTACCATTAACATATTTTTATTTAAATGTAACACAATAATTAATTGTTATATTTCTTTATTTAATTTGGTAATTCATAATATTTTTAAACATGGTCTAAACAATATAATATAATTTTACATCAATTTAATTTTTTTATGTTTTGTCATGGTTATGTTAATTGAAATTTGTACTATTTTAATGATTGAGGATGATAGTCTCACCGTTCTTAGTATTTTTGAATGCAATATTTCTATATAATTTATCTCATTTGTTCAAATATTTGATATTTATTCCTTCCTATTACTATGTGAATTCAAATGTTTTCATTATTGCCCTTTATATCACGTTGCTTTGATTATATTATATTACTTCATATTACCTAATCCAAACATTTTTATATATTTACTTAACATTAAAAAAATCACCTATTGTTATTTTTTATAATTCACATTGGAAATTTAAAATACTTCAAAGCAAATTCTGGTGGACATGGAATAATTGCCATTAGATTTGTCTCTGCAAGGCCTATCTAATTAAGCTTTTGTTATTTTATTTTTTAATATTTATTTTTAAGATTTGGTCATGCCTTATAAGTTTGATCAGTTTATACTTGATTTGATGATCAAGGATGCGGTAACAAACCTACTTGGTATCTTAGAATCCAAGTATCTCATGTAATTTATCTCATTTTCTCATAATATTTCACATTGAGTTTGTTATAAACAATGTCACTCTAATCGTTCATGTGAGTACAACATCATTTTTGTTTTATTGCGTACATTAGTCCAATTTATGTCTTTTAAGAATTAATATATATTTATTAAATAATAAAATAATTATTAATAATTATTTATGCAAATTTTCTTTTGTAATCTGAAGAAGTATTCAATGAGGTCTGACAAAGGCAAAACAAATATTATTAGGTCTCCTTGTTGAGCTCTATCCAATCAAATCATCAGTATTATAATTTTATTATTTTAGTTTCAATGTTTTTAGTATGATTTATAAGAAATTTTGATTGGTGTCTTATTTAATGATGAAGGATTTTACCCCTATTCTCCATAATGTCTTGGAGCTTAAATTTTGTATACAATTTATCTCACTTCTTTAGATGTTTTACTTTGATTTAGTTGAATCTCTATGTATGTTGAATCTCCTCTCATGTGACTTTAACATCAATTGATTTCATGTTTTTATATTTCCTTAATGTATCTCACTCCATGTTTATCATATTTCCACTTCTTACCTTGCTAGTTATTTTATTTCATTCCTAATATGATAATAGATGAGGTGCCACTCAATCTCTTTAGAGTCTTAGAATTCAACTTTCCTACATAATACGCTTAATTTCTTAAATATTTACGTTGATTACTTTGTATTGCTATGTTACTTTAATTATCCTCTTACATGACCTCTACGTGACTTTGATTTAGTCATATTATAATGCTCTTTATGTCATTGCAAGTTAACATAGAATCATTTAATATTAAAATAATAATTCTTATTTGAGCATATTTATTTTGGTAAATTGTAGCAATTATAAATGAGGTTTGAATTAGACAAATTGAATATCCTTAAACTCATTTTTATGGGTAGAATCTAACTAAATTTTTGCTAGCATTATAAGAAATCTAGATTAGTATCTTATTTGAAGATCAAGGACATTACACTTGAACTCTTAATATCGTAGAATGCAATTTTAATGCAATTTTTATCTTTTTCATTGAAGATTTTTCTTAGACTTATTCAAATTATTAAGTTTCTTTAATTTTCTTCTTATGAGACCTTTGTATCTACTAGACTTAGTTATATTATATTGCTTCAACTTATCTGATTTAAGTTATGATATATATATAAGAAATATTAAAATGTTAATTTGTTGTTATTTTATTTTGTTTATTTTGGTAATTTATAGTGACTCTAAACGAGATCTAATGGAGATAAAATAAATGTTATCAGACTCTTCTTAATAAGCTTTATGCAAATATAAAACAATTTTCAAATTTTTATATAATTTTTTATTTTCACACTTTTTCTGTTACATTTGATTTATATCTAATTTGATGATCAATGATGTTCCTGTGCTCCTCTTTAGTTTCACTGAATTTAAATTTCCCATTCAATTGATCAATTTTTTTCAAATTTTTCACTTTGATTTGGATTTATTACCATGTAAATCTAAATCTTCTCTCGTTTTACATTTATAACACATTGACCTGATTATATTATAGTCATTTAATTGATCTCAAACAAACTTTAACATGTATTTCTTCAACATAGCAATAATAATTTTATCATTATTTATGGTAATGGTTTTGGTGTTTCAAGTAATTCCCAAGTGTTTTGAATGAGATGAAAAAACATTGGTTAATGCATCTCAATGAGATCTATCCAATTGAATATTAAAAATTTTAATTTTACATATTACAATTTCTATGATTTTAGAATGTTTTATGAGTCATTTTATGTTGTACTTCATTTTATGATGTATGATGTTATAGTAAATCTCCTTAACATCTTTCAATACAACTTTCTATTAGAATTTTTATTATTTCCATAAATTTCTTGTTTTTATTTTGTTTATTTACCATGTAGCTCAAAACATTCTCTATTGTTATAATTACATCACATTGATTTAGTTACATTACATTAATCTAATTTATTATATTTCAAATTTAATATTTTATTTTTTATTATTAAAATAATAATTTGTTATTATTTAAGATTATTTAAATTTGTAATTAACAATAATTCCAAAGTAGTATTGTTTAAGATCAAGTAAACATCAACAAAGTTATCTCTATAAGCTCTATTTAATTGAATATATTTTTTAAAATATATTAATATCTATGGCTTTTGCACATTTTATAAAGCATTTTGGTTCATACCTAACTTTACAATCGAGCATGTTACACTTACCCAAAGAAAATTTTTTTTTGCTTAATATAAAAGTAATAGTTTATAATTTTTATGCTTTTATTCTTTAGTAGTCGATAGAAACTTCAAATCAAGTTTAGGAGATACGAAACTAATATCGTTGGAGGCATTTTGAAGAGAATTATCCAATTACATATTGATTTCTAAATTTTTTAGATATTATATTTTGTGATATTGTTTGACTGTTCTTGATGCACTCTATACAAATTAAAATTCGTATTTATAATTTTAGATATCATATTTTCCAAGGCAACAACATATTTTTATAATCAATTTGATTTGTACGTAAATGTTCTCATGTATGACATAAAATGTTATTTTGATTTGGTTATATCACAGTACTTTAGTTTAGCACATTTTTCATTTTAATATTTATTTGCCAACTATTAAAAAATTAATTTATTATTATGATTCATTACTTACTACTTCTAATAGAGGTTTGATTGAGAAAAACAAACAACATTGGACTCATCTCGATGAGCTCAATCCATTTAAATATTCAACTTTATATTTTGAGATATTTTGTTATCAAGGGTTTTAACATGTTTTAAGGGGCATTCTCAGGCATAACTAATTTGACAACGAAAGATGCTACCCTTTAACTCCTTCATATAAATGAATGCAACTTTTGCACATAATTTATCTCATTTCTTCAAATTTTTCATTTTTATTTCGTTGTTTTACAGAGAAGTCTAATTCTTCGCAGTGTGACCTTTACATCACCTAATTTGGTTGTATTACATTTCATGAATTTATCTTGTTAGAGATTTAATGTATATTTTCTTGACATTAAAATAATAATTTGTAATTATTTGTACTTATTTAATGTGGAACAATCTAGGAGAAATAAGAATTATTAGTTTGATTTGAAGAAATATTACTTTTAAAAAATTTTAATATTTTATTTATTAGTGTTTTTTACATGTTTTATGAGATATTTTTGTTCTAATGAAACTTGACTTTTGATGATATTGCTATTGATGTCATTGGCGAGATGTCATATGACAAACCCATATAATTTGTCTTATTTGTTAAAATATTTTGCTCTAATTTGGATGTCATTTTATCAATCTAATTCTCCTATTGTGTGATCTTTACATCTCTTTCATTTAGTCATTTTAATTTGGTTAAGCTTATCTCTTTTTTTAATATTAATATAATAATTCATCATTACTTATGCTTATTTACTTTGGTATATCATAGAAATTCAAAACATTGTTCGATCATACAAAATAAATTTCATTGGAATTATCTCATCCAGCTCTATCGAAATAAATATTTATTTATAAATTTTTAAATTTTTTTATTTTATTTTAGTTTACTTTATGATTCATTTTGATTCACAAGTGATTTGAACATGAACGTTGTTATGCTAGATCACCATATTGTCTTAGAATGTGACTTTCCTATAAAAGTTCTCATTTTCTTAATATTATTAGCTTTGATTTGGTTTTATTATTTTGTAACTCAAATCTCCTTCTATGTGACATTTGTGTTGTCTTGATTTAGTTTTATTACATTTTTTCAATTTAAATCATTTAATACTTTAATATATTTATTACATTTCAAAGTATTATTTTATTATTTTTTCTTATTGAAATTTATTTTTTGTAGTATTTAAAATAAGGTTTAATTGTGACAAGACAGTCACCATTGAACTTATGTCATCGATCATATTTTTCAAGGGTTTTTAATGATAAGTCATCCATACTTGTAACTTATGTTATGATCGAGGATTATACTAAATCTTCTTACTATCTTTGAATGCAATATTTTTGTACAATTTTTGATCAATTTTTTAAATGATTTTCCATCATTTAGTTATATTGCTTGATGTCGTATTGTTCCACCATTATGACATTTACATTCTTTTAAGTTACCAAGATTAAAGTCCTTGAATTTATCTTGTTTTAATTTTAAAAGAAATTTATTTAATAGTTAAGCAGTAAACCTTTATTATTTATCTCTAATTAGCTTTATTAATTTGAAATGACTCAAAGTAAGTTTCGATTCAAACAAAATAGGATTCTTTAGACTCCTTTCCACCAGCTCTATTTGATTAAATATTTATTTTTATCTTTTCAAATATTTTATTTCCTATAGTTTTAGCATGCATTACAAGATATTTAAATTCTTACTTTATTAAACCATCGAGGATGTTGCACTCAATATTATAAGTAACTTGGCATGGTATTTTTCATTATACCTTATGTCATTTATGCTTATTTACAATAGTAATTCATAAAAAATTAGTTTGAGATCAGATCTAGACAAAATAAGTGTTGTTGGTGTTCTCTTGACAAGCTATATCAAAATTTATTCATTTTTATTGTTGTTTAAAATCTTTTATTATCTCTTGTTTTTGCATGCTTTATATGACATTTTAATTTAAGAATATTGCAAAGATTGACTATGTTACATTATATCATTCGTATCATGGAAAGTAACTAACTTGTAATATTTAATTTATTCAAAATTTTCACCTTGAATTGGGAATTTTACAAATTATGTTTAAATCTATTTTAATGTCACCATGACATTACTAAAATTTAGTTATATTACTTGGCCTCAATTTACTAAATTGTACTAATAATATGTATTCTATATTTAAATAATAATTTATTGTTATTCATGCTTACTTATTTTGATATTAGTTGAAATTTCAAATGAGGTCCAATCTAGAAGAAAAAACCCTACTTAGGCTCATATGTATTAGATCAATCTAATTAAATATTCTTTTTAATATTTTAAAATATTTAATTTTTTTTGGTTTTGGTATGTTTTAGGAGACATTTTCTTTCATACCTAATTTGATGATCAGAAATGTTACACTCTATCTTCGTAATATCTTCAAATTTAGAATTCTTATACAATTTATTTTATTTCCTTAAAGTTTCACTTTGATGAAGCTATATCTATGAAACTCCATATCAACTCTCGTGTGACATGTACATTATTTTGATTTTGTTATATTAATTTTTTTAAGTTATCACATTTTTTATTTTTAATATATATTTAGTTAATATTGAATTACTAATTCATTACTATTTATGCTTATCTAGTTACAAAATTTATAGTAATCCCAAAAGAGGTCCAATTGAAACAAAACAAGCATCCTTGGACTTGCCTCTATAAGGTATATCAAATTACTTATACATTTATACTTTTTGAAGTTTTTTATTTTCATGGGGTTTTCATTTTTTTAGAGATATTTTTATTCTTAAAAAATTTGATCATCAAAGATGTTATGCTCAATCTCCTTAGTTTTTTATTTTGAAATATTTTTCTTTCAATGGTCTTTGTATGTTTTATGATATATCTTGATTTGTGCTTGATTTGATAGTTAAGGATGTTACACTTGATCATTTTTGTTTTTTATAATGCGACCTCTCCATGGAATTTATCTCATTTTCTTAAATATTTTTCTTTTATTTGAATGTGTTACTATGAAACTAGAGTTCTCATGTCACATGATCATTGCATATTTTTGATTTGGTTATATTATAGTGAGTCAATTGATCTTATTAAAGCCTTATTTTATGTTTATTGAATATTTAAACCAGATTATTATTATTTATTCTTAATTGGGTAATTAGTAGAAATTTTAGGTGTAGTATTAATAAGGATAACAAAAGACATCTAACTTGCCTCCATTAGCTGTAAGTAATAATATATTAATTTTTCTATTTTTTTAGTTAATTTATTTTTTAGAATTTTGGCATACTTTATAAGATTTTTTACTTCATATTTCATTTATAAATTGATGATGTTACACTTAATGACTATAATATCTTCGAAGGCAACTTTCCTATACAAATTATTTAATTTTTGCAAATGTTTTATTTTTTTATTTTGTTGTATTACGATGAAAATCTAATTCTCATCTCATGTGAATTTTATCTCAGTTTAATTTTGTCATACAAAATTACTTTAATATATATTTGATTAATAATAAAATAATATTTTTTAAATTATTTATAGCTTTTTTAACTTTTAATTCACAATATATCCAAAGGAGGTGTCTTCAATGAGTAATTATCAAATATTTGTTTAGAATTAAATATTAGCCCCATGAAATAAAATTTTAATTTTTAATTTTTAAATATTTTATCTCTTTGTTTTTTCAATGCTTAATGAAGAATTCCAATTGACAAATAATTTAATAATCAATGGTGCTAAACTAATGTCTTTAGTATCTTGGAATGAAACTTTCATGTATAGTTTATCATATGTTTCCACATTTTTTTATTAGATTTGATTATTTTTCTATAATACTTTGACTCTATCATTTTTCTACCGTTTCATCACTTTGTTTCGTTTATATTACATTTTTTTAGTTTGTCATATCTAATTGGTAATATAAATTGCTTGACAATAAAATAATAATTTAATATTTCTCTTTATGATTTTAAATATTTTATTCGGTAGTGTTCTGGCATCAATTCATAAGATATTTCAATTTTTAGGTAATTTGATGTTCATGGATGTTATACCCAATCTCCTTTGTATATTAGAATGCAACATTCTTGTTCAATTATTCTAATTTATTCAAAATTTTATCCTTGAGTTGGTATATTATTATGTAAGTCATAATATTTGCTTGTGTCAACTTAGCAAAGTTGTGCTTTTTGTGTAAGACATTATTTTAATGATTTGTATTTCGACTTAAATATATATATTAACTTAATAATATAATAATAATTTCTTTTTACATATGCTTGTTTAGAATCCATAGTAATTCCAAATATGATATAATTGAGTTGAAACAAAAGTTGTTTTGCTCACCTTGGTGAGCTCTATAAAAATAAAAATTGACTTGTGCATTTCAAGATATTTTATTTTAATGAGTTCCGACAATCTTTATGACACTTATCAATTTATACTTGACTTGATGATGAAGAATATTATGCTCAATCTCTTTAATATGTTTGAATGTAACTTTTGCTAAAACTTTATCCCATTTGTTCAAATTTTTTTTTTACTAAGTCGTCCGACATTGAAAACCTAATTCTCTTATCATGTGACCGTTACATGCATTTAACTAGGTCATATTATATTACTTCATTTAATCTCACTTTAACTTTAATACATATTTATTAATTTTTAAAATTGGTGTAGATTATTATTTTTGCTTATTTAATCAAGTAGTTCATAGAAATTAGAAATGATGTCCAATTGAGATTAAAAAAAAGTCCCCATAATCACATTGATAAGTTTTATGCAATCGAAGATCAATTTTCATATTTTGAAATAATTTATTTTCTAAGATTTGTTAATGCTTTATAACATAATTATTGGCATAAATAATTTGATAATTGAGAATGTTGCACTTGATCATCATAATATCTTTGAGGTGAACTTTCTCATGCAAATTATATCATTTTTTAATATTTTTTACTTTGATATATAATTCCTTACTTTTAAAATATAAAATTATTACTTTTTATGCTCATTTTCCTTGATAACTCACAATAATTAATAATTTGGACTGATGAACACCAAATATTTATCATTTGACTCATCTTATAGTATTATATTTAATTAAATATTCATTTTTATATTTTTAATTATTTTTAAATTTTTACAATTTTTCTTGCAATACAAGTCATTGTAATTTTTACCTAATTTAGCAATTTATAGTGTTACACTCAATCTTCTCAGTATGATAGAGTCCAATTTTCCATAGTTTATTTCCTTAATATCTTATCTCCTGTCATGTGATCTTTTTATTTCTTTCATTAGTTTATACAATGTTTCACTTTATCTCTTTGTAGTGGTAATATAAACTACTTGATATTAAAATAATAAGTTATTATTTGTATGATTATTTACTAAGGTAATTCATAGTAATCTCATTCAACATTAGATCAAGAGAAAGGAAAGGTTATTAACCTTATCTCAACCATCTTGATAGTTTTAAAAATTTATATTTATATTTTTTTGAGATTATATGTGATATAATATTTGCATATTTTCTAAATATTTTTAATTTCTAAATGATTTTTTGATCAAAGTTGTTACACTTGATCGTATTAATATCTCAGAATATAACTAACCATTAAAATTTATCTTATTTCTTAAAAAATTTCATTTTCATTAGGATATATAACAATATAAAACAAAAACTGATCTTTTTATGTTGTTTACATTTCTTTGGTTTAGTTATATTATATTTCATCTATTTATCTTTGTTCATAATTAATATTTCTTTACTTGTTATTAAAATGTTAATATATTGTTATTTGTGCTTATTTTTTTTGATAATTTTATAGTATTTCTAAAAGTAGACCAAAGAGATGAAACAAATGTCATTAAACTGATCTTAGAAAGTTTAAACAAAATTAATTATTTTTTTTTGAAACTTTGTAAATATTTTTTAATTTTTATAATTTGGAATTTTGCATGAGACATTTATCTCATTACTAATTCGACAATTAAGGATGTTACACTTGATCTTCATAGGGGAATGTAACATTCTTGTAAATTTTGACTTGTTTTTTGAAATTTTTTTATTTTACTTGGTTATATTTTCTTGGAATTGTAATTTTGATGTCATGTGACCTCTACATCACTTTGATTTATTTATATTTTGTAGTAACACTTTCACTTATTTCCAAGTTAATATATTTATTTATATTTTTACGATTAAATAACAACGTTTTTATTTATGCTTATTAGGATTAGTAATTTGTGGTAATTTCAATCGAGGTTTGATCAAGTGCAACAAAAATCATTGAACTTATTTCAAAGATCTCCATCCAATTAAATATTCAAATTTATAATTTTGTATTTTTATTGTTTTTATAAAATTTATGTGGGATTCTAATTTGAAGTTGTTTTTAGAATTAAGGATTTTACAATTTACCCCCTCAGTATGTTTGTGTAGCAATGTATACAATTTTTCTCTTTCCTATGAGCCTTTTATTTTGATGTTCTTTTACTATTATAAAAATGTAATTCTCATCTTATGTGACCTTTACTTTGCCTTGATTTGACTATGTTGCACTACTTCAATTTTTCATATTTTAGCTCTAATATTTGTTTGCTTCATATTAATAAATAACATGTTATTATTTCTACTTATTTATTTTGGTAGTTTTTAGTAAATTGAAATGTGTTCTAATCCAGATGAAACAAATCTTGTTAGATTTGTCTTACAGGATTTGTAAAATTAAATTTTTTTTTGATGTTTTATTTTCAAGAGTTCAGTTATGCCTTACTCGACATTTCAATTTGTACTTAGTTAGACTATCGAGGACTTTGTGCTCGACCTCCTTAGTATGCTAGAATAACACTTTATAATAAAATTTATCTTATGTCTATAAAATACTTTTGTTTCATTTTTTTTATATTACTACTTAATTCTAACTCTCTTATAGTGTGAATATTATAGTATTTTTTGGTTAATTTACATTACCTAGATTTATCTAATTTTAGTTTTATATATTTTAACTTAATATTAACATAATAGCTTTTTATTATTTTAACTTTTCTCTAATTTGGTAACTTGCCATAGCTCTAAACGTGGTACAATTAAGATGAAATAAACATCTTTAGACACATGTTATTAAGCTATTTCAAAATAAATATTCGTTTGAATATTTTTAAAACTTTTGTTTCTTAATATTTTAGCATGCTTTACTAGTTATTTTCATTCATAACAAATTTGAAGTTTGAAGGTGTTGCACAAAAACTTCTTATTTTCTTGTAATGCAATAATACAATTTAGTATATCTCATCTCTTGTTACAATTAACTTTTTTTATAATATTGCTTTATGACTATAATATCTTTACATATGACTTTTACATTGCTTTAACTTAGTTTTGATATATTTCTTTATTCCACTACAATTAAGCATTAAAATATATTTTGTTGAATATTAAAAGAGTTAAAAAATTATTATTATTTATTATTTTTGAAATATGTAATTCATAAAAATTGCAAATAAGATTGTTTGTGAGGAAGCAAAAATTGTCAAACATACGTTGACAAGCACAATCTACTTTATTATTAAATTGTCTATCTTTCAATATTTTTATTTGTTGAGATTTCATAAATTTTCTATGATATATCAATTGGCACCTAATGTGATGATAAATGATTTTACACTCAATTAACTTTGTATCTTTGAAAGAAACATTTTCATATAATTTTTCTTATTTCTTTAAAGTTTTCATCTTTTTTGTTATATTGTTATGAAGATAATTTTTTTTTCAAGTATAACCTTTACATTTCTATGATTTGGTTACAAAACATTGCTTTAAAATATCATATTTTAGTTTAATATATTTTAACTTAATACTAAAATAACAATTTATTAATTCCCAAATAGTATGATAAATGAGAATGTGACACAAGATCTCCTTAATTGAAAATAACTTTACAACAAAATTTACCTCATTTAATTTATAACATGTGCTATGATAAAGTTATATTTAACTGTAGTTTTAAATCTCATTTCTTTTCTACATAATTATGACTTACGTCTGGTGTTATTACATTAGCTCAATTTGTTATATTTTGACTTTAATATGTACAAATTAATGAATAATAATAATTTGCAACGTTTATTCTTATTATTTTAATTTATAAAAGTCTAAAAAAGGTTTTATTGAGAATAAAAAATGTCATTGTAATGTAATTTTATCAAATAATTTTTAAAAGTTTTTAAACTTTTTTCTATTATTTTGTTATTGTTCTTTATAAACCTAGACATCTTATCTTATGGTGCTTACATTACTCTTTTTTGGTCAAATTATAATGTTTTAATTTTTCTCTTATTTTTAATTTGATATATCTTTACTTAATATTAAAAGAATATTTTGTTATTATTTATGCTTATTTAGTTTGGTAAATTAAAGTAATTACAAATGAAGCCTAATCAAGGTGAAACAAATGCCATTAGAGATAACTTGATGAGCTTTATCCAATAAAATATACATTTATATGTTTTGAAATATTTTGAATCCAGGATTTCAGCATGCTTTATGAGGTATTTTAGTTCATTCCTTATTTGATAATCGAGGATGTTACATTTGATCTCCTTAGTTTCTTAGAATGTCACTTTTCCATATCTCATTTGTTCACATTCCAATGTTTTGTGTATTACAAAGGTACTCTAATTCTCTAGTCATGTGCTCATTACATCATTTTTGTTAGTTATATTGTTTCAATTAATTTAATTATTTGTATTATATCTTATTGAATATTTAAAAAATAATTTATTATTATTTATGTTTACTTAAATTTGTAATTCATAATAATGCTATTTTTGACCTAATCGAGAATAAACAAAAGTTATTAAATTGACCTCAATGCGCTCTATTTACTTAAATATTAATTTTTGTTTATTTAAAAATTATAATTTTCTAAGATTTTCACATTCTTTATAAGAAATTATAGCATTAACCTGATTTAAAATTGAGAGTATTGCACTCAATTACCATTATGTTTTGGAATGGAACTCTGTTGTGTTAATTATAGTAATTTTTCCATTTTTTCTTTGATTTATCTGTCTCAATGAAACACTAATTGTCTACACAAGTGTTCTTTACGTTGCCTTAATTTTGTTATCTTACATTGACTCAATTTATGTTATTTTAGCATTATTATATATTTACATAATATGAAAATAATCATTTATCACTTTTTATGCTTATTGAACTCGATAATTCACTAAAATTTGAAATGATGTCCACTCATGATGGAACAAATATTGTTGGACTCATCACAGTAACCTTAATTAAATTAAATATTCATTTATAAATATCTAAATATGTTATCTTGTATGGTAGGGATATATTTTACAAGGCATTTTGATTTATGCTTATTTTCATGTTACAATTAGTCTCATAAGTATCATGACGTGCAAACCCCACATATAATGTATTGCAATTTTTAAATATTTTTTGCTAAATTTTGTTCTAATGTTATGAAGCTGTCATTCTCCTCTTATATGACCTTTTGATCTATTTGATTTATTTGTGTTATTGTGTTTTAGTTTTTCTCTTTTTAGTAGTAATAAATACTACCTAATAATAAAATAATAATTCATAATCTTTTTTGTAGGAACTACATTTTTTAAGATTTTATCATGTTTTATGAGTCATTAGATTTGTACTTCAATTAGTAAGAAAAGATGTTACGCTAGATCTCATTAATATTCTAGAATGCAAACATTCTTTATAACTTAACTCATTTGATCAAATTGTTCATTTTTTGTTTGGTTCTATTATTATATAACTCAAAATTACCACTTGTGTTGTATTTGCATCAACTTGATTTGGTTGTATTACATTACTTTTGTTTAACTGATCGTTTTTTTAAAATTTATTTTCTTACTACTAAATAAATAATATTTTACTTTCATTTAGTTTGGTAATTAATAGTAACTCAAAATGAAGATTGATGAAGGAGAAACAAATATCATTAGACAGGTCAAAAATGAGGTCTATAAAATTAAAAATTCTCTTTCGTATTTTTTAAAATATTTTTATTTTAGGGCTTTAACTTATTTTACAAATAATTTTATTTTTTAATTTGACAATTTAGGATGTATTGATCTTATTTTATATCTTCATTTAGCATTTGATTTTTAATTTATCTCTTTTCTTAAATTGTTTTGATTTTATCTTGTTATATTACTATGAAACTTTAACTTTCATCTAACATGGGCTTTGAACTATTTTAAATTTTTATTTTACAAAGCATAGATTACCTCATTTTATCTTTAATATATATTGATTGATATTAAAAAAATAATTTTCTATTATTCATCATTATTTACATTGGTAATTTACTATTTTTTAATTTGAGGTTTAATGGAGTAAAACAAAGATTGTTGAACTCATCTCAAAATCTATATATAGTTAAACATTAATATTTATGCCATTTATGAAATGTTTTTGCATATTTTTTTATATTAATATGACAATCAAATTCTTGCCTAATGTGACCTTTACATCCACTATATTTAGTTACATTATATTATTTTAATTTATGTCAAGTAATAAAAAATTATTTTCTATTATTTATGCATGTTTAGTTTGCCAATTTTAAGCACTTCCAAATGAAGTTCAATCGAGACAAAATAAATGTTTAAATTGTTCTAATGAGCTCTATCAAAATAAATAATTATTTTTATCTTTTTGACAATTTAATTTTCTCAATTTTTATTATACTTTACAAGCCATTTTGATTCATGGTAAATTTTATTATAAAAAATATTAAACTTGATCATCTTACTTCTTTGAGTATGACATTCTCATAATATTAAACATATATCTTAAAATATTTTCCTTTGAATTTTTTATATTTCTTTTTAGCACTAAATATCCTCTTGTGAGGCCTTCACATTGCTTTGAATATTACATTTACTATTGCTAAAATTTTGCTAATTTTTTTATTTGTTTTTATTTACTTAATATTAAAATAATTTATTTTTAATATTTATTATTATTTTCTTTGGCAATTTGCCATAATTGAAAACTTTTATGATCATGATGAAACATATTTGATTAGACTCAACTTGATGACCTTCAACCAGATAAATATTAATTTGTATTTTTTTGAAAATAATTTATTTCTTAAGTTTCAAGAATGTTATAAAAGTCATTTTGATTAGCAACTTATTTAATTATCAAGGATATTATACTTCACTTTAGAATTTTAGAATGCAACTTTTTAAAAAAATTATCTAATTTCCTAAAATCATTCACTTTATATTGTAATGTTACATTTTTAACTTCAAATGACCTCTCAAATTTGCTTTGCATCACTTTTATTTGGTTACATTACATTATTTTATCTTATATTTATTCAAACTTAAAATATGTTTTTTGAGTAATAAAATAATTAGTTATTATTATTTATTCTTATCTTTAAATTGTATTTTAAAGAAACTCTAAACGATATGTGATCCAAATGAAACAAAGTTTGTTGAACTTATCTTGGCAAGATCTATCCATTTAAAAATTCATTTATAAATTTTACACATATTTTTTGCTTTGTTTTTGGTAGACTTTACACGACATATTGATTCATACTTGATTTTGAAAATCGACGATTTTACACTAATTCTACTTAGTATCTTGGAATGCAGCTTTCTTGTACCATTTTTTGCTTCTTTCCAAAGATTTTTCTTAGATTTGCTTATATTATTTTGAAGTTCTGTTTCTCCTCTCCTATAATGTTTAATTTTGTTTGATTTCATTAGATTACATTTCCTTAATTTGTTTCATTTCAACTTTATCATATGCTAAGAAAAAATTAAAATTACACGTAATTGTACTTTATGCTTATTTCATTTACAAATTTGCTTATTTCATTTTGTTATTTTTTAAATAATTTTTTTTAGGGTTCTTACATATTTTACTAGTCACTTTAATTCATATAAATATTTTGATTAATGAAGCTACACATGATCTGCATATTATCTTTCAACTTTCTCATACAGTTTATTTTATATAGTTAATTATTTAACTTTGCTTGATTTATATTATAATTTAGCTCTAAATCACCTATATTGGGACCTTCTAATGCATTTATTTTGTTATATTACATTCTCCTAATTTAATTATTTTAAATTTAACATATATTTACTAATTGAAAAGTAATAATAGATTATCATTTATAAATATTATTTTTTGTAGTTCACAAAAATTCCAAACATGGTCCAATAGAGACAAAATATGCATCGTTGGACTTTTCTCAATAAGCTCTATCGATGAAAACATTCATTGTGTATATTTTAAAATATTTTTTATTTAGAATTTTGGTAAGCTTAAAAAGACATCTTCATTCATACCTAATATGATGATTGAGGACATTAGATTCAATGTATTTAGTATTTTAGAATGTAGCTTTTGAGAATAATTTCTCTCATTTCTTGATTTCTTTGTTATATTTCCTTAAAACTCTAATTTTACTCTAATTTGTCTTTTACATAATTTTAATTGATTATATTATGTTGTTGCAATTTATCTTTGTTTAGTAATAATAAATATTTTCTAAACATTAAAAATATTATTGATTATTAATTATTTTTAAATTATTTTGGTAACTCACAAGAAATCTAAAGGAGACTTAATAGCAAAAAAATAAACATCATTAAACACTCCTTGACTTGCTATATCTAATTTAATATTCTTTTGAATAGTTATAAATATTTTATTTTCTATAGTTTTGGAATATGTTATAAGACATTTTGATTTTCAACAAATTTGATGTTCAAAAGAATTACACTTGATCTTCTTAGTTTATTGAAATGCAACATTTTTATAAAATTTATCAATTTTTTCAAACTTACATAGATTTGGTTATATTTTTATCTAACCTTAAATCTCTTCTAATGTGATGATAATGTCAAATCATTTTTTATAGTATATCATTTTAGCTATCACTTTTTAACTATATATTTTCTTTGTATTAGAATGAAAATTTTTTAATACTTACAATTGTTTATTTTAGTATATCATAAAAATTTATAAGTTGGATTGATCGATATGAAATTAATGTCGTTGGACTTGTTGTAATGGGTTTTATGTTAATAATATATTTTTAATATTTTAAAATATTTTATTATTATTTATTTTTTGCATATTTTATGAGGCAACTAAATTCAAACATTTTTTATGATCAAGAATGTCACACTCAATTTTCTTGGTATGATTAAATGAAACATAGCCTACAATTTCTATCATTTTTCAAAACTTTGCATTTTTATTTGCTATTGTTACCATGAAAAACTAATTCAACTCTTATATCATCATTATAATGTTGTGATTTTGTTATATTGCATTATATCAATTTATGTCATTTTAACTTTGTTATATATTTGATAAAAAGAAAATGATAATTTATTATTTTTCTGGTTTATTTTCTTTAGATATTTGATGTAATGTCAATGAGGTCTTATCGATATATGAAAACATGATTGGAGTCATCTCAATGAGATCAAAGTAAGTAAATAATTTTTTGATATATATATTTTTTTTTTTAAGGTTTTGAAAAATTTTATGACAAATTTCAATTTGTAGCTTATTTGATGAACAAGGAAATTGTACTCGAGGTGCTCAGTATTTGGAATCCAGCTTTCTTACAAAATTTATATTGTTTCTTTAAAACTTTAACTTTGATAATGTTAGATTTTTATAAAATTATGACACTAGCCTCATGTCACCATTACATCATTTTTTTTGTTATATTATATTACTTCAACAAATGTTATTAAGTTTCATTATATATTTACTAAATATTTAAATATAATTTATTCTTATTTATGTTAATCTTTCTAATAATTTAATGTAATTTTAAATGAATTTAGATTGATAAAAGACAAAAATAATTTGCCTCATCTAAATGTGTGCTAATCAGCAAAAAGTTCATTTTCATAATTTTTTAAAATGTTTTATTTTTTATGGAATTGGCAAAGCCTTACATGGAATTTTTCTTTGTGTTTGATTTTTGTCTTACTATCCTATGATGCTTCTTTCATATATAATTTATGTCATTTCTTCAAATTTACTATAAAACCTTAATTCTATTATTTCATGACCTTTATGACCTTTTTGAATTTTTTTGAAATTCCAATTCTACTCTCTTATCACATTTATACCACTTTGATTTGGCTAGACTAAATTTTTTTATTTTATTTCATCAAAGGTTTTAGCATATTTACTTCATATTCAAAAAATTATTAAACTAATCCTGGACGAAAAAAATGCTGTTAAACTAATCTTCACTAGCACTATCGAGTTAAATGGTTTTTCCTTATTTTTAGTTATTTTATTTTTTAGTGTCTTTTATGCTTTATGCAACCTTTCAATTTTTCAAATAACTTGATTGTCGATGATGTCTCACCTGATCTCTTTAATTCTTGGAACTTTGCATTCTTGTATAATTTATCATATTTCTATATACTTTTAACTTTTATTTTGTTATAATACTATGTAAGTCTTAATCTTGCCTCATGTGACCATTCACATTGCTATAATTTTGTTATATTACAATATTTTAACTTTTTCCTCATTTTAACTTTAGTATATATTCACTTAATATTAAATACTTAGTTCATTCATATTTATGATTAATTTTTTTGGTAATTTTTATTAAATTTAAATGAGGTGTAATCAGGATGAAAAAACTTCTTTTCACTCATCTTAATGAGCTTTATCAGATTAAATATTTGTTTATATATTTTATGGAATTGTAATTTTTAGCATGTCTCTAGATATTAACATTCTTACCTAATTTAATGATCAAGACTGTTACACTATAACTCTAAATTGTCTTGGAATGCAACCTTTTTGAAAATTTTATCTTATTTGTTCAAACTTAGAGCTTTGACCTTGTTTTGTTATTATGAAACTCTTATTCTCCTCTCATTACTAATTAGTACCATTTTGATTTAGAGCTATTTAAATACTTTCATTTACCTTATTTCAACTTTGTTATATGTTTATTGAATACTAAAATTATTTTATTTGTAATTAATTCTTATTTAGTTTTATAATTCATAGTAATTCTAAATGTTGTTTGATAAAGATGAAACAAATATCATTAAACTACCTCAAAGAGCTCTGCTAAATAAATATTTTTTTAATATTTTTATAAATTTTCTTTGCAGGGTTATTGAACTCTTTGTAAGAAATTTAAAATTTTCACATTATTTCAATAATAACGATGTTACACTCAATCACCTTGATCTATTGGAATGCATCATTCCTATAAAAAATATCTCAATTTTTCTAATATTTTATTTTTATTTGATTGTATTACTATGAAACTCAAATTTTTCTCTCATGTGACCTTTACATCACTTTTGTTTGATTATATTATATTGTTTCAGTTTATCACACTTCAGATTTACGATTTATTTTATTGATATTGAAATAATATTTTATTATTATTTATGCTTATTTAGTTTCGAAATTTATGGTAAATCAAATAATGTTTGAATAACACAAAAACAAGATAGTGTTGTATTAATATCCTTTATATATTTAAATATATTTTTAATTTTTTTAATTTTCTCTTTTGCTTGATTGAGAAAAATCAAATGTTCATTGGCACATCTTCATACACTATATCAAAATATATATTCATTTTTATATTTTATGGTATTACATTTTGTATGGGTTTTACATATTTTTTGAGTCATTTATATCCATACTTGATTTGTTGATTGAGAATGTTTCACTAAACCCCCTTCATATCTTGGAATTTAACTTTCCATTACTATCTATCCCATTTCATCAAATTTTTCCATTTTATTTGGTTTTATTGCAATGTAACTCTCAAAATCATATCATATGACATTTATATATCATTTATTTTGCTATATTATGTTTCTATAATTTATCTAATTTCACAATAATAACAAACAAGGCCTAATCTGGATGAAAAAATTTTTTACACCCATCTGGACAATCTCTATCCAATTATCATTTATATTTGTATTTTTAAATATCTAAATTTTTTAGGTTTTTTTTATATTTTATGAGATATATTAACTCTTACATAATTTTATGGCCTATGATGTTATGATGAATCTTTGTAGTATCCTTGAATGCAACATCCTCATATAGTTTAACTCATCTTTTCATAAATTTTAACATGATTAAAGTATATTACGATGAGTCTCCTGTTTTTGTCTCTTATGATTATTACATTACTTTAAATTTTTTTTATTACCTTACTGTTATTTATCTCATTTCAATATCGTTAAATATTAATTCATTTGGAAATATGATTTTAATATTATTTATATTTACTTATGTAATTCACAAAAATTGCAATCGAGAAATGATTGTGGTGTAACAAACGTTGTGGGACTCACGATGATGTCGTCTATCAAATTAACTATTATTATTTAAATTTTTAGAAACTTTATTTTGTAGTGCTTTTTTTATTTTATAAGATATTATAATTCGTGCCTAATTTGGCAACAAAGATTTTAGTGCTCGATCTGCTTTGTATTTTCAAATGTAACTTTTACAAAAAATTCTTACTTTTTTACATTTTCATTTATTTATATTTATTTAACTCTAAATCTACATGTCGATGAACAAAATTTATTTAACTCCACTTGACAAGCTTTATCTAATTAAATTTTTTTATATTTTTTTATTATGTTATTGTTTATCATTGTTGAAATGATTTATTGGAAATTTTGAATTGTATCTCATTTGTTATTAAGAATTCTATAGCGGTCTCCTTAGCTCGAAATGTAATATTTTTTTACTTATTATCTTTTATTTTTTAATTTTTTTCCATTGATTTTGTTTTATTATTATGAAATTATAACTCTTCCGACATATGAGCTTTACATAGCCTTAATTTGTTTAATTACATTTATCTTTTATTTTTCAATTTTTTATTTTTTTATATTATTATGAAACTATAACTCTCCTCTCATTTGAGCTTTCATATCTTGATTTGTTTAATTATATTTGCAATGTTTATGTCATTTGAGCATTCATATATATTTGATTACTATTAAAATAATAATTTATTTTTATTTATGTTTATTTTTTTTGTGATTTGTATTGATTTGAAATAAAGTTCGATTGAGGCAAACAAAACATTATAAAACTCATCTTGATGAATATATTCAATTAAATATTCATTACTAAATTTTTTTTCTAGTATTTGAGAATTCTTTACTATTTAACTCTAAATCTCCTCACATGTGAGGTTCTCAATTTTTTTTGTTTTCGGTTTTTTACATTACTTAAATTGATCTCCTTAATCATTATTTTTATTCACTACACATTAATATAAACTATTATAATAATTATGCAAATTTACATTGGTAATTCATAGTAATTCTAATTATTGCTTGATTAAGATAAGCAAAACTTATAAGGTAAACTCTGGAAAACTCTGTATAAATAAATATTTATTTTTTTTATTTTAAAAATTTTATTCTAAGTATTTTTGCATGTTTTATGAGACATTTTAATGGATACTTAATTTGATTATCATGGTTCTTGTAGTTGATCTCATTAGTATCTTAGAATATAACTCCATATAAAATTTATCTCATTTCTTCAATTTTTTTAATTTTATTTAGTTACATTCAAAATGCCTTTAGGTGTGACACTTTTATCACTTTGATTTGTCTATATTACATCACTTCAATTTTTCTCTTTTTTCTTTAAAATATATTTGCAAAATATTAAAATGGGTATTTCAGTTTTTTAAATATTTTATTTTTAGGAAATTGGCCCCTTTAGGAGACATCAAGATGTCATAGTCTATCTCTTAAGTATCTAGGAATATAACTTTCTCATATAATTTGTCTTATTTCATTGAAGTTTTTGTTTATATTTGGTTATAAAATTATGAAACTGTATTTCTCTACTCTCATAACTTTTACATTGCTTTGATTTTGTAAGATTCCATTGCCTTAAATTATCTTATTTAAATATTAATAAAGAAATACTTTCACTTAGAACAATAATTTGTTATTATTTTTCTTCTTTGCTTTTACAATTCTTCGGCATTCCAAACAAGTTCTGATAAAGATGAAACAAATATTGACGATCTCATGTCAATGAGCTCTATCTAATTAATTATTCATTATTTAGGATTTTGATAGCTTATTTTCAATAGTATTGGTATGTTTTAAGAGAAAAGTTAATTCTTAACATGCTTATTGATTAAAGATGTTACACTCTTTAGTATCTTAGAGTGCAACATTTCCAATAAATTATCTTATTTCAGCAATTTTCCAATTCTAATTTAGTTATATTACCATAAAACTCGAAATCTCTTCTTTTGGTATATTTTTCTTTCGCTTAATTTGTTTAAATTATATTGTTTCAGTTTTTCTATTTTAACCTTCAATATATACTAACTAAATATTAAATAATATTTTTTTATTATTAATGTTATTAAAATATGAGCCATTGAACTTCACTCGACAAGCTCCAACAAATAAAATATTAATTTTATAGTTTTTAAATTATTTTTTGGTTTTTTGAATTCTTTATGGAATTCTTTGATTAGCATATTATATAATTATCAAGGGTATTGCACTCAATCACATTGGGTTTTATCACACTTCACATGACATTTTAAAATGTACCTAATTTGATCATCAATAATATTGTGCTCAATCTTTCATGCATCATGGAATACAAATTTCCAATGCAATTTGTTCTTATTTGTAGAAATGTTTTTATTTGATGTTATTATATTGTAACTCAAATTTTTCTCTCATGTGACCTTCACTTATCTTTCGTTTTGCGCTATGAAATTAGTTTATTTTTGCTCGTTTGATCTTTAGTATATATTTGCTTAATATTGGAATATTAATTTGTCATTGTAAATAAATATTTAATTTTGTAAGTTATAGTAATTCCTAATGATCTCTAATGGTTATGAAATAAATGTCATTGGACTTGTCTGATCAAGCATCAGGAAATAAAACATCCAATTTGATCTTTTCAAATATTTTTTCTATCATTTGGAGATGTTTTATGAAACATTTTAACTTGTACATATTTTGATGTTCAATAATGATGAACTTGATCCTAAAATCTTGGGATGAAATTTCTTATGAAATCTATCTCATTAATTTTAAATATTTTTCTGTGATTTAATTAAATTACCATGTAACTCTACATCTTCTCTTATGTCACATTTATATCATCTTGATTCGATTATATTTTATGTTTCAATTTATTGAATAATAGATTCAATATATATGATTTTAACATTAAAATAATAATTTTATATTTCTTATTCTTATTTACATTGGTGTTATGCAAAAATTTCAAATGGGGTTTATTTTTAACGAAGCAAACATTGTTGTCTATCTTGATGAGATTTATCAAATTATATATATATATATATATTCATTTCAATATTTCTTAAAAAGTTTCACCTTTTAGGGTTTTAAGATGCTTCGTGACATATTTTATTTCCAACTTTTTTGACGATCGAGAATGCTACACATGATATCTTATGTACAGTACAATGCAACTTTCCCCAACAAATCGTCTAAATTTTACAAATCTTTCTATTATTTGAATATGTAACCATGAAAACCTAATTTCTTTCTTATATAATATTTATATCACTTTGATCATGTTGTATAACATTGGTGCAATTCATCTCATTTCATATTTAACATATATTCACATAATATTAAAAGAATATGTTTTAAAATTAATTACATAATTTGTAAAATTTTAAATGATGTATGATAAGGGAAAAACAAATTTTGTTATACTCATCTTGATGGGCACTACATAATTACATATCGATTTTTATGGTTTATACATTTATTTTGTGGAGTTTCTTTTGCTTTCTAAGGAATTTGGATGAATCTGATTTGAAAATTATTACTCTCAATCACCATTGTATATTGTAGAAAAATTTCCAGCACAAATTTTCTCATTTCTACAAATTTTTCCTTTGATTTTGTTATATTACTATGTAACTTTAAATCTTCTCTAATATTACCATTATAACTCTTTAATTATATTGTATTTCATTACTTCAATTTAACTTATTAAAATAATAATTATTGTTTACTTATGTTTGTTTATATTGGTGGTTTGCTATAATTCTTGCTGAGGTTAAATCGAGAGGAAACAATTGTCATACGACTAGACTTGACTTGCTTTCTTAATTAAATAATGAAATTTGATACAGTTAAAAATTTTATTTTCCTTGATTTCCATGCGCTTTGCAAAATATTTTTATTCAAACTAAATTCAATGGTCAGAGGTATTACACTTGATCTCTTTAGCTTCTTGGAATTTAACTTTTATGTTAAATTAATCTCACTTGAAATTTTTTCTTAGCTTTGACATTACATATTGAAACTATAATTCTTATATTGTTTACCATTACATCCCTTGAATTTTATTGTATTAGATTGTTTCAATAAATCTTTTTTCTTCCTCAATACATATTTACTCATTATTAAAATAATAATTTACTATTTTTTATACTTTTTTATTTTTTGTAATTTTAATAATTCTCAATGAGCTCGAATGGAAAAGAAAAAAATTACTGAGACTTCTTCATATAACCTTTATTGAATTATATATTCATTTTACATTTTTAAATACTTTATTTTTTAGATTTTTGACATGCTTTGTGACATAATTTGGTTCATACTTAGTTTAATGACCAAGGATGTTATACTTGATATCCTTCATATCATAGAATCTATCTGTCCCTTACAGTTTATGTCACTTTTGAGAAGTTTTGTTTTGAAATAGATACATTACTATAAAAGTATAATTCAGGTCTCGTTTGAACTTCGTAACACTTTTATTTGTTTATAGTACTTGCTTATATTTATCTCATTAAAGATTAAATATATTTTTTATTTTTATTAAAAAACAATTTATTATTATTTATGTTTATTTACATAAATATATTATGTTTAATGTTTTTAATGTAATCTTTTATGCTTTTTGATTTGGACCAAATTTGATAATCAAGGATTTCATACTCGATCTTTTTAGTGTCTTTCAAAGTGAATTATCTTATAATTTATCTCATTTCTTTAAATTATTTCCTTGATTTGAATATGCAAGTACAAAAGTCAAATTCTTCTCTTGTGAGACTTTTATATCACTTTTGCTTGGTAATATAATAGTATTACTTCAATGTATGTTATTTTTGGTTTAATAAATATATTTTTTAATGTTAAATTACTATTATTCATTATCTAATCCAAATTACTTTTGTAATTTGAATTATTCCCAATCAAGATAGATGAGGAGTAAACTAAATCATTGGACTCATCATTATGAGCTCTACTCCTCTTTATGTGCATGATATATGACACTTTTTAATTTGTCCTTAATTTGAAGATTCAGATGGTTATGCATGCCGTTCATTTTCATATTTGAATGAAACTTTTGAAATAATGAGACAAATTGTTGAGGATAATTGCTTTATAAGATAGTTAGGACACCGAATGCAACATCTCTAATCACTAAACAAGGTATGAATTGAATTGTTTCACAAAGCATACTAAAACAATAAAATTATAAATATTAAAATTGTGTAAAAAGTGTTTAATTTTATAGACCTTCTCTGAATGACTCCGATGATTTTCCTTTTATCTTGATTGGAGTTTGATTAAAACTATTACAAATTACAAAAATTAAAAACATAAATAGTAAAATAAAATAATACTTTAATACTAAGAAAATTTATATTATGGCAAATATGAGTTAATGAAAAATAATGTAATATAACCAAATCAAAGATATGCAAGGGTTACAAAGGAGATTTTGGGAAGGTTGCATTCTAAGGTTTCAATGAGATTGAGAATGACATCGTCAATAAATAAATTAGGTATAAATCAAAATGTTTTGCAAAAAGTGCTAACTCCCTGGAAAAATAAATTTTTAAAATATCAAAGCGAAGTATTTAATTCAACAGAGGTCATTGGGAGAAGTCAAATAAATTTGATTTTTCTCGATCAAGCATTGTTTTAAATTAAAGTAAATTACCAAATTAAATAGAAATGTATATAAATTAAATTATTTTTAATATTAAATAAAAACATAATAAATTTGTTGAAGATAAATTAAAGTAATATAATATAACAAAATCAAAGCAATCTGAAATTAATATGAGAGAAGAATTAGAGTTACTCATATATAAAAAAGAAAAAAATTTAACAAATAAAGCAAGTTGTTCAAAAAAGTTGAATATTAAGATAATAACAAGATAAAGTGTAATATTCTGTATCACCAATTTAGGTACTATTTAAAATATTTGGTAAAGTGTGCTAAAATAATAGACAAGAAAATTAATATTTAATTAGATAAAGGTAGTGTAGCGAAATCTAGTGATGTTTTTTCATCTTGATTGGAATACTTATAGATTTCTTTTAATTATTGCATGAAAGAAGAATAAATATATTAATATTATGTAAAGATTTGTTGAAGCTAAAAGAGATAAATTAAAGTAATGTATTATAACCAAATGAAAGATATAGAGGTCACATGGTAGGAGATTTATAGGTATATTATAATTTAACCAAATCAAAGAATGAGATAGATTCTACTAGAAAATTACACTCCAATATACTATAAAAATCGAATGTAATAATATCCTTAGTTGTCAAATGAGGTACCACTTGGACAATCTCATAAAGCATTCCAAAACCTCGAAAAGAATATTTAAGACTGTAAAAATAAATATCTAAATATATGTAGCCCATTCACATGAGTCTAATAATAGTTTTTCACCTTGATTAGCCCTTGTTTAGAATTACAATGAGTTAACAATATAAATAATAATAAATTTTTATTGATTATTATTTAAATATTAAGGTAACAAGCATTATCATCAAAATGAGATTATCTGAAAAATAGTAATATAAGAAAATCAACGTGAGGTCACATGATAAAAGATTAAGAAAAGAAATAATAATATAACCTTAAGTAAATATATGCTAATAATGGAACAAGTTAGATTGAAATAATTTAATGCAATCAAATAAAAGAGACGTAATGCTGATAAGTGACGAAATTTTGTGTTACATTACAATATAACGTAATCAAAGAAAAAAATTTAAGAAATAAGACACATATTAAGGGCAAGTTACCTTCCAAGATACAAAAGAAATTGATTATGACAACCTTGATCATCAAATAAGGTGTGAATCAAAATGCATTTTAAATCATATGATAATCATAGAAAAAATATTAAAAACATACACTGTGATTGGTTAATTAGAGAGAGGTCATCAAGATGTTTCGAAAGACATTGATTTTGTCTTGATCAAACCTTGTCTTGACCTTAATTGGAGTAAGTGTAAATAATAATAATGTTAATAATAAGTAGATATATGTTAAACCTAAAATTAATTAAACAAAGTAGGGCAACATAAACAAATCAGAGAATGTAATAGTTTGATGCTGGGAAATTATGGTTTCATTGTAATATACTAAAATTAAAATGGAACATTTGATGAAATGAAATAATTTATGTGATTGTGTTACCTTCAAACATATAAAGGAGATGAACTATAACATATACCATCATGAAATCTAGTAAAATTAAAATTGTTCATAAAGTTTTCCAACATTATAGAAAATAAACTTTTTTATGACATAATAACAAATAGTTAATTCTAATAATGCTCATCACGAAAAGTCAACCTATCTTTCTTCCATACCTATTGAACTTCATTTGGAATTATAGCAAATTACCAAAGTAAATGAACTTAAATAATAGTGAATTATTATTTTAATTTTAAGTAGATATATATATATATAAACAATATAAATTGAAGTAATGTCATATCATAAAATTAAAGCTATGTAATGATCAATAGTAAGAGAATTAGAGTTGTAATGTAATATTAGCAAATCGAAATAAACATCATGAATGAATTTTGTAAACTATTCAAGAAATGTTCTTTCTAAGATACTAAACCAATGAAATGAAACTTACATAATAACCTAACTAGGTGTGAATCAAAATATCTTGTAAAGTAGGACAAAATCATTGGAAATAAAACATCATAAAAAATAAAAATTAACATTTAATTGGATAAAGCTCGTTATGATGACTTAATTGAAGTTTCTTTCATATCAATTGTACCTCATTTGGAATAACATTGAATAAACAAAGTAAATTAGCATAAATAATAATAAATTATTATTTTCATATTAAGTAAATGTATATTAAAGTACATATAAGCCAATTTTAAATTATGGTGTATAACCAAATAAAAAACATGTGAAGTTCGAATCAAAAGAGAATTAATGTTACAGAACAATATAATCATACTAAGGGAAAACGCTAATAAATGAGATAAATTAAAATGGAATGTTGTTTTACAAATTGAATGTAACATGCTCATTGGTCAAGTTATGTAAGGCTCAAAATGTCTAATAAGGCTTGGAGAAAGCTTAAAAAACTTGTTAAAAAATATCAAAAGAATATTTAGCGAGACAGAGTTTGTCCAGTTGGGTCCAACGATATTTGTTAGATCCCTATTAAGCCTCATTTTTATTTCAAATTATAAAAAAATAAATAAAATAATAATAAATTATTATTTAATATTAATAAAGTAAATATTAAATAAAAATATAGATAAATTGAAGAAAATTAATATAAAAAGTTAATGTGATTTAAAGGTCACATGATAATCACAACTTACCTTACATATCATTTTAATATCAGTCTTTATAAGTTTTGGATTAGAATAATCTGATTTTAAACATAATTAAAAGACTCTAACAACTTAAGTTGATGAGAAATGTTGATAAGACATACTCTAATTATTTATTTTTCAATTTATCTAATTATTAAAGTCTTGTATTAGAAATTTTTGTGCCACAAAGTTGAACAAAGTGTTTCGTCTAAAGGTATCCAAGCTTTTTTACGCATATGAAAAGCTGACACTAATAATCGCAAATGACATATAAGATTTACAATAATGCCAAATGTACAAATACAATTTTGAAGTAATCAAATCAACATAACACCTAGAAAATAAAATGTTTCATCTCCAAAAGATAACACAATTATTAATTTTTTGTCATATAATACAATAATGAAATTTAACAATAGTTCATGAATTGCTAACAAGAATATGAAGAACTAGTTGAGCTTATTTAAGGACACATGTACAAAGATGTACATCCATACATCACCTTAAATAATACCATAAAATTTATAAATAAAAAATCATAATCTTCTAAAAAATAAGCTATCAAACTTAAGTGGACCTAATGTTTCTAATTTCTTGGTGCTTTAGAAATTTGACATATATTGTAAGTACATAATAAGTTTATGGCCTAGTAGGTAAATTTGCATGTTAATAGTATAATAAGACAAAATAAGATAATATGATAAACTATTAAAATGAAAAAAATAAAGTTAAATAAGTTTTTGTGATTAGCATCTAGAGATGTATATAAAGCGAATTAATAAAATAATAATATCAAGATTTAACAAGAATATAACCATATAAGAGCACATGATCTAATGGTAGAATTTTATAAAATAGTTAACACATAAGGAGATGCATAATTCAGCTTGTAATATGTTCATGCATTCACATCTCTTTATCCACTATAATCGATTTGATTTGTACGAAATCCATTCTCTATATATGTTTTTCTAAATGACTTTGATTCTTATTGATTTTATGGCACTCATAATTATTGCATAAGTACTTACCAATTGATTTTTATTCCACTACTGAGGGTCTCAATTCACCTATGTCATTTCTACTTGAATAAAACACCATATAGATCCCATGTCATTTCTACATGAAGAAAACAATATATAGATCCCATATCATATCATTTAATATTACTTCGTAGCATTTAGAAAATTTACAGAAAAATCACATCATGTCTATCTCATAGCAGATCTTAGCTTTAAGTTGTTTGATCACATAACAAGTGACTTATCATGTATCATATCTATATCATAATAGATCTCATTCAAGCTACTTAATCACATTAGAGGTGAATCATCATATAACACATACTTGTCCTAATAGATCTAATCAAAAGCTAATAAATCATATAGGAATGAGTTAGATTGTATCTCTTGTTGTTATATCATCCAACAAGTAGGTAATCATTTATTATATTAATATAGCAATAAATATCAGCTCTGCCTACTAGATCAAAAGCACGTACCACACCATATATCATATGGGGTCTAATGCAAGTGGCACCATATCATAGTACATCATCTCATCTCCAGTCATATTAGTTATGGATTAAGAAAGTTAGAGTTAATTGATCGACAAAATATCAACATCTTCACTTTATTTTTTGTAGCCATAATAAATCCATGTCTTATTGTTACCATCCCCCATAAAATCAACATGATAAATCTTACATAACCAGAATCATATTTGGTACTCATGTATTCTTATGTCATAAGCACTTATATTTTATAATTTTTTTATTTCTCATCTTACTTCTCTAATCCCTTTATTGTTTTTTTACCATTTCAGATTACTATTATCACAAAATTAATTAACAATTTCACCTAATTATTTTTCATCTTCATTTTTCATAACACAATATGCAATAAAGATGTAGAACATATAGCAAAAAGAGGGATAGTATGCCTTAAAATTAAAAATTTATGTTATAAGTATTTAAAATTTACCTACCTACTCACCTTGGGAAAATTCTTATATTTAAATTTCTTTTCATTTAACTTCTTATAAATGAATGATTAGGCACTAATATAAAATGAGTTATTTGCTACTCAATATTTATTTTAGAAAGATTAATAAACCATGATCTTAATGTAACATATTTATGCTAAAGTTTTTATCAGATTGAGTAATCACACTAGTGGCCTTATATTATTTTGTAGAAAAACCTCCAAGCCTCCTCTTTTTATAGTTAAACTCTTCTAATATACTAAAAAACTTTTAAGTGTGACTTAGTTTCTTTCGATATGCATCAAAGGTAAGAAAATACAAAATAACATAGATTATCCTTTCCTTGTATCAAAAATTACAAGAATAATAGTTAATTAGAATTGGTCGTGCTCCAATTTTTAAAATATATTGCAAATTAGGACACTAACGAGAGCTTTTATAAAATTCTTCAATTTCAACTCTAGTACAAATTAAAATATTTCATAAAACATGTAAGAACCATAAGAAAAAAATATTTAAAAAGATAATAACAAATATTTTATTGGAAAGAGGTAATCAACATTAGCCCAACCACAATAGTTTCATCTTAATCTTACCTCAATTAGAATTACTATTAGGTACAATAAATAAACATAAATAATGAATAATTTTTTATTTAATAATTAGTTATTGTAGAAGAAAGGGTTAAATTGGAGTAATATAATATGACCAAATCATATGGATGAAAAGGTCAAATAAGAAAGGATTTAGAGTAATATAGTAATATAACCAAATAGAAGCAAAACAAATTTAGTAAATACGATAAACTTCATGAGAAAGTTCCATTGAATGATACAAAGTAGATCAAGTGTAACATACTTGGTCATTGAGGTTGGTATCAATTAATTTGCCTAATAAATACGTTATGATGCAAGAAATTAAAATTCTTAAAAATGCAAAATTAATTATGTAATCAAATAGACCTTATTAAACTAGTCCAACCGTATTAATTTCACTCATTTGGATATCGTTTGGAATAATGACAAATTACATGTGCAACTAATCATGGATAATAAAAAAATTATTATTCTAATTTTAAGAAAATTTATATTTGAGCTAAAATATGATAAGTTGAAGCAGAGTAATACAACCAACTTAATGTGATGTAGAGGCCACATCATAAAAGTCTTTCGATTATGTAGTAATATAATGAAATCAATACAAAAATTTCAAAATTGAGGCAAATTATAGAGAAAAGGGTGTTATATTTTTTAAGAAGAATGAAATCACATTCTTGGTCATTAAATCATGTCAAAATAAAAAAAATGTAGAATATGGCAAATGCATTTAAAATAAAATATTTAAAAATATTAAAAATATATTTAATTAGATAAACTTGATCAAAGTAGTACAACCATGTTTATTTCTATTCCATTAACCTAATTTGGAAAAATTATGAATTAAAAGACTAAATCAAAGTACTATAAATGTCATATAACAAAAGAATTAGAGTTTCATGATAATATATCCAAATCAAAGTGAAAGATTTGAGGAAATCAAATAAGTGTTTGAGAAATCAACATTCTAAGACACTAAGGAGATTGAATGCAATATCCTTGATCATTAAATGAAGCTCAAAACAAAATACCACATAAAGCAATCGAAAAACCCTAAAAGCTAAAATATTTAAAAATATAAAAAAAAATTTAATTTCAAAGAAATTTTTTAGATCTATCTAGTGTTGTTCGTTTTCGTCCATAAGATCTCATTTTGAATTTTTGTTAAATACAAAATTAAATAAGCATAAATAATAAATAATATTATGTCAAAATTAAGTAAATACTTATTAGGGATTAAATGAGATGATTTGGAGTATTGTAATACACCCAAATCAAAGCTATGTAAATGTCACACAAAAGAAGAATTAAAATTTAATAAAAAATATCGCTAAGTTAAAGTGGAACATTTGAAGAAATTGGATTTACTGTAATAGAAATTTTGATTCTAGGAGACTAAGGATATAGAGTGTAAGTGTTGGACAATCAAATCTAGTACTAAACTAAATATCCCATAAACCTAAACAAAATCATAAAAAATGAAATATTAACAATGACATTTGTTTCGCTTCCACCAAAGCACATGACAAATGTTAGCTAATTACAAAATAATCTGGGGGAAACAAATAATAAGTTATTATATTTTTACCAAAAAAATTTATATTGAAGTTAAAATCGAAGAAGTAGAAGAAAATAAATATAATCAGCACTATGGGATGTAGAGGTCACGTGATAATGGATTTTTTCAGATACATAGTAATATTAGCAAATGAAATTGAAATTGGTAAAGAGATGAGCTAAAAATATGGGAAAGTAGTATTCTAATATATTGAGGAGATCAATCAGAAAATTCATAACAATCAAATAGGTACAATTAAAAATGTGTTGCAAAATATGCACAAACTTAAGAAAATAAAATATTTAAAAATATGAAAAAATATTTAATTTTTTAGAGCATATTGAGGTAAGTCCAATGATATTTGTATGGTGCACATTAAAGCTCATTTAAAAATATTATGTTGGAAACACATGTAGATAATTAGAGATTCCTAATAATATAACCTAATGAAAGAGAAATGTTTGAAGAAATGAGATAAATTGTGCAGTAAAATAGCATTAAAAATCCTAAGTAGATTGAGTGTAACATTTTTTATTTCAAATCAAGCATGAATAAAAATGCCTCATAAAGTAAATGGCAACCATGAAAATAAAATGTTTAAAAATATAAAAATTTTATAATTAATTAATTAGTGCTCCATTAAACTAGTTTAGTGATGTTTCTTTTGCATCAACAAGATATAATTTCGAATTTTTGCATATTACCAAAATAAATAAGTATAAACAATAATAATTTATTATTTTGATACCTAGTGAATATTTAATAAAATGTACATAATATTAATTAAGGTAATACAATATAACCAAATCAAAATGATGTGTTGGTGATATGAGAGGAGAATAACAATTTGATAAAGCTAAAATGAATTCAAAGCAAAAGATTTGAAGAAATTAGAAAGGTACTAAAGAGATCTACTGTAACATCTATGATCATCAAATCATATATAAATCAAAATTACTAAGGAAATTTGCCAACACTCTAAGAAAATATGTAAAATTATAAAACTAAATATTTAATTGATTAGACCTTATCTTGATGAGTTTGTTGATACTTGTTTTATATTAATCAAACATACTTTAGTGATATATAATAATATTAAAATTCGATAAATATAAGTAATGTAATATAACAAAATAATACTATTGAAAAAATTAAATGATAGAAGAGTTTGAGTTTTATAGTAATATAATTAAATCAAAGTAAAGAATTCAAAGAAATGAGATAAGGTATATGGAAAAGTTTTATTTCAAAACATTAAGAAAGTTGAGTGTAACATCCTTGAACTCCAAATACTACAAAAATTGAAATTACTCATATAAGATGCTAATACTTAAAAAGTTAAAATTTTTTAAATATTAAAAAATCACATTTTGTCTCACCTAAATGAGACCTCATTTAGTATTACTAAAAATTACAAAATATTTAAACATAAATAAATAAAATTATTATTTTAATGTTAAAAAAATATATGTTAAAGCTTAAATGAGGTAAATTGAAGTGATGTACTATAATAAAATTAAAGTGTTGTAAAGGTTACAACATTGGAGATTTTTGGATCTATTAAATTATTAAAAAAATAAAGTAAAAGATTTATGGAAATTAGATAAATATAGTGAAAAACTTTGTTCTAAGACACAAAGAAGATTGAGTGTTACAACAAAATTAATAAAAAATAAACTATTTAAAAATATAGAAATGAAAATTTAATTGATTAGTTCTTATGAAGGTTAATGCATTATTGTTTATTTCATATTGATCAAACTAAGTTTAGAATTACTATTAATTGCAAAAAAACATAAATAAAAATATTTTTTTTGCATTTAGTATATATATGACAAAGCAAAAGTGAGATAAATTAAACAAATGCAATATACCAAATCATATAATTATACAAGAATCATGAGAGGAGAACTATGGTTGCATTGTATTATAACCAAATAAAGGAAAACTATCTGCCAAAATAACATAATGTTTTATGAAAGTCATATTACAAAAGTCAACTTGAGTCCAACGATATTTATTTCAAGTTGATCAAACCTAGTTTCGAATTACTATGAATTACTAGGGTTAATAAGCTTAAATAATTTTAAATTATTTTTATAATATCAAGTAAACATATATTAAGGCATAATTGAGAAAAATCGAAGGAATGCATGATGACTAAATCAATGTGGTGTAAAGGTTACATTATAAGCTATTTAAGGTTAGATATTAATGTAAGCAAATAAAAAAATAATTAAATTAAATAAATTATAGAAAAATATTTCAATGAAACACCTTAAGAAGTAAATAAAGTGTAATATCCTCACATATAAAATAAGAAATGAATCAAAATATCATGTAACATGTGTTAAAAACATAGGAAATAAAATATTTAAAAATACAAAAAATAATGAAATAAAGTTTATCAAAGTTGACAATGTTCATGTTGTCTCTTTAAGACCTCGTACAACATTACAATCAATTAGATAAGTTATTAAACATAAATAATAATAAATTTTTTTTAATATTAATAAAATATATATTAATCTTGAATTAAGGGAAACTGAGTAGTGTAATATAAATATGATGTAAACCTTTCAAGTGAGAAGATGTAAAGTTACATTGTAATTTAACCAAATAAAAGCTAAATACTTAAATAATTGGCATACATTATATCAGAAAGTTGCCTTCCAAATTACTAGGGATTGAGTGTAGCATCTTGTGAAGTCATGTAGGAATAAAACTTTATCATAAAAAATTGAAAACACTAGAAAATAAAATATTGAAATTTTTTTAAAAAATAGATGAGTCTAATGACATTTTTGTTGCAATTATCAAGTGTTGATTAAAACTACTGCTTATTGAAAAAATATAGATAAAAATAAATAGTAATAAATTTTTATTTTTACTTTTAATTTAACAAAAATTAAAGTTAAAATGAGACAAATTAAAGTTTTGTAATTTATTATTGTTAATGCTATATGAGGGTCACATAAGAGGAGATTCACAAAAACATTATGAAATAAAAGAGAAAAATTTGAAGATATAAGATAATTTATTTGAGAAAGTTGCACTCCATCGTACCAAGGACATTGAGTGTAACATGATCAATAATTATATAATTAAGTATCTAAATATCTCATTAAGAATGAAAAAAACCCTAGAAAAAAAAATATTTGTGAAAATAAAAATAGATATTTAATTTTATAAAGTCATCAAGATGATACCAACAACATTTTATTCTACGAATTACAAAACTAAATAACTAAAAATAATTATAAATAAATAAATTAATATTATTTAAATATATATAAGCTAATATGATAGAAATTGAAATAATATGATCTAAAAAATTACTGGTGATGTAAATATCACATAAGAGGAGAACTAGATGTTCATAGTAATATAAACAAACAAATGGTAAACATTTTAGAAAATGAAATAAAGTTTGTAAAAAAGTTGCATTACAAGATATTAATGAGGTTAATTGTAATATTCTCCATTCGTTAAACAATGTTGAGTCAAAATATTTGGAAAATATTGACAAAGACCTTGAAAATAATTTTAAAAATTTTAAAAGAATATTAAATTAAATATAGTTCATTGAGACGATTTTGAAAATCCATTGTTTTGTGTCTATATAAAGGGCATTGGATTTACTACCACTAACAAGCACAAGTAAGGATAAATAATATTAAGTATATATAATAACCATAAAATGAAGTAATTCTATGGAATATGGATATTGAAATAAAAATGATGTAAAGGTCACATGATTGAAGATTTAGAGTTAAGTAGTATTATAACCAAATCAAAGTGAATATATAAAGAAATAAGATAAATGTTGTGAAAAAATTGTATCCCAAGATATTAAAGGGGTTGTGTGTAACATTATTAATTGTCAAATGAAGTACTACAAAAAAACTCATGAAATATTAGGAAACAAAATAAAATAAAATATATTTAAATGTAAAAATTAATATTTATATTATAGACTTCCTTGATGTAAGTACAATGACACTTATATTGATATAATCAAATGTCATTTAGAATTTTGGAGAGTTTCCAAAATTAAATAAGCATAAATTAAAACAAAAGTATTTCTTAATATGAAAAAAATATATGTTGTACTTAAAATAAGATAAATTGAATGAATAAAATACAACAAAATTAGAGAAAAATAATAATCAAATGAAATATGATTGAGTTACAAATTATTTTAACAATATCGAAATGAAAAATTTGAAGTTATAAGATAAAATTGTTTGAGAAAATTAAATTTCATGACATTAAGACATTGAGTGTAAGAAATTTGACCATTAAATCATGTAAGAGAAAACACGACTTATAAAGCAAGGCAAAGCCCTAAGAATTGAGATATTGCAAAATTAAAAATAAATATTTATTTGGATAAAGCCTATCAAGAGAAATCCAATGATCTTTGTTTTATCTCAATTGGATTTCATTTAAAACTACTATGAAGTAAAAAAAATTAAAAAAACATAAATAATGACATTTTTTATAATATGAAGTAAATTTTTGTCAAAATAAAAATTAGATAAATAAAGCAATGCAATATAACCAACTCAAGGAAATGTAAAGGTAAGAAGTGTTGAGATTTTGATTAAAATAGTAATATAACAAAACAAACGTAAAACATTTTGTGGAAATGATGTAAATTACATAGGAGAGATGAATTCCAAGATTATTAAGAGATCTAGTGCTGGAAATGTGATCATTGAAACTCGTATGAATGTTTTTTTCCCTTAAAGCATTTCAAAACCTGAGAACATAAAATATTTCCAATGACATTTGATTCATCTTAATCAAACCACGTTTTGAATTACACTAAATTACTTATTAAAATAATCATAAACAACAATAAATATATTATCTCGAATTAAGTAAATATATAATAAGGCTCAAATATCATAAATTAAAGCGATATAGCACAACAAAATCATTGTGATTGAAAGGTTACACAAGAGGAGATTTTGAGTTAATCTATAAAATAACCTAATCAAAGCTAAACATTTTAAGAAATAAGATAAAATACATAGGAAAGTTGCATTCAAAGTTACTAAAGATGCCATTTGCAACACACTCGATCACCATATTAGGTAAAAATCAAAATATGTAACAAAGCAAGTAAAAACCCTTCAAAATAAAATATTCAAAATTATATAAATAAAAATTAAATGGATAGTGCTAAATGAGTCAAGCCTAATTGCATTTGTTTCATCTTGATCAAACCTATTTAAGAATTAATTTGATTTGTCAAAATAAATAAGTAAAAAAATAATAAATATTAGTTTAGTATAAGAAGTATATATTAAACCTAAAATGAGGTTAATTGTAGCAACAAAATATAATCAATCTTATGATATAATTGTCACACTTGGGAAGATTTAGTGTTACATAACAATTATCCAAATCAAATCAACAAATTAAAAAAAAAATGCAGTTATTGGTTTGGGAATATTGCGTTCTATGAATCAAGACATCCTATAAAATATGCAAAATTCGTAATAAATAAAATATTCAAGATTATGCAAATGAATATTTAATTATACAGACCTCAAGACAAGTCTAAGACATTTGTTTTGTATTGATTAGACTAATTCTTGAATGATTAGAAATTAAAATACTTAAAAAACATAAGTAATAATAAATATTTAATTTAATTTTAAGTTAAATATTTATTAAAGGCATAATCATAAAATTCAAAGCAATGTAATATAACTAAACTAATGCCCTCTACATTTAAATTGTATGAGAAAGTTACATTTTTTACAAGAGAAGCTTAAGGAGATCATCCGCACTCATCAAATAAGATAAGAATAAAAATAGGATAAAAATTTACAAGACCTAATAAATTTCAATAATAAATAATATAACAATAAATATTTCATTTGATATAGCTCATTGAGAAGAGAGCATTGACATTTTTTCATCTAAATTGAGCATAGTTTTGAATTACTATGAACAACCATTTTAAATAAGAATAAATAATAATAAGATTTTTTTTATTAAGTAAATACTTAGTAAATTTTAAATGAGCAAAATTAAAGTGACATAATGCAACCAAATGCAAGTGTTTTTAAATGTCCCAAGAAATGAAACTTAGAGTTACTTGTAATATAAAAAAAACAAGACAAATTTTTAAGAAATATGAAAATTATTTAAGAAGGTTGCATTCTAAGAGACTAAGGAGAATGTGTATAACATATTTATTCATTATTTGGAGTTTTGCTATACATAACCTACTCATTGCAAAACATTTCTTGAAAGAAGATAATTTTCATAAGAAAGTTTTATTTTGAGATAATTGAAAGATCCAATTGAACATCACTAATGATCAAACCAAATACGAATAGAAATTTCTCATAAAGTATCCATAATATATAGAAATTAAAAATATAAAAAAGAAATATCCAATAACAATGAGCTTTAGGTGACAAGCCTAATGAGGCCTGTTTCATATCGATTAGTCCGTGCTTTGTTTTATAGAAAATTACAAAAATAAATAAATGTAAAAAATAAAATTTATATTGTAATATTAAGAAGTTGTTGATTGAAGTAAAATAAGATAAATTGAAATAATATAACAAAAAAAATCACGAAGATGTATTTCTCGCACCATAATAGACATAGAGTTGTGCAGTAGTATAACCAAAATATATAAAAAATTTGAAGAAACAAGATAAAATGTTTTGAAAAATTATCCTCCAAATATTAAAGAGATGAAATACAATATTCTTGATTGTTAAATTATGTATGAATTGAAATGTTAAATAAATCATGAAACTTTTATTGAAAATAAAAAAAAGAAATATAAGAAATGGATATTTAATTTGATAAAACAAGTCATGGTGAGTCAAATGATATTTTTCTTCTTTATTAAGCCTCCTTTGGAATTATAACAAATTATCAAATTAATTACACATAAATAAAAACCCTTAAAAAGTATTTCAAATTATTAAAATTATTATTTAATCAGATAGATCTACTTGAGATGAGTGAAATGGCATTTAATTTATCTCCAACATACTTTGTCTAAAAGTATTATGAATTATCCAAATCTATTAAAAATAAATGTTAATAGATTATTTTTTTAAATGAAGTAAATATATATTAAAGCTAAAATGAGAAAACTTTAAACAATATAATAATTTTAAATCAAAAAGATCTGTGGTGACATAATAAGAGCATTAGAGTTTCATGGAAAGTTAAGGAGATGAAAGTAAAATATTCGAATAAATGGGACAAAAAGGCATTTGAAATATGTACTAGAAAATAACATGAAGTTTGAGCATAATATCCTACCCAAAAAAAATTTAAAAGTGTAAATAACATACGATAATTATTTTCATATTTAGAAAATATATACTAAAGCACAAATGAGATAAATTAAAATACTGTAATATAACAAAAAAAGTGATGTAATGGTTTGACAATAGAAGATTTAGGGTTACATAGTAATCTAAGCAAAGAAAAGAAAAAAATAAAATAATCAGACAAATTTTAAGACAGACTTATGTACAAAAAAAAATGATAGAGTATAATATCCTATATTTTCAGATTAGTTAAAAAATAAAAAATTTCTTATAAACAATGCAAGAAAACTAAAAATTAAATTATAAAAATAATAAAAAATAAATATTTACTTGAAGAGAGATCATTGTAGTGAGTCTAATGGTGCTTATTTCATGTTAATCTAAGCCAAAATAATAATAACAACAACAATAAGATTAATTAAATATATATTGAAACGTAAATAAGACAAATTCAAGTAATTGAATCTAAAGAAATAAAAATTATGTAGACATAACAAGAGTGAAAAATTATAGATTCATAATAATATATCTTAGACAAAGAAAAAAATTTAAGGGAATTACATAATTTTTACTAGAAAGTTATATAACAAGATAATCAAAAGATTGAGTGTATCAAGTTTGTCATTCAATCAGATACAAATTAAAAGAAATCATAATACGTTATGGAAAATAAACTATTAAAAAATATAAAAATTAATGTTTAATTGGTGAAATCACATATTTATAAGTCCAATAACATTTCTTTCATCTCAATATGGTGTCATATATAGTTTTTATGAATTATCAAAGCAAATAAGCTTACATGTTAAAAAATTCTTTAATATTAATGAAATACATATTAATGTTGAAAGAGATTATTCATAGTAATGTAATGTAACAAAATCAACGTAATGTAGAAGTTGTGTTAAGGGGCATTTAGTGTTACATAACCTAATAAAAATAAAATCCTTGAGGAAATTAGATAGATTGATTTTTTAATTTTTTTTGTTGTATAAAAATTTATAATAAATATGATATATAAAAATATAAACAAATAATACACAATTTAGTAGAGCTCATAAGGACATGTCTAATAATGATAGTTTCATATTGATTGGACCTTGTTTTTAATTACAATGATTTATGATATCAAATAAGTATACATAGTAATGAAATATTCTTTAATGTTAAGTAAATTGCTATTAAAGAAGAAAATGACAAAAATTTAAATAAAGTAATATAACAAAATAAAAGACATGTAAAGGTCATGTTAGATCAGAACTAGAGCTACAAAGTAATGTTATAGAAAAGAAATTATAAGAATTAAAATAAATTGTACGAAAGGGCTGCTTTCCAAGATACTAAGGTGATCATACATAAGAATCTCGATCATTAAATTTAGTACAAATCAAAATATCTTATGAAGTGTGAACAAATACCTGAAATTAAAATATTAAAAAAATTATCAAAATGAAGTTATAATTAGATAGAGCTCATTGAGATGATTGAAATGACCTTCATTTAATCTCGATTAAAAATCATTTAATGTTACTTTGAGTTGAAAAGTTATAAATGAGAAATAATTATAGTTTTTATGTTTAACAAATATATAATAAAGCTGAAAGAAGATAAACTGAAATAATATGATATATGGAAATCAAAGAGATATGAAGTTCAAAGGAGAGTAGGATTAAAGATTCATAATAACATTTCCAAATAAAAAAAATTGAAAACTTTTAATAAGTAGTGTGAAAAAGTTGTATTTTAAGATATTAAGAAGCTCGAGTACAACATTCACTATAGTGAAATCATGTACAAATAAAAATGTCTAACAAAACATGTCAAAATCTTAGAAATTAGAACTTTAAAAAAAAATCGACATTTAATTAGAAGGAACTTATCGAGATGTCGCCAATGATGTTTGTTTCATCTCCATTAGACATTGTTTGGAATTACTATGAATTAATAAAAAAAACTAATTTTAAATAATTATTAAATATTATTTTTATAATAAAAAATATGTACTAAATCTAAAATGACATGAATTGAAGTAAAATAATTCAACCAAATCACAATAATATAATGATCACACGAGACTAGATATTTTTACACACAGTAATGTTGCCAAATCAAAGTGAAAAATTTGAAAAAAAATGAGACAAATACAATAAGAAAGGAGTGTTCTGTGATACTAAGATGATCGAGTGTTTTGTTAACAATCGTTAAATTAAGAACAAATAGAAATGACTACTAATGCTTGCCAAAAGTATAGAAAATTAAAAACTATGGATTATGAAAATATATGTTTTATTACGTATAGGACACCAACATGAGTATACTGAAAATTGTTTCATCTTTGTTGGACCTTGGTTGTGTTGAACAAAAATGACCAAATCGAACAAAAATAAAAAATAATATTAAGTAAACGTATATTAAAATTGAAATGTTAGAAATTGAAGGAAGGTAATATAAATTAATGTAAGTAATACTATGGACAAATGAGGGAGGTGTTATAGCATAATTCTGATATAAGAATGTCAAATAATGTTTATCATATCTTTATTGAAAATTACCAATTTTAAAATTCATAGTATGAAAATTAATAAAAAATACAAAATTTAAAATACATAAATGTTAATAAAATTTTCTTTTAATAACAAGTACTTATATATTTAAGCTAAAATAAGACAACTAAAGCATTGTACTGTAGTAAAATCAAAGCGATCTAAAGATCACATAAGATAAGATTTAATGTAAGATAGTAATGCAGTCAAATTGAAGCAAAGAATTTGTAGAAATTTGATAAATCTCACAAAAATATTGCATTCCAAGGCACCAATGGATCAAGTATGAAATCCAAAATCATCAAATTTTGTGTGAATCAATATGTCTCATAAAATATTATAAATCTTAACAAACTAAAACACTTAAAAATATAAAAATAATTATTTAGTTAGATAAAGATTATTGAGATGAGGCCAATGACAACTATTTCATCTTGTTCAGATCTAGGTTGGAGTTATTATGAAATATCAAAATAAAAAAGCATAACAATAAATTATTTTTTAAGCATTAAGTGATCATATATTAAATGTGAAATGAGACAAATAGAAACAACATAATATAACCAAGACAAAGGCATGTAAAAGTCACACAAGAGTAGATAAGAATTATGTAGTAATAGAGTCAAATCGAGGTGTAAAACTTCAAGCAATGATATAAATTTTATGGTAAAGATATATTCTAAGATACTATGAAGATCAACTAAATCATTGATCCTTAAGTTAGGTACAATTCAAAATATCTCATTAATCATGTTAAAACCTTGTAAAAAATATTTCAAAACATAAAAAACATATTAAATTGATATGCCCACTACAAAATTTTAAAAACCCTAGAATAAAATATTTAAAAATAAGAAAATAAACATTTTCATTTATAGAGTTCATTAATGAGTAGAACTATACTTTTTCAAATTGATTAGGCATATTTTTGAATTATCATGAATTAAAAAATTAAATAAGCATAAAAAGTACTAATTTAATATTAAGTAATTATATATTAATGTTAAAATTAGATAAATTTAACTAATATATATATATATATTGTCACATCATATGAGAGTTAGATTAACAATATAATATAATCAAATTAAAAAGAAATATTGGGAGAAATGATATATGTTATGTTAGAAGGCTAAATTGCAAGTTATTGAGGAGATCCACTATAACATCCTTCATTATAAAATATGGTCTAAATTGAAAGTAAATTACTTCGAAATATAGAAATGAATAATGAATGACTCCAACGAAATTTTTTTTTCTTGACCAAACAATATTTGGAATTACTATGAACTACAAAATTTAGTAAACTTAAATAATGAAAAATTATTATTCAAAGATTTTAAAAAAAATTATAATGAGATAAATTAAACTAATATAATATAACCAAATCAAAGCAATGTAAATGTCACATGAGAAGACAATTAGAGTATCTTAGAAATATAACTACACCAAATTAAAAAGTTTGAAGAAATGATCAATTATATGAGATATCTACATTCTAAGATATAAGATCTTCGATTGTGGCATTCGTGATCATCACAGTAAGTATAAATCAAAAATATTATACTACTTGCCAAAATACTTAAAAGCCAATATTAAAAGAACATTTATTTAATTAGATAGATTTTTTGAAGATGTGTCAAATGACTTTTGCTTCCTTTTTTTGAGACCTCAATAGAAGTTATTATGAATTAATAAAGTGAATAAATATAAATAATGATAAATTATTATTGAAAATTTAATTAAATATTCCTATATGGTAGAAAGGACATAAATTAATGCAATATGTCATTCAAAAAATGATAGCAATGCAAAGGTAACACTCGAGAAGAGTTAGAGTTGCATAATAGCATAACGAAATAAAACTAAAATCTTAGATAAAAATTGATAAATTTAATGAATAGTTTTCATTGCAAAATATTAAGATGTTTCATAGTGACTTCCCTCAAAATTAAATCACGCACGAACCAAAGCATCCCCAAAAGAGTGCAAAAATATAAATCAAATATTACAATCAAAACTACAAAAATGAATATTTAATTAGATAGAGGTCATCAAGGTGAGTCAAATATTTTTTCTTCATCTCAATAGAAAGCATTCAGATTTGTTTCAAATTAAAAATATAAATAGGTAACAATAATAAAAGAAATATTATTCCATTAGGTAGGTGCATATATAAATTAAAATGATATAAATTAAGGCAATGTAATATAGCAAATTCAATTTGATGTATAGGTCACATGGGATGAGGTTTATTGTTACTTAGTAATATTTTCTATCAACACAGAAAATATTAAAAAAATAGATAACATGTATTAAAAGTCTTATTCTAAGACACTATGGTGATCATGTGTAACATTCTATATCATCAAATTGAGTATGAGTTAAAATATCTTATAAAACATGTCAAAAGATTAGAAATAATATATTAAAAATTATAAAAAATGTTCTTAATTAGATAAGCTTATCAAGATGAGTCAAATAATATTTGTTTTGTATTTGATTTGAACTCATTTTTAATGCTTATAAAAATAAAAAAACATAGCTAATTATAAATTAAATTTTGTTAATATGACCAAATCAAAGTGATTGAAAGGTTAAATGGGAGAAGAATCCATGTTTTGCTACAATATAGTTAAATAAAAATTATTGTTTTGATTAAAATTAGATGAATTGGGTGGTAAGTTTTCCTTCCAATTTACTTAAGAGATCTATTGTAATATCATCGATCATCAAATCTTCTATGCATCAAAATTACGTCCAAAGCATGTAAAAACAACAAAATAATAATTTTTAATAAATATAAAAAAGGAATATTTAATTGGACAAAGCTCATTGAGACAGGTTCAATTATGATTGTTTCAATCTTGATAGAAGCTCGTATGGAATGATTATAAATTACCAAAATAATTCAGCACAAATAAAAGCAAAAAAATATTTATTTTAAGGTGAGGTTAATTAAGGTAATGTAATTTAATCAAATCAAAATGATGTGAAGCTTACACAAGAGGACTTCTAGAATTATTCAGTGGTATATCCAAATAAAAAAAATTGAAGAAATGTGATAATTTATTTGTTATAGTTGCATTCCAAGTTATAAAAGAGATAATGTATAATGTCTTCGATCATCAAATCAATTTTGAATTGAATTTATAATAAAATATGCAAAAACTTAGAAATTTATTGTTGTTATATAGGAATGACAACTTAATTGGATAGAGTTCATTTAGTGAGCATAACAACATTTGTTTCACCTAAATGATAGTTTGTTTAGAGTTTCTATGAATTACCAAATTAAATAAGCATTAATAATGATAAATTTTTATTATATTATAAGGTGAGTATATATTACAACGAAAATGAGACAAATTAAAGCCATGTAATGCACACGAATAAAACATTTTTAATCATCACACCAGAGGACATGTACAATTAACAAGGAATATAACAAAATGAGAGTGATAAAATTCCAAAAATAAGATAAATTACATTGGAAAGCTTCATTCAAATATATTAGGTGTATCAAGAGTAAAATTCCTAAACATCTAATAAACTATGAATCAAAAAGTCTCAAAAAATAATCTAATTCTTTAGAAAGAAATTATTTAAAAAATATAAATAAATATCTAATTAAATAGAGCTCAATGTGATAAGTTTAACAACATTTGTTTAGCGTCTACCAAACATCATTTCTATATACAAAGTATTATAATAATAAATTAATGAAAATTACATTAAATTATTATTTAAATATGAAGTAAATTATATAAAGGCTAAAAAGGGATAAATTTAAGTAGTATATTTAACCAAAAAAAAGAGACGTGAAGCTCACATATAAGAAGAATTAGAGTTTTATATTAATATAAGCAAAAAAGCCAAAAAGAAATTAAAAAATGGGTTATATTACATAGAAATACTGCATTTGATGATCGTAAGGACATCTAGTGTAATATCCTTGAATGCCAAATCATTTACAAAATGATAAGTCTAGTAAAGCATGACAAAATAGTCAAAAATTTAAAATTAAAAAAAAATTTAAAATGTATACTTAATTAGATATACTAATTGAGATGAGTATTATGACTTGTTTCTTCTTCATTAGACTTGGTTTTGATTTAATGTAAATTAGAAAAGTAAATGAACATAAATGATGATAATCTACTTTTTCAACACTTTGTAAATATATGTTAAAGCTAAAATTAAGTAAATTAAAGTAAAATAATATAACAAAATAAAAGCAATGTAAAGTTCATATGTGACTAGATTTTGAGTTACAAAGTAATGTAAACAAATCAAAGCAAAACATTTGAAAAAATTGTTAAGTCATAAAGGAAAGTTTCATTTTAAAGCATTAAGGAGCGTGAATGTAGGATTCTTGATAATCAAATCATGTACAAATAGAAATGTCACATTAAGGGCCCCAAATTTTCCTTAACAGACAAAAAATTGAAAAATATATTAGTACATTTTAAATTCATAGGTGGTGAAGTGTCCAAAAACATTTTTTTGGTCTCAATGGACCTTCATTAGAATTATTATGAATAAGAAAAGCAAAATAAATAAATAAATAAATAATTATTTCTCTTGTATAAAAAAAATTTAAAGATAATTTGAAATAAATTAAAGCAATGTAATATAAATAAATAAATGTGATAAAATGTCACAAAAGCGTAGTATTAGAGTTTCATAGTAACACACAAAAATCCAAGAGACCTTTTACAGGAATTAGGTATTATATAGGAGAAAGTTATATTTGAAAGTGGTAAAGAGTTTAATGGTAATATCATCGATAATCAAATCTCGCATGAATGAAAGTACCACATAAAATGTATCAAAAATCCCTACAAAAGATATAAATTGACGTATTGAAATATAACCAAATTATGTGATATAAATGTCACATGACACGATTTATAGAGTTACAAAGCGACATAAAGAAATCTAATTAAAAAATGTTAATAAATGGTACAAAATATATAGGATAATTGCATTCCAAGGTTTTTTGACGATCAAGTTTATTGTCCTCGATCCTATAATTTGGTTAGAATAAAAATGTCTCATAAATGATGAATTCAACTACGAAAAAACTTTTTTAAAAATATAGAAATGAATAATAAATTTGAAGGAGCTTATCAAACTTACTCAAACTATGTTTCTTTCTTATACACCAAACATTGTTTGAGGATAATTTTGTCTTATAGTAATATAACCTAATGAATTTTGAACATTTGAATAAATGACTTTAATTAAAGAAAAGATGCAATCAAATTTATTAAGTTTCTTTAGTGTACCATCGTCGATCATTAAAAAAGTATGAATAAAATTGTCTCTTAAAATATGCCAAAATTCAAGAAAATTAAATTTCTAAAAAATACAAAAATTATTATTTAATGGCATATAGCACATTGAGAAGTTTCTAACATTATTTGTTTTGTCTTTTTGCAAGATATCAATTGCAATAACTACAAATTTAAAAAATAAATAAGAAGTAATAAAAATAAATTAATATTTTAAAAATAAGAAAATAAATATTAAAGATGAACAAGATAAATTAAAGTAGTGTAATACAAAAAGGTCATAATATAGAAGACTTATAATCACATTATAATATTATATAATTTAAGCAAAAAATTTAAATAAACAACCTACATTGTTTTGGAAAGTTTCCTTAAATGATAATGATTTGATAAAGTGTAACATCCTTGATGATCAAACCTTGTAAGAATAAAATGACTAGTAAAAAATGTTAAAAGCTTAGTAAATAAAACATTTAAAAACATGAAGTGAATATTTAATTTGCTGGAGCATATTGAGGCTAGTCCAACGATATTTTTCACCTCCATCAAACCACATTTGGAATTTCCATAAATTACAGTAGTAAATAGGTATAAATAATATTAAGTTATTATTTTAAATATTATAAATAAAATATTTACAAATATTAAAATTAATATTTACCATGTGTCCAACAACGTTTGTCTCATCTCCATCAAACTCTTTTTGAAATTATTAACAATTTTAAACAAATAATAATATTTAATAACAATTTATTATCTTAAAATAAAGAAAAAGATATTTTAATACTAAAATGAGATAAATTGAACTAAAGTAATGTCACCAAATCAAAGCATTGTGAATGACACGAGAGAAGAGATTTAGAGTTATATAGTAATATAATTAAATAAAAGTGATAAATATGAAGAAATGAAATAAATTATATGAGAGAGTGGAATTCCAACATACTAAGATAATCGAGCATAATATCTTTCATTGTCAATTCAGGAATGAATAAAAATGAATTGTAAAGAGTGGCAAAATGCTACAAAATTAAATATTTATTAATATACAAATGCAAATTTAGTTAGATAGATCTCAACAAGATGAGTTTAATAATATTCATTTTTTGTTAACAAAGCCACATTTGGAATTACCATGATTTACAAAAGTATATAAATCAACATTATTTTAAATTACTTTTTTATATAAGGCAAGATTTATAATAATGTTGATAAGAGATATATTGAAGCAAGTAGTACAACAAAATCAATGTAATGTTAAGGTCAAGTTTAGAACGTAAGTTTCATATTAACTTATTCAATAAAAAAAATAATTTATAGAAAAAAGTTAAATTCCATGAGAGAGTTATATTCCACAATACTAACAAGATTTCGTACATCATCTTAAATCACTAGTTAAGGTATAATTCAAAATGTCATAATAGACATGCTAATACCCTAGATAAAAAAATATTTAACATATTAAAAATAAAAATTTGATTGATTTAAGGTCATCAAAATGAGTCCAACATTGATTATTTTACCTAAGTCAGACCTCATTCAAAATAACTTAGGTTTACTAAATTAAAAAATGTAATAATAATTATAATAAAAATATTTTTATATTACGAAAAAATATATTAAAGTTCAAATAAAATAAATTGGAGCAATAAAATTTGATAAAATCAATGTTAAGAGTACATGAGAGGAGAATTATAGTTTAAAAGTAACCTACTAAAATTAATGTCATGAATTTAAAGAAAAGCGATAAATTCAAAAGGAAAGTTAGATTCTAAGAAATAAGGTGATTATGTGAAACATCGTCGATTGTTGAATCAGTTATGAATAAAGTATTAAAAATATGTAAATAAGTATTAATTAGGATAAAGTTTTTCGTGATGACTCTAATGATGATTGATTTAGCTTGATTGGATCTTGTTTAAAATTACTGTAAACAATAAAATTAAATAAGCTTAAATTTTTTATAAATTATTCTTATAAAATGAAACAAATAAATATTAAAGTAAAATTAAGACAAATTGAAGCAACGTATTATAACTAATTCAAAGTCATCCATTAGTCATTTGAGAAAAAATTTGGAAATTTATAGTAACATAACAAAAGTAAGGAGAAAAACTTAAAAAGAAAGACAACTTTTATCATAAAATTACATTCAATGATAATATGGAGAAAGAGTTTAACGTCATTGAATGTTGTATTCATTTACAAATCAAAATAGCTCAAAAGGCATACCAAAATGAAAGAAAATAAAATATTTAAAAATATAAAGAAGAATACTTTATTGAATACAGGTCTTCGAGATTTATTGAATTACTGAAATGAAAAATTTAAAATATAAAGAAGAATACTTTATTGGATAAAGTTCTCCGAAATCTATTGAATTACATTTCTACCTCCATCAGCTCTCATTTTGAATTTCTAAGAAATTCCCGAAGTAAATCATTTCAAATTAAACAGAATACTATTTTAGTAATAAATAAGAATATTTTTAAGCAAAAATAAGATAAATTAAAGTAATGTAATATATAAAAATTATAGCATTATAACTATCAAATTTAATGAGAATTAAAGGGTCTTAAAAATATATCCAAGCCAAGGAAAAAGATTTGGAAAAATGAGATAAATTATATGAGAAAATTATATTTTGAGATGCTAAAGACATCATATGTAACATCTCTGATAATTAAATTAGTTACAAATTAAAATAACTTGTAAAACAAGTCAAAATAAAAGAAAATAAAATATCTTAAAATAAAAAAATGAATATTAAATTAAATAACAATTCTTGAAGCAAGTCTCACTATATTTGTCTCATCTCGATTAGACTTCAATCGGAATTCAAATGAATTAAAAATATAAGTAAACATAAACAATAATAAATAAATATTCTAAAATAAATCAAATATATATTAAACAAAAAATTAGATAAAGAAATGTAGTGTATAACCCAATTAATGCGGTGTAAATGCCTCTTCATATTAGATTAAGTGTTAATAGTATCACAAAATCAAAATGAAAAATTTAAGAAATTAGAAAAACTATATGTTAAAAATTACATTAAGAGACATTGTGGAAATTGAGCATAACATCTTGAATAATCAAATTATGCAAGATTTAAAATGACCGTAAAACATGATAAAATAATTGAAAATACAATATTTAAAAAAATTTAAATTTAAATTATATTTGATTGAGACGTTCAAGATGAGTTCAAAGTAGTTTATTTCCTCTTGATTTGACATTATTTGGAATTATTATAAATTACCAAAATAAGAAAACATAAATTAACATGATCAAAATGTTCGAGAAGTTGGGTGTTATAGTCATGTAACAAAATATAATGGAAAAGGTTAACAAATGGGATAAATTAAAAGTGAAAGTTCTAAACCAAGATATTAAGAAGATAATTTAAAACAACTCAATCGTCAAATAAAGTATATAACAAAAAGCCATGTAAAGCAAGCAAAAACACGTGAAAATAAAATATTTAAAATAATAGAATTCAATATTTATTTTCCTTGACGTCCATCATAAGAGTCTAACGATGTCTGTTTTGAAAATATTGGACATCATTTTAAATTATTTAGAATTAATAAATTTAAAAAATGACATAATAAAAATATTTATTTTAATATTAAGCAAATACATATTGAAATTAAAATAAGATAAAAATAATTTTATAAGACCAAACTAACACATTGTAAAGTTCAAATGAGAGGAGAATTAGATTTTCAAAGAAGAAAACTAAATGAAAGTGAAACATTTGAAAAAAATTTTATTTTTGTGGCAGTGCAAGATGCTAAAAGTTACACTATGTCACCTCTAATCCTAAGACAAGGTACAAATGAGAATGCTACTTAAAGCATGTGAAAACTTTAAAAATAAAATTTTTTCAAGAATAATTATAAAAATTTAATTTGATTGTTAATTAAGACAAGTTCAATGTTATTTGTTTCATCTTTCTCAGTCCTCATTTAAAAATAGTGACATAAAAAATTAAATAGTGAAAAAATACCATATTCATTTAATATTACTAATTTTGATATTATATTAGAAATAAGATAAATTGAAGCATTGTAATATGACCAAACCAAAGTGATTTAAAGGTCATATGAAATGAGATAAGGAGTTTTAGGGCAATATAACTAATTCAAAGTAGAGTCCAACAACTTTTGTTTCAACTCAATCAATTCTTATTTGGGTTTACAACAAAATGTTAAACTAAAAGAGTTAAAATAATAATAAATTGTAATTTTATTATCAATGAAATATATAGGAAAGTTGTTATTAGTTAAGTATTAGAAAACTAATGTAACAAAATGTAAATGAAAAAGTTAATTAAATGTGATAAATTATTCAGGAGTGTTACATTCAAAGATATTAAGGAGATCAAGTGTAACACCTAAATCATCAAATTAGGTATGAATCAAAATATCACATAAACTGTGTAAATATCTTTGAAAATAAAACATTTAAAATTAGTAAGACTAATATTTAAATTGATTGAGATCATCAAAATGATTTTGATTACATTTGTTTCATCAAAATTAGATCTCTTCGGTAATTACTAAGGTTTCCTTGAGAAAAATTGTAAAAATAATATGAAAATATTATTTTAATATTGCCAAATATATGTTAATGTTAAAATAATGATAGAATTAGAGTTTTCATGTAATATAACCAAATCAATGCAAACAATTTATAGAAAGCTGATAGATTATAAGGGAATGTTGCTTTCCATGATACCAAGAAGTTTGAGTTTAACATCCATGGTCATAAAATAAAAGTAACAATTGAAATACCACTTAAAACATGTTGAAGCTCCATAAAATAAAATATTTAATAATATAAAATTGAAAAACTTATTTAGATTTTTATTAGGAACACTAGTTCAATGACATTGGTTTTACATAGACAAGACCTCAATTGAAATTACAATTTTATATTAAATTAAAAAAAAAAAATATTTAATATTAATTAAACATATATTTATGTTGAAATAAGAAAAATTGAAGTATTATAATTTGACAAAATCCAAGTAAATTAATTGCCATACCAGGGAAGACTTAGAGTTAAATAGTCATAGAACTAATTCAAAGTGAGAAGTTTAAGAAATGAGATAAATTGTGTGGTAAAGTTGGATTCAATGACACTAAGAAGATATATTGCCACATCCACATAAATAATTATAAGTTATTATTTAAATATTACTTAAAAAATATTAAAATTAAAATTAGAAAAATTGAGCAAATTAATAAGGTAAAGCTAGGTGATGTAACAATAAAAAGAGAGGAGTATTAGAGTTTCATTTTAATGAAACGAATCTAAAGAAAAAATTTGAAGAAATGAGATAAATTGTAATAAAAAGTCAAACTTTGAGATACTAACGAGATTGTATGTGTCATCCATGATTATTAGATTGTTTACAAAAAACATATTTCATAAAGCATGCTAAAGGATTAGAAAAGGTAAGTTTAAGAAATATATAATCAAATTATGTTTATTTCATTTTGATAAGACTACATTTGGAATTACTACAAGTTACCCAAATAAATAATCATAAATGATAATAAATTATTATTTTGCATTACTAAAAAAATTATCAAAACTCAAATAAAATAAATTAAAGTAATGTATTACAACCACATCAATGTGAAATAAATTTCTAAAGACTGAAGATTCAGAGTTTCATAACAATAGAACCAAATAAAAGCAATCAAATTAAAGATATAAGATCAAATATATAAGAAAGTTGTATTTCAAGCTATTAAAAAGGTCGTGTTTAGCATCCTTGGTCATCAAGTTAGATATGAACAAAAATGGCTCATAAAGTGTGACAAAACCATCAAAAAAAATTTAATGAACTCTAAAATTAAATATTAATTTTATATTTTTAAATACCTTATTTAATAATATTTTTAAGGTTTTATATGACCTTTAAATTTATAAATGACTTCATGATCATGATTATTATGCATAAACTCCATACTCAATTAGAATACATAATTTATGTTCAACTTATGACAATCCATCAAACTTTTTCTTTCACAAAGTTATATTATTATTAAACTGTTATTCTCCACTCCTGTGACCTTTACATCTTTTAAAGCCTGAAATATTATGTTACATAAATTTTTTAAATTCAACATTAATCTATATTTACTTAATAATAAAAGAAATATTATTATTATTTTTTATTTAAACTTATAATTTGGAGTAACTCTAACAAAAGTTTGATCATAATGTAAAAACAATAAGAAACCCATCTTGTCAAGAATTATGTAATAAAATATTCATTTTATATTTTCCAAAGATTTTTTCACTTATTTACGTGAAGTTTTGATTCGCACCCGATTTGATGAACGTTGTCACCCTAATAAATCACAATATTGTCTTGCGTTTCAACTTTCCTATACCATTTGTATTTTCAAATTTTTTTCTTTGACTAAGTTATGTTATTATGAAATTCTATTTCTCCTCTATGTGACATATCCAACACTTTTTGTTTATTGCACTTCATTTCTACAATTTATTTCATTTTGGACTTATTATATATTTACTTAATAATAAAATAATAATCTCCTTCGATTTATTTTTTTTTATCATGGGAATTCATAGTACATATGAGACCACATCAACATGTAATAAATGTTAACAAGAATACCTTGATAAACTTTATCCATTTAAAAATTCATTTTATATTTCAAAATATGTTATTTTAAGGGATTTGGTGCCCTTTCAAAACATTTCATTCATATCTATTATGATAATTGAGGGTTTTGTGTTTAATCTCCTTAGTATCTTTGAGTGCCAATTTTGAAAATATTTTATCAATTTTTTTAAAATTGTTTATTTAAAATTATTTGTTTTATCAAATAAAACCTCAGCTTTTATGTTTTTATGCAATTTATCTTCTAGGGTTTTAGCACACTAATTGAGATATTAATTTCATAATAAATGTGATGATCAAAGCCACTATACGAAATATCTTTAGCATCTGAGAGCAAGACTTTCTTGAAGAATTCACTTCATTTCTTCAAATAGTTCGCTTTAATTTTATTTTATTAGTATGTAACTCTCAATCCTTTCTCATGCAACCTTTAGGTTAATTTAATTTGGCTATATTTCATTAAACAAATTTATCTCATTTTAGATTTGATATATATATGCTAAAAAACTAGAATTGAAGATATTAGGGAGATAGAATACGACTTCTTATATCATAAAATTAAATAAAAATCAAAATGTCCCTTAATACATGTTAAAACCTGGAAAAAGTATTCAAAAAAGTAAAAAGGACTACAAAAATGGATGGAGACTTGTTCCATCTCTATCAAACCTCGCTTGGAATTATGAATAATTATAAAAATAATTAAGATTAAAAAATAAATTATTGTTGTATTGTTAAGTGAATAACATTAAAGCTAAAATGAGAGAAATTGAAGAAATATAATATAACAAATTAAAGGCCAATAAAGGTCACATGCGATTGGTTTTTGATTTACCTTGTAATATAACTAAACCATGGTAAAACATTTTTAAAAAATAAGAAAATATTTAAAGAAAAGTTGCATTCTAAGATACTAAAGAGATCAAGTGTAACTTTTTAAATCGTAAAATCAGGTATAAATAAAAAGTTTCATAGAACATAACAATACCAAAGAAAATAAAATATTTAAAATTGTAAAAATAAATATTTACATAGAAAGTGCTGGTTGAGTTAATCCAATGTGATTTGTTTAATCTTGATCAGAGCTCAATTAGACTTGCTTCAAATTATCTAATTAAATAAATGGATATAATAATATTTTAGTTTTTTAATATTAATTAAATATATAGGAAAGTTGAAAAAACATAAATAGAACTAATTTAATATAACCAAATCAAATCATTGCAAAGGTTACATGAGACGAGTTCTAAAGAAAATTGTAGTATGCCTAAATAAGATTGAAAATTTTAAAGAAATGAGGGAAATTCTATAAGAAAAATATAATCTAAGATCTTAAGGATATCATGTGCACCACCCTTAATCAATAAACTTATGAGAAATGTCTCATAAAACAACCAAAACCTTAGATGACAATTATTAGAAAATATTAAAAAATGAATATTTACTTGAATAAAAGTTATCGAGACAACATTAACGATATTTGATTCCTCTAGATCAGACCTCATACGGAATTATCATTAATTATGACTAAATAAGAGTAAATAATATTAAATGCAATACTATTTTCCATTTAAAATTCCAAAGTCTTAAATTTCCAATTTGTATATCTTAGATTTAAAGTTTTAAAATCTACAATTTAAATTTTAAATTTCTTAGGGGTTTTGAAAATCAAACTTAAGTTTTAGAACCCAAAAGTCCATGGGATAGATGAAGTTAAATTTGGACTACAAAATTTTCTATAATGTTTAAAATAACTTAAGAAATTACTAGAAAAAGTTTCTTAGTTTAAGGTTTTATTTAAATAATATGAATTAGTGTTGAATTAAGAATGTAATGTTTTCGATAATCCTTTAACAAACTTTTAATGTGGCCATCATTTAATGACAATATCAGTTAGACAAAAATGAGAGTGATTAAGATGACTTTTTCATTACCTTATTAATTCTAGCATGCCTTTAATAATAAAGCCATACTTTTATTCCTTGAGAAAATTAAAAATTAAATTTTTTGAATTCAATTCATAAGACATTAGCTGCTCTTGACTTAGAAAGCATATGTTTAAAAATAATATCTCTCTATTAAGCACACTAGATAACCTTTGTGTTGGATTTGTCAAGCCATAATTGTTTAACTTTTTCCTCAAATATGCTTGTGTATAGTGAATCAAGTTTAGGTTTGAAGAATGCAACATGCAATATTGAAGAAAAAATTTATTTGCCTTCAGAGAAACTTCGAGAACTTAGTAAGCTTCAAAGATTGAAGAACTACACATCAAATTTTAAAATACTTTTTTAAATGAAATAGGAAATTAGTTTATTGATTATTAATCATAAGATACATATTTTTACATGTACAGACCTCAAATCAAACTTAAGAATAATAATTATTTCATCATTTCCTTGATTTGGGAAGCATTTAAGATTCAATTTTTCACTCAATCATTTCCTCTATTAAATCTAACTTGTGAATTTTTTTAATTTAATTTTAGTTAAATTTGACAAATGAAACTGAGAAAGATTAATTTATATATATGTATATATATATATATATATATATATATATATATATATATATATATATATATATATATATATATAAATATATGTTTTAAGCTAATACCAAAGTGTGACCCTAATGCAAAGCAATAATGTTTATCAAGCTCAAGTTGGCTTGGAAAGCATCAAGTCAAGGGTTAGTAGGAACTATGTAAGTACAAGCCCCATGATGGTCAAGGTGTAGCCATGAACACATTCGACATAAGGGAACAGATGGATTAAGCCAGGAGGAACTTGAAGTGATGTGCAAAGCGAACATATGTTAAACATGTTTGAATCAAGTGTCCAAGGAGGAAAAATCCCAAGCCCAAATGATGTGGTACACCACCATTTTCGCTCATTTTGTACCTATGCAAATGTAAAAACATTTATTATCTTGTCAAGTTGGAATAAATTGTTTTTCCAAGTCAAATGGCTCAATGTTGAAGCATGCATGAAGTATCGCAATCTAATCATTGATCAGATGACCAAGAGTTGACATTCTTGTAATTGTTGCCTCTATGCACTTATTGCATGACCGAAACCTCATCCAATTTTATGGACAACTAGCTTTCTTTCTACGATGTCAATTAACCTTTCCTTGGATTATGTAGTTCATAGCTTTTCAATTTGAATTCTATGGTTTAGATGATTACCTCCTTTTCTAATAGTGATTAATATGATTATGATCTAATATGATTAGATAGCCCAAATCTAATCCTCCATGATCCAACCATATATGATTCTTTCATTTTTCACATTTGTTGATCAAACAAATGAGATCATCTCCAATTCGATCCAATAGCTCTAGTTGATCTTATCTAGTGGCAAATTCACTCATAGTTGATTTTGTCAAAAAGGAACACTGAATAACTTTTGCTTGACTTTTTAACAACTATGATAAAACGTTTTATACAAAATTTAGGCAATTATGAATAAAAATGACTAATGAATAGGAACAAAATTTTCATATTAGAAAGTAGAACTAAATAATATTCCACTTCTATCGAATCCCTTAATAGCTTATTACAGCTTAGTGTCAGATGACACAACAAGCTCTGCCAACTAATCCTAACCCATAGTAGTTTGCTTTCTTCTCTTCATAATTTTGAGCTCTCTATTTTTTTCTCTATTCATAAAATAATGTAAGAAATTGAATAGTTTTATCAGAAGTTCTTCTCCTTACTATAATTTTCTTTTTCTTTTAAATTATGAACCAAACATTTGTAAATGCTTTAGTTTAGTTTGATCTTGTAAAAGAATTGAGTTGGGCTTGAGATCACAAAATCTTTTGTTATGTTGAAGCAACAAAAGCTAGTATTTTAGAGGTGAACAACAAGAAAAAACTCATGTTGTAAGTTTTGTAATAATCACGGTTTTTTGACTTTGGTTTGCTTGGACATAGGTTCTAGTTTGAACCAAGAACCTAAATATTTTGATGCATATTTAATTTTTTTAAGTTTTTATTCATCATAAAAATAAAAATTATATATATAAATTTGAATACTAAAGTTTTCTTTAAAGTAAAAGGATTTCTATAAAGTTCTTTTTGAAAATAAATATGATTAAAAAAAGGTAAAAGCTTTTAAAACCAAAAGTTCTTTTCCTTCTTGAGGGATTCTTGCACACTCATTTCGTTTCAATTGTCTTAAGAGTACGTTCACTACAAATAGTAAGTCAAATCACTTGGGTGATCTATCATATTTGTTTTACTTATTTTGTTAAGTTTACTTAATTTATAATTTTGTGACGCATTAATTTCAATTTTTATCTTATCTTTCTTCATGCATAAAATATACTTATGTTTGTTAATTTTTTTGTTAAATTCTAGTTTTTCTATGAATTCACTATGATAAACATTAAGTGAAGATAAAATATTCCTCCTTACATCAATGTTTAAGGGTAAATTTTATTTGTATTAATAATATTGCTAGAATATTTATTTAATCAATTAACTTAAAATAATTGGATATGACAACCAATCCTTGTTATTTACCAAGAGACTCATGCACTGATGAGATCAAAGAAATTGTCAAACATAGCTATGACCAAAGGAGAATGATACAATTAAATGCTAAAGTACTCAAATACCATCATTGTAGCAAATATCCTAACGAACTTATTCTTGTTATGATGTTGCATATCACAGATGATGTTTGGAAAAGTTAAGAGTAACTTTTGAAGGCATTTCATAACTTAAAGAATTTTTCATGAAAGAAGTTGAGAAAATGAAAATTTTAATAGTCAAAGTATATGATAAAGTGCTTCTATGATCATTGAGAATGTTATGACAAAAAGGAACTTTCTAGTTTTTTCATGAAAGAAATTTAAAAAATGAAAATAGTAATAGCTTAAATTTGCGATAGAAAAAGCTTCTGTTGTTATTGAGAATTTCTCTTCGAAAATAGAAATCACTAATATAGAATCAAAGATTTATTCTCTTAAATATACAAAAATTTCTAATGCTTGACATATTTATCTTCATGAGCATAAATAGGTGAATTATTTTGAGCATATGTATAATGTGTCAATTGTAAAATGTTTTTATTTTTAGTTCAAAACATTTTTCCAAATTGGTGATTAAGAATGATAACATATATAATATTGTACTGATATTTAGTGGTCAACCCAAGCAGGCTTGCATTCCTATTCATAGATAATAGAGAACTTGGTGCATTAATAGGTTAGAAGTAATTTACATCAGAATTTTGGGTAGAAGTAAGCATACAAATTATCCAAATCGAAATCATATTGTTTGATTATTAAATTAAAATTTATACTATATACAAACATACATAAAGAGAAATTACGATCTTGCTCTAGGTTATTAGATAATAGATGCTCAGGCCATATGTTTGGAGACTAATAAAAATTTATACAATAAGATGTTGTCAAAATAGATGGCAACACTAGGAGGCAACTCTACAGTGGTCATAATGTCTATTATTGATATAGGTTTGTTTAATTTTACACCTTTGAATGAATTTTTTGCTGATGGATTAGAATCTAATATAATTAATACCAACTAATTATATGAAAATGGATATTATGCTAGCTTTGATACCCAATATTAGAAAATATTAAAAGATTATCAAATGTTACTCATTGGTAGAAGAAAAGGTGGTTTTTTTTAAATTTGATCAATTAGAATCTAGCGAATTAGAATATCTAGTTTCATATTCAACTGAGAAGACTTTGTGGTATAGAAGATTAGATCATGTAGCTTGTTCGACCTTAAAAAATTGAACTTGATAAATGTTGTTACATGCCTTCCATAGTGAAATAAGGCCAGTTAGAAAATGCATAAATCATACCAAAAAGAAAAACAAGTTAAATCTTCATTTAAAACCTAAAATGACCTAAACAATAGTAGACCAATATAGATAATTTATTTTAGACCTATTTTTGGACCCATACAACTCTTGAGTTTTGGTGGATAGAAATCCAAATTTATGATTATTGGAGACACTTTTTTGACATACTTGGATTGTATTTCTTAGTAGTTGTAGTGAAACAATTGAAAATTTTTTTCATTTTATAAGATTGATAGAAAGGTAAACCAATCTCAACTTAATTTGTATTTAGAATGATAATAATATAGAGTTTAGGAACGATGACTTTTATGACTATTGCAATAGCAATGATGTAAGCTATCAATTTAAGTGTGCTTATACACCACAAAGTAATATGTTGCAAAAAAAAATGAATAAGTCTTTGGTGGAGATTGGTAGATCTATGTTAGTCAAATATAATTTACCTAAGTACTTTTTGGGCTAAGATAATTGGCATAACTTTTTACATAATAAATAGAATTAATTTAAGAGTTAAACTCAAGAAAACACATAATGAATTATTTTAAAATAACAAATTAGATGTTAGCTACTTTGGTGTCTTTTGGGTATAAATAGATTATTCATACAATTGAAAGGGCTAACTTGAATTGTTTTGGTGAAGAAGCAAGCATAAGAATTTTCATAGTATTAACCACTTTAAGAAAGGCTTATATATTTTACAACAATTATGCTTAAAAGTTGACATAAGCAATGTATGTAGTGTTTGATGAGTCTATTGAAAATGAAAACACTATTACATTTGATCGATAGGTGGAGTCCTTAATAATCATAGACTTCAATGAGGAAAAAAGCTAAAAGTGTAAGTAAAATAGAAGATGGAACTAATTATCAATTACATAAAAATTGGAAGTAGTAAGATTTGCATGTAGAGGAATTAATTATCGGATATGTTAATCAACGAGTTAGGATTAGAGTCTCCAATATGGAAATTACTCATAGTGCATTTCTATACTTTTTAAAACCAATATCTAATATAGAAGCCCATAAGGATAACTATTGGGTTTAAGATATGAATATGGAGTTAGATCAATTTGAGAGAAATTGTATGTGTGAAGTACTTCTTAGGACTGGTGATTAAAAAGTGATTGAAAACAAATGGGTATTAAAAAACCTAGGTTAAAGTGGAGTGGTTATCAGAATGAAAGTTAAACTTGTTTCTAATAGTTATACCTACATTGAAGGTATAGATTTTGAAGAGGGATGGTGTCAGTAGTACAATTAAGGCCATTAGTCCTTTAATAGCTTATTCAGATCATAAGAATTATAAATCTTTTCAAATGTATGTAAGATGTGCATTTTTAGAAGTTATAATAAAAGAAGATGTGCATGTAGAATAACCTTAGGTTTTTAGACCCTTGCACAAAATGATTATGTATACAAGTTTAAGCACCTTTTATTGTTCAATAAGCAAAAAAACTTTATGACATGCACATCAAATTTAAATAGATTTTATTTTTTTGTGACATACATTTTTTGTTTATTTACCTAAAAGAATAAGGAACTTTGCCTCACTCATATTAATTTCAACTCCTTCAAAAGCATTTGAATTATTCAATACTTTTCAAGATTTAGAGAACATCTTGGATTGCATTTGTGGATCTCTTAATACTTCCTTTTATTAAATCCCATCTTTGCATTTTTGCCAAATTATATTTTCGACAAAATAAAAAATAACATATATATATGTATAAGTTATTGCACAATTAAAATGAAATGTGCTCGAGTTTATAATGCTCGAGTGGGCCAAAAAAGCCTTGGGTAAGGAGACTGTTGTAAAAAGCGTGGTTGAGCCCTATCATTGTTAGAGTGTAGTCATGAACGTTAATTGGGTAAGTTAAAGGAAGGACTGAGTTGAGAAAACATGAACAAGGGTAAATGGGATGATGTGAACAAACATATATTAAACTCGTAAGATACGAGTGGCCTGGGTGTTGAAATCTTAAGCACACTAGCAGAAGCTAACAATGATTCAACTCACATTACACATTTGTGTAACATTTATGAAAATGAAACACATTTCATATCCTACCTCTTAGGACTAATGTGTTTTTACATGTTTAGATCCTCAATGCATATGCTTGCATGAATTCCCATCATCATTGATTTGATGGATTAAAGTTCACTAGAGAGTAAACAATGTTAGATAACTTGGATTAGATGACAAGAACCACATCTAATTTAATAGACACCACCATTCTCTTCTCCAAATCTGTTAACCTATTCTTGAATCCAATAACTAAAACCTCTCTATTTTTAATCGTGTTATTGAGATCATTCAGGCATTTACTACTAATGAATTAAATGGTTTATATTTCATTTGTGATTGAATGACCCAAATGTAATGCTAAATTATTCAACCATCCATAACTCTTTCATTATTTTAGTAATTGATATAATAGGATAAAGTATTCTAAATATATTCATGGCCTCCAATCAATCCCACCTAATTACTAATTTCAATGCTATTATTTGTGTCCATGTAGGAGCTATTTGGAAGAACTTTTTAAGTTTTTTGGTAGCATCTTGTAAAATTGTCTTTCCATGGCTTTTTAATAGCTATTATAAAGCATTTTCTATAAAAAACCCAACAATTATGATCGAAGTTTCTAATGAACGTTAAGAAAATTTGAGATTTGGAAAACATTATCACATAATCATGTATTAGTGTAAAATCATTCAACAACACACCAAAATTTAGTGCTTCTAAAAATTTTAAGTTATCTAGCTATGCATAATACTACTAAGCTTTGATTTTCTCATGCCTCTTCATAATTTTGAGTTTTTTTTGATGTACATTATTCATCAATAAGCATCCACAGTCATAAATTTTGTTAGAATTTTTTATTGTTGCACTTTTTTTCTTTCTTTTTTGATTTAGTAGTTCAATATTTATGGAAGGTTAAGTCTGGTTTGATCTAATTAGAAACTTTAATTTGGGTTGATCTCACAAGTTCCTACATTTATTGAACCCATAAAAGCTAACAAGTTGACGTACAATGTAAGTGAAAACAATAAGTTATATTTTTTAGTGATAGTAGTGTTTTTCTTTAACTGGGTTATAGTCGACAAAGGTTCTAGTTTGAATTGAATCACCAAAAACATTTTGCTTTACTTTTGAAATTTTAATTTTATTTTTCTCTGAATCAAAATTATTAAAAGTTTTTATATAAATTTGAAACACAATTTTTTTAAAAAATTTGTAATTTCTTAATTTTTTTCCAAAGTACAAATTATTAATGCATAAACATCTTTTAAAACACCATGTAAAAGCACACTTTTTATGATATTTTAAATGATGAATCCATCATTAAGAAAATTTTTCCACATTGAAGATAAGTTTTGCAAAAGTGCTAGTTCTTACAGGTGTAGGTAAGAATGGTAGGATCATACAGGTATGATAATAAGAAAAAATATTATAAGTTTAACAAGTAACAAGAAATGAGCTGAAGGTTGTATACTATGATTAGCACAATCATCTTTCCATAATAAACCTATCAGAAGCTTTAAATATAACAAATCTTTGGGTTTCGACATGAGAATTAGTATTCCATTTCATTATGCTAGAACCAATTTGACGGGCATTTAGTTATGACAAATGTGGTTAGCAATTTCAAAAAACTTATTTAGTGTATTATATAATACAACAATAGCTATAATACCAGTACAACATTTAAAATGGAATACATCAAGTTTTCTATGAGTTATAATTGATCCTAGCCATTGGAATTGAAGTGTACAAGATCAAAGAAATGGAGATAGCTTCGATAGAGTGGTACAAGATCACACAAATACAAACACTAGAACACATGTTCCCACAAAAAAAGATAAGGTGGTATATCATAACTATTCCAATAATATAGCCAATAATTTAAGAATTATTTTTTAGCTATATAAGGTTTTAAGAAGTAGATGGCCAGAAACATTATCACATTCTAGCATTAAGGTCTTCTAGCATCACGTACTTCAAAGAAAGGCCAAACAAAAGAAGTTAACAACATGGAAGGTAAAGTGGGGCCTGGAACTTGCTTCAAGAAGAATATAATACTCCAATTTTATGTAGGCTCTTGCTTTATTCTAGAGTAGGCAACCATTCGTTTAGTATAAAAACAAAGAAGCATATAAGGATAATAACAACTAGGTAAATATCTACAAAGCATGTAAATAGAATTTCAACAGAGATTTATTGTTGTTTCACCATAAAGCTAAGATTTTACATGTTAAACATTGCCTATCATTATGGTAACTAGGTCATGATATTTGCATTTGTTAGTAAAAATTCATGCCCATTTCTAATTAAAATTTCCTTCTTGAATAAAGCATGAATTTCATAAATTTAGATAATTAGAAATTTTGTAACATGCTTGACTAAAATCGTTTGATTCTAACTTCAAGTTATTTTCCAAAATTGAAGTTCTCGTCACAATATAAATAATGAAAAACTTTTCCATAATGCTTAAGTAAAGACCATTAATAGTTGGTGTTATTTTATGTTGGAATGCAAAGAAATTATGTTGTTATAACTTGCTATGTAAATATTTTTTTTGTTTGCATTGATTATTGAAATAAAAATTTTAAATTTCTAAGTTATTCATGATGTAACTATTTTTGAGATAAATTAAGCTTTTTGTCATGTGACATTGCCAAAAGAATTAATTTTTTATGAACATGAAAGGGGACCTTGATTACTAATGAAAGCCAAACTTTTTTTGGGATGACAACTTCCAAAAATAAATATGGTTTCCAATGAAATGCTATCATGTTATTCATATTTATTTTTTACAACTATGAGTACTTCTGATAATTGAGTTAAGTAAATTGATATTCTGATTTTGAATTCAATATGTAACTTTTGCTGGAAAAATTTCTTGAACTTCAGTGATAAAATTATTCAATTAAGCCCTAATATAAGCAAATCCTGAGTACGTAGATGTATTCTTATGTTCAAAATTTTAAGTTAATGCAATTGTTTCAATTTGAAATACTAAAAAAATCTATAATACAATGAAATATTATTGTTTTCTATTACATTAACATTAACCATCAGCAAGAAGATATGATTTGAGTTTTTATTTTGAATGTTTGTATTGCAAGCCTTTGTGGTTATGCTAGTTATGTCAAAAGTTGGGGATTATCGTGAAATGTTGTGAACTAAAAAAATAATGGGGCTTTTGGGGATAGCCCAAGGAGGTTGATGGTTTTATTTGATTTTCATTAAACCCTAATGTTGTTTGGATTGTTTGGTAAGATCTTGAGTGTTACATAATTAGGCCCTTGAACCATTCAACAACACCGTAGATGGTATGCCTTATGAAAGGCTTTATGATCGGCATGGTGGCTAACGTTTTCTTATTATGCATGACAATGATTACTCCAACTTTATTAATGAAGGATAAAAAGTAAAGGCATTAACATTAAGTAATTCAATAAAGAACTTTTAGATTGAGTAATTGCTCAATTTATTTTCTATATAGTTTAGAAGATTTAATGGAAACTCTAGGTTAAGCTAGGTAGCTATTAGGGTTTGGTAAAGTTGTTAGATGATCTTGATAGATGATTGAGGTTTTAAAGAAAGCTCCAAGGATTTTTTAAATCATAGATTAGAGTTATAAGAGATATCTAATGAACCTTCTGATAATGGATGATAAAAAAATATGGAATTATGTTACCTGATAAGAAAGCTTACATTTTCTGTGCCATAGGTTATCATGAAATAAAACCTTGATGATAGCCTACCAGTAAACATTTAATTAGATATACAAGATGATAAGATTTCTACTAATTTGCAAACTTGGGCGTCACAGAATTGGAAGTGCCTCCAACTTTATATGATTTCTAGAGCCATATACTACTGGTCACAAGTGGTAGAGTCTTCATGATGGGTTTGTAGAATTTAATTAAATTTATGCCACTTCAATTTAATCATGTTAAATTTCTTTAATCTACATTTTTTTGTTTTTTATAAAATTATTTAATGTTGAAGTAACAATTTTCTATTATTGACATTATTTTACTTTATAACTTATATTAACTTTAAACATGGTCCACTAGTGACAAAAAATTTCCTTGGACATATTTTGATGAGGTCTACCTAATTAAATAATTTTAATATTTTAAATTTCATGTTAGTATTTTGGTATACTTTATGATATTTTTTAATTCATATCTAACTTAATAATCGATGATGTTGCTCTTGAAATCCTTAGTATCATGGAATACAACTTTTCTAGATAATTTATGTCTTATCACAAAATTTTTTGCTTTTATTTGGTACCAATCTTTTCAAAGTTTTATTCACTTCTTATGTAACATTTACATCATTTTCATTTGGTTAGATTATATTTCATTAATTTATTCATCTCTACATTAGTTCTTTTATGCAATAATAAAAATAACAATTTATTTCTATTTTTAACTTTTACTTTCATAATTCATAAAATTCAAAATTATGTTTGATTAAGATGAAAAAAATGTCATAGTTTTTTCTCAATGAACTCAATATAATAAAATATTTCTTATTTATACATACATATATATATATATATATGTATCCAAATACTTTATTTCTTAGGGTTCCATTACACTTCCTGTCAGATTTCTAATTGTTCATAATTTAATGATAGAATAAGGTACATTTTATTTCCATAGTTCCATGGAATAAATCTTTCCTATAGAATTTATCTCGTTTTCTTTTTTTATTTCAACTGGTCATATTATAATAAAATTCTAATTCTCCTCTCTTGTGTCCTTTGAATTAAATTGGTCATATTCTATTACTTCAATTTTTCTCATTCCAACTTTAATACATATTTACTTAATTAAAAGTAATAATTTATTTATATTTAGACTTATTTGCTTTGAAAGTTCATAATAATTCGAAATGAGTTCAAATAGAGATAATAAAAGTTATGAGCTCAACTCGACAATCTCCACCCAATTAGATATTTAATTTAAATTTTATTTTCTATGATTTTGGAATGTTTTATGAGTTATTTTGATCCATACCATAATTTAAAATCAAGCAAACAAATGTTTAAAATATTAAATTTATCATGTTTATTAAATTTTTTTTCATTGGCCACATTAATATAGACTCAGCTCGATGATCTTACTCCAATTAAAAATGCATTTTAATAATTTTAAATAATTTATTTAGAAGGTTTTTTCCATATTTTACATGACATGTCCAGTCTTTAGTATATTACAAATAAGGAAGTTACACATAATGTCCGTAATACATTGGAATATCACTTTGCTTAAAAATTTAATCTAATTTCTTGAAAAGATTTGCTTTCATTTGACTATACTATTATGAAACTCTAATTCAGTATTTCATTTCACATTTACATCACTTTGATTTTTATGTATATTAATACTTCAATTTATCTCATTTCAACTTTAGTATATATTTACTTAATTTTGAAACAATAATTTATTTATTTTTATGCTTATGTACTTTTGTAATTAATTATTATTTAAAACAAGGTCTAATGGTCATAAATTAAATAATGTTTTATTCATCTAGATGGTCTCTATCCAAAAAAATATTCATCTTCACATAAATAATGTTTTTATTATTTTCGCATGTTTAGTGATTTATTTTCTTAATGCCTACTTTAATGATCAAGTTTGTTACACTTGATCTTCATTGTATCTTAGAATGAAACTTTCTTGTATAAATTATCACATTTAATCAAATATTTTTCTTCCATTTTCTTATCTCACTTTGAAATTGTAGTTCTTTATTAATTTGACTTTCTCATTACTTTGATTTATATAAATTTAATTGCTTTAATTTATCTTAATTAACCATTAATAGATGTTTATTTATCATTAAAAAATAATTTATTATTATTTATTTTTAATTAATTTTCATAACTTGTATTAGGTCCCAAGTAGTTCGTCTCAAGACAGTAAAAGCCAATGGACAAAACTCGATAGGCACTACTTAATTAAACGCTGAATTTTTTATGTTTATGTATTTACTTTTTATTTTTTATGAATGATGAGAAATTTTCTTCTAATATATTATTTAATGATAGATGATATCATAATTGTTCTTCTTAGCATGTTGTAATGCAATTTTTGTTTATGAATTATGTCATTTATTCAAGTGTTTTTTTTAATTGGATATGTTACTGTGAGACTCTAATTCTCTTATCATGTGATATTTAGATATCTTTTACTTGGTTTATTCATGTTACTTGAACTATCCCTTTTTAAAATTATTATAAATTTACTTATTATAAAAACAATGATTTAACATTTTTATGCCTTTTCAAATCAATAATTCATAATAATTTTTAATAATATCAAGATGAAGCAAATATCTTTGGACTGATCTTGATGGGCATAAACTATGTATAATACATTTTTTTATATTTTTAACTATTTTATTTTCTTTGGAAAATTTACATATTTCATAAGTCAATTTATCTCTTTTCGTTAAATGTTTTTCTATTATTTTGTTATATTACTGTTTATCACCAAATCACTTTTGCATTGCCTTTTATTTCAGCCTCTGGTTATCTAAGATTTTTTAAATATGTTAATATTAATAAATAAGTTATAGCTATTTACCTTTTTTAGCTTCAATAATTCCCAATAATTTCAAATGAAGGTTGATTGAGGTGAAACAAAGTCTTTGCACTCATCACAACGAGCATTATCAAATTAACAACTATTTTTTCTATTTTCAATTTTTATTATACATTATTTCGCATGTTTTATGAGATATGTTTCATTTCAACCTAATTTGACAATTAACAATTTTGCATGCGGTCTTCATGATCTTGGAATGAAACATTTTTGTATATTCTCTCACTTCTCCAAATCTTTTATATTGATTTGGTTATATTATTACATAACTCTAAATTTTCATTTGTTTGATCTTTATGATGCTTTGTGTTTTTTATTACATTTTTAAAATTTTTTTTTTAATTATATATTTAATAAATCAAAAAAGATAATTTATTAATATTTATGCTACGTTAACTTTATAATTTGTAATAATTTGAAAAGAGGTAGAATCGAGGTAAGGAAAACAACAATGAACTTAGCTTGATGAGTTTTATAAAATTAATGGTAAATTTTTATAACTTAATTTTCTTTTATTTTATTATGTTTTGTCATGTTTTTCTGAGACATTTGTACTCATATCGTATTTAATGATCTTACATGTTACACATTATCTTCTTAGCAACATATGATGCAGTTTCTATATAATCCATCTCATTTCTTTAAGTTTTTTGCTTTGCTTTTGTTATAATCCTATTAAACAGTAATTCTCCACTTGTGTGATATTCTCATTGCTTTGATTTGTTTTAAGTATATTTCTACAATTTATCTTATTTTACCTTTATTTTATATTTACTGAATATTCCAATAATAATTTATTTTTATTTATTTTTTAACTCATATAAAATTATAACCTAAGCCCAATTTAGAAGAAATAAATGATGTTGGACTTGTTTAGACATGCTAATTTAGAGTAAATATACATCTCTAATATTTTAAAAAAATTTAATAAACCATTCAGGCATATTTAATTAGACATTTTGATTTATTCCCAAGTTAATGATTGAGGATGATATAGCTTATCTCTTTTGTACCTTGGAATGAAACTTTCTCACATAGTTTATCACATTTCTTCAAAGTTTTTACTTCCATTTGATTATATTATGAACTCTAACTAATCAAACAATGTTTTGAATATTATTTTGTATATTTTATCTCTGAGGGTTTTGGTGTGCTTTATGAGTCATTTAAAGGCATATAGGATTTGACGATCCAGTGTGCCATACTCAATCTCCTTTGTATCTTCGAGTGTATCTTTTTCATATAATTAAACATGTTATTTGAAATTGTTTACTTTTATTTAGTTACATTATTATGAAACTCTAATTCTCTTATCATTGGCTTTCAGAATGCTTTCATTTAGTTATATTACATTGGATTTTGATTTTCTATATCTAATTTTAGCTTTAACATATACTTATTTAATATAAGAAAATCATCATTATTTATGTTAACTTATATTTGTAAGGCAAACAAAGTAACCATTGAGATGAGAGTGCATTTCTTTATAGTGAGTAGGGTATTTTATGATTGATTAGTTCACCTCTAAATGTACATTCTTTATGTATAACCTCTCAAACTTAGTTTGTAAGTTTCTTAAGACGATCAAAATTAGAAGAGGGAAGCAAGCTATAAGCAAGCGATGAGAAGTGGGAGCCTACTTCTACCAAAGAATAAATTGAAACTAACGTCTTTTGATTCTTCTCCCTTTCATGCTACGAAACAAATTCTTCCTTCACCCCAAGGTATGTTCTTAGATACTACAATAAAACTACAACTCACCTTTGCTTAATGGGAGGTTGGCACATGACCTCCTCTCTAAAAGAAGCTTCTTACTTGATCTTGTTGGTATACATGATTTTTTACACCACAATTTATGTTAGATCCTAAAAGATATGAAAAATCTACGTCCAAGTCTTACATACGAAATTCATAGACTTGGGTTCAAGCATGTAACTAGGTTCTCACTTCAAAGCATTCCTGAATGTTGCCTTAAGGGAATATTTATTGGTCTCGACAAGAGGAACTTGGGGTCCTATTGATGGCCATTAGTCTTCTTGTTTGAAGTGATAAAAAGGACTTGTCTACATTGACTTTTAGGACTTTAATAAAGCATGTCCCAAGGATGACTTTTGTGTCCCCCAAGAATTATGTGAAAGTGTTATACCTAAAAATCAAGAGTGGGAAAGTCAAAGGCAAAAGGAGGATACCTAACTAACTTTTCTTAGAATTTATGTTGATGAGGGTAAAAATTTCTGCTACTGAACTTATGCCAAATATCTTTCACTCACAAAATACAAGTTTCATGGTGTAGTGTTTAAGGATATTCTCGACTTCTCAGGGGTGGCCTTCTGAATTCTTCCATTTTGAGGGAATGACAATTAGTTGAATACACATAGTGAGAATAGGAAAACATTAAAAATCTTTCTATTTAAAACATTCTTTAAAATCTAATCATATTCATCGAAAGGACCACGTAGGGTTGAAAGTGATTTCAAAAATTTCTTTTCATGGGTTTGGTGGAGCCATCTTAAGGTAGCATTTGATTGTGTAGTGTCGAGTATTTGTGCCATCCTCTTTACTTGATCTTTCTTGAAACAATAAAAAAGACTCAAATGTTTCAACAAAATTCTTGGTGTTCTTTGGTTATTGATTCTAATAAAAATGTATTTTGGGGTCACAATATCTCTTTTTCTTCTAAATAAGATTCAAGATATTAAAGATTATTGTAGTGCAACGGAATTGTCATTCTAATCAACAACTCTACTTCCTCATCTTGCTTTTAACAAATGTTTTGCTTTGATTGCTTTTCTTCACCTGGTTCTTTCCACTATTTCTAAACACCTAGATTTCAAAAATTTAATTTATTTGATTTATTATGTTTAGTTTTTTATTGCTTCTATTATTACAAAAATTTTGTAAACCATTCCTTCTTATACTTTTTAAATTCAATAACGATTGATTTATCACAAACAAAAAAAGAATGAGGGGTTGTGGCTATAAATCTTTTCGTCTTATGAACAAGTTAATTCACCAAACATCCTATATTTATCTATATGAACAACAGATCATGTTAGGCAAGGTTCAAATAAACACTTCAGCTTCACATTGATTTGTTCAAGTAAAAAAAAACTATTGTCTGTTTCATTAGACAGCCTTGGGGATGATGGTATTCTACTAGAAAGCAATACAAAAGTCTAATTCATCATGGAATGAATGACTATGTAGGAAATCTCGATCTTTAAACGGAGCAACTAGCTTTCCTAGCCCCACTAGGCAATGAAAAAGGCGCTCTAAGGAATTATGGAAAGAAAGATGATAGCAACAACTTACCTCCACTTTTATGTCTTGGTCTCACAACATTAATACCTTAATCAATGTCAAGACATAGAATTAAGTTATTTTATTTTGTTTGTTAGAGTTATTATTCTCAGCTTTTTCACTAGGGTTGGCAACTAAATGAAACTTTGCTTCGTTATAACATTACATTTCATCCAAATCTATTAAATTCTTGTTAAGGAAATGTTATATCTATTATTCTAAATGCAAAATAGGTAAAATAGATTAATAGATATTGTCAATCCTATATGATGAAATTATCCTTTTCAGTTGAAATAGAGAAAGAATAGATCATTTTAGCTTTTGTGAGGTTGAGAGGGAGCCAAGGTGAAGGACAACCCCCTATGATGAAGATACAATAATTTTAAGCAAGAATATATTATGATGACAAAAATGTCATTGTAGTAATCTAAAATAACATTATCCAATTAAACTTTACTTTTATATTTTTAATTATTTGTTTGTAGTTTGGCAAAAATGACATTACATTTTTATGCATACCATTTTTGACAATTAATTATGCTTTATTAGATCTACTTTACATCATTGAATGTAGCATTGTTGTATAATTTGTCTTGTTTTTTCAAATTGTCTTTTTACACTTATATTACTATCGAACTTTAATTTTCCTCACCCATGACCTTTACATCACTTTGACTTATTTATGCTATATTGCCTCAAATTATCATATTTTAGGTTTATTATATTTTTTGTTAAATTAAAATAATAAGTCTTATCATCTGTGCATATTTAATTTTGTAATTTTTAGTAATTCTGAATAAGGTTTGATCATGACGAAACAAATGTCATTGAGCTGTTCTTGATGCATTCTATCCATTTAAAAATTCATTTTTAGATTTTCAAATATTTTAATTTTTAAGATTTTAGTACACTTTATGATATATTTTGATTTATACCTAATTTAATTATTACAAATATTATGCTCAGTCTACTCATTATCATGGAGTCTAACTTTCCTGAACAATTTATCTTATTTCTTCAAAACTTTTACTAAATATGTTTTTATTACTATATAGCTCCAAATCTCATCTCATGTAACCATTATATGTGTTTGATTTGATTATATAATATTTCTTCTATTTATCTCATTTACAATTAAATACATATTTATATAATTTTACAAAAATATTTTTTTAATTTTTATTTTTATCTATTTATTAATTCGTTGTAATTCCATAAGAGCTTCGACCAAGATGAAGCATGGGCCATTAGACTTGTCTTCATAAGCTCTATCCTATGATGTATTTTATTTTTAAATATTTTATTTTACAAGATTTTATCAATTTTACTTGATGATTCAATAAGCTACACTCGACCTACACAGTATCAAATAATGCAACATTTTCATAAAATTTATCACATTTTTTGAAATGTATCACTTTGATTATGGTATATTACCATGTAATAGTAAATCTTACCTTAAGTGACCTTTATATCTTTTTAATTTAGTTATATTATATTTCTTTAGTTTATCTTATTTAAATTTATTATATATTGACATAATATAAAAATAATAATTTCTAATTATTTTTTCTTACCTAGTTTTATAATTCTCAATATTCAGAAACAATGTCGAATCGAAAAAAAGAATGGTTTTTGGACTCCTCTTGGTGAGATCTATCAATAAAAATATTTTATTTTCAAAGTTTTTTTCCATGTTTTATGAGATTTTTTTTATTTACACCTGATTTGATGATCAAGGATGTTACATTACTTCATCTTAGAGCATAAGAGTTCAACTTTCTTAAACAAGTTATCAAATTTCTTTAAATGTCTCTTATTATGTTGCAATATTATTATATAACTCTAAATCTTCTGTTGTGTGAGCATTGCATATATTTCATTTGGTTATATTAGGTTTTTTCAATTTATCATATTTTTGATTTAGTATACATTTACTTTGTATTAAAAAATAATTTATTATTATTTATCTTTTCTACTTCAATTACTTATAGAATTTCTAAATGAGCACCTATTCAGATGCAACAAACATCGTATGACTCATCACCACATTCTTTATCGAACTGATCAAATTTTTTTAATATTTTTAAATATTAAGTTTTTAGGCTTTTGGTAGGTTTAATGCACATTTTGAGTTTTACTTGACTTGCTGAGCGAGTACGTTACACTTGATAGCCTTTTTATTTACAAATAGAACTTTTTCGTATAATTCACCACATTTCTTGAAATGTTTCACTTTGATTTGACTATATCGTCAATAAAGTCTACATATTCTCTTGTGCCCCTATACATTGCTTTTATTTGGTTATGTTATATTTATTCAATTTATCCTATTTCAAATTTATTTTTTGTATCTTTAAAGCTAAAATAATAATGTATTAGTATTTATGCTTATTTATTTTTGTGATTCACAATAATTCCAAATGAGGTCAGATCAACATAAAGCAAATAGAATTAGATGCATCCCAATGAGTATTATGTAACTAGTATTCATTTTCTTTTTTTTAAATATTTTATTTTCAAATATTTTGGAACATTGGCATACATCGTGTCGTACATGATATGATGTTAAAAATGTTTGAAAAGCTTCGTATGATCTTGGAATTCATCTTGTTTATAAATTTTATCTTGTCATTAAATTTTTCATTTTAGTTTAATTTTGGTATATTACATAAACTAATCTTGTTGTATCATTGATATATTTTTTTCTTATTATGGAAAAAATTATTTTTATTATTTATACTTAATTAAATTTTGAAATTATATTAATTAAATTTGTCTAATTAAGTAGAAACAAAAGTCAATGAACTCGTCTCATTGCGATCTATGTTATTAAATTTTTTTATTTTTAAATATTTTATTTTCAAGTTTTTTAGCAATATTTTGTGACATTTTGATTACAGTAAATTTAAAAATTGAGAATGATTCACCCAATCTGCAAGGATCTTTTAGTGCAACTTTAATGTACAATTAATCGCATTTCTTCAAAATTGTTTCTTTGAGTTTGTTATATTATTAAAAATTCTCATTTTCTCCATGTCTATCCTTTACATCACTTTTATTTGCCTATGTTAAATTTCTTCTATTTTTTGTCATTTCAACTTTGTTGTATATTTAATTTACATTAACATAATGATTTATTATAATTTATGTTTAATAAATTTTTGAATTCATAGTAATTCAATATGTCGTTTGATTTAGATGAAACAAATGTTATTAGTCTCAAATTGATAAGCTCCATCCAATTAAATATAACCTTTTTATTTTTTTTAAATTTTATTTTCAAAGATTTTATCATTTTTAAATGACGTTTTACTCATACATGGTTTGATGAAGAAGGATCTTCCACCCCATGTCGTTAGCACCTTGTAATGTAACTTTCTGTTTCTATTTATCATTTTTTACGAAATTTTTATTTGATAGGTTATATTGCCAGGTAAATTTAGGTTTTCTCCCTTTTGACCTTTATATCAATTCGATTTTATTATATTATAATATTTCAACACTACTTAATTTAACTTCAATTTATATTTGCATAGTTTTTAAAATAAGAATTTATTGTTATTTATGCTTATTTACTTTGAAAATTTATATTAATTCTAAAGAATGTGTAATCGAGATAAGAAATGTCTTTAGGCTGCTTTTGATGCGCTACTACACAAAATAAAACATTTATTTTGTTATTCTTTTTCAAATGTTTTTGCATAGTTTATGAGACACTTTGATTCATACTTCATTTAACAAATGAGCTTGCCACAGTCTATGTCCTTAATAACATGGGGTTGAGCACTATCATAACATTTATCCCAATAATTGAATTTTTTTACTTTAATTTTATTATTGTATTATGTAACTCTAAATGCTTTCACGTGCAACCTTTACATCACTTTCAATTTGTTTAATACTATACTTTAATTTATCATATTTCAATTTTGATATAAATTTTCGTGATAGTATGATTTAAAATTAATTATGCTTATTAACTTTGGTAATTTGTAGTATTTCCAAATTATTGTTGATCAAGATGAAACGAACGTTCTTGGAATAGACTCAATGAGTTCTATCAAATTAAATATAAATATTTGTATTATTCTTAACTAGTTTTTAAAGGGTTTTAACATACTTTATGAGACATTTCGAATCATATCATATTTGATGGTTAAGGATGTTAAACTTCGCCCGAATAGTGTCTAAGAATGATATTTTTTTTGGAATAATTTAATCCTTTTTTTCAAATGTATTTCTTAGATTTTGTTATGTAATTATGAAACTATAATTCACCTCTATTGTCACATTCACATCACTTTTGTTCATCACATTTGGTGCCACACAAAAGAAAGATATTATAGAAAAACAACAACATAGACATGAAAATGCCTTAAACTCAACTCTATCAAGCCAAAGCTCTGTAAAATTTAACACATGCATGATAATTTAGTGAGCATGTAAATGATATCCTTAAGAACTCATGGTTCATTCTTGCATCATCATATGTGCATAGATGATTATAATTTACTGAAGGTATCAAACTTTTAGATCAAATCCATTAAGAAGTCTATAGGAAGTATGCTATTATTATTTAGGCATAAGAGTCTTTAAAAGAAAAAAATAATTATGCTTATGTATTAAAGAATTACATAGATATGGTTGTCTTCAAAAGTTAGGTAGAAAGCATGATTCAGTACTTAAAAACTTCATATGACAATGAAAACCTTTAAGTTGTCAATAAAAAGATTTCCTTTTATAAAAAGAATTACTTGTCATCTCCTATTTAAAGGAGCTCTCATGAATGATTGAATGGTGAATTAGTTGTGGTAAATGAAATTGCACTGTTTTGTTGCTAAAATGCTTTAGTTAGCATGGTTTAATTCTCTTTGATTCACTTTTCTGAGCAAATCCTCGCTTTCTTCTACATCTTATATAACTCTATTCCTATTGTTTTTACACTTTTGCCACACTTTCCATTTCATGACCCAGCCCCCTTTTTGACTACCCCTCTTTGACTACATAATTTATTGTCTGAGTAAAACTCCTAACCAATTACTTGGAATAATAGTGCACCTTGAAGAGAAAGAGGAGATCTTATTAGTTTATAAAATGAAGGCTTGATTGTTGGTACTTAATTAAGACCCTTTGAGTATTGATATACCTAATAGGTTCGTTATTCATTGGAAAAATTTCCACCATTTAGGGATAGTACTATAACGCATGAAGAATTAGGCAAGCTTTCTCCACAACATGTGGATGATTTCCTAGACTTTAATACTATGGATTATGTTTCATTTAGTTAAGAGAAAATGATACAACACATAAAAAGAAATTTTGGCAAAACAATGACATAGACCCACTATAAGGTCTTAAATTAGAATCAATAAAACTAAAGCTCTATAAAATTTAATACATGTATAGAAACTTAGAGGCAATGTAAATGATAGCCTTAAGAAGTCATGGTTCATGCATGGATCATTTTAAGTGCATGGTTAGAGCTAAAATTATGAAGGTTTCCAAATTTTAGAAGAAAGTCTTTAAGAAGTATGCTTTTTTAATTTTGCATAAAGGTCATCAATTGGTAAGTAAGAAGCATGCTTTGGCATTAAAGAACGATATGGTCATAAAAGTCTTCACAAGTAGGTAAGAAGCATGATGATGTGTTAAAATAATTATATTGGTATGAAAGTCTCTAAGAAGTAAGTAGGAGCTTCCTTTTTCATAATAAGTAATTACCTGTGATCTTTTATTTAAAAGAGCTCTCATGAATGGATGAATGTTGAATTAATTGTGGAAAATAAATATGTAATGCTTTGTTATTTGAGTTCTTGAGTTGTCTTGGTAACCTTCTCATGAACTCACTTTGTTGAGTGTATCCTTCTATCTTTCTTCATTAGTTTTAACTCTATTCCTATTCATTTAACACTTTTGCCATATCTCCCAACCATGAGCGAAATATTTCTCATCATTTTCATCAAGATTACATTAATTTATCTCATTTATGCTTTATTATAATTTTAATATTTAAATAATAATTTATGATTATTTATTGCTATTTCCTATCTGTAATTCATACTAACTCCAATTGAGATTAGATAAAGTCGAAATGAACTTTATTGTTTTTACCTAAATGAGTTATCTATAATTTACTATTTATTTTTATATATTTGTACAAATTATTTTTTGAAGTTTTTGTACACTTTGTTACTAATTTTGATTAACACCTAATATTTTTATCATGGCTGTTACACTCAATTTTTGTAGTTTCATATGATTCAACATTCCTAAAAAATTTCTCTTATTTATTCAACTTTTCTACTATGATTTTCTTATGTTCTGATAAAACTCTAATTCTCCATTTATGTGAACATTAAATTACTTCAATTTTTTTATTATATTTCTTTAAGTTAACTCATTTTTATTTTATGTATATTTATTTTTTTATTTCCATTTATTGTTTATTTATTTTCATTTATTTTTGTTATTTAAAAAAATTCCTTCTAAGGATTAGACTTGTTGAAAGAAGCATCACAAGAATTATCTTGATGGGCTATGACAAAGTAATTCTTCTTATACAAATTTATGTATTATTTTTAATGGTTTCGATAGGTCTTATGAGACAATATAATTTTAACTAGATTTCAAGATGACGTTGTTACAGTCATTCATTATGATTTTTAAGAATAAATTTTTTTTATGATTTATCTTATTTCTTGAAGTGTTTTACTTTGATTTTGTTATATTATACATCACTTTGACTTTGTTACATTATATTTCTTCAATTTATCTCATTTCTACTTTGTTAATTATTTATTTAAACACTAAAATGATACTTTATTATTATTTAAACTATTTTTTTTATAATTAATAGTAATTCCAAAATGAGATTGATTGAAGCAAAAGTAAATGTATTGGACCCTTCTTGAGATGGTATGTCTTATTAATTATTCATTTAGTATTTTTTTAAGCATTTTCATTTTTTATATCTTAGCATATTTTATAAGATAATTAAGTTAACATTAAATCTCATGATTGATAATGATATGGTTTCACTTTTTCTTACCATGGAAGGGAACTTTTCCTTAAATTTTATCTCACTTCTTTGAATTTTTCTTTTTGATTTTTTTATATTATTATGAAACTCTAGATCAACTATCATTTAACATCTAAATCACTTCAATTTGTTTGTATTAACTTATTCAAATTTAACTCATTTCACATTGAACATATATTAAATTTTTATTAAAATAATATTTTTTATTCTTAATGGTTATTTAATTTTATGATTTCTAGTTACTCAAAATGTTGTCTGATTGAGGTAAAACAATTATCGTTGGACTTATCCAATCAAGATTTAACAAATTAAATATTTTTTTTAAATTTTTAAATATTATGCTTTCTAGTATTTTGGCATATTTTATGAACACATTTTGAAACACATTTTATTTGATGATTGAGGATGTTATAGTCAATCTTCTCAGTATATTTGAATGAAACTTTATTATATAATTTATCTAATATTTCAATTTTTTACTTTTAATTGTATATATGACAAAAACCCTTTTTTCTCTCATGTAACCTCTACTTTTCCTTCATTTTGTTATAGTGTATTACTTGAATTTATCATAATTTTCCTTATATAAATATTTACTTTATATTAAAATAATATTTATTCTTATTTGCATTTAATAACTTTGCAAATTCATAGTAATTCTACATGAGGACCAATAAAAATGAAATCAATATTAATATACATGCCTAGATGAGAGCTATCCTATTAAATAAACATTTTTTAAATTTTATTATTATTCTTTATTTTGGCACATTTTAAGAGGCAATTTGATTCATATAATTCTGATTGAGGATACTTATACATGATCTTCCTAGTAATTTCATGTATAATTAATCTTCTTTATTTGAATTTTTTCTTAGAATGGTTATACTAATATGTAACTAAAGATTTCATCTCTTTGAACCTTTGCAAGATTTTGTTGTAGTTATAATGCGTTGGTTCAATTTTTTATATTTCAACTTTAATATGCTTTAACTTCAACATTTAAATAAATATTTATTATTATTTATGTTTATTTAACTTTGAAATTCATAATAATTCTAATTAAGGTGTGATCAAGATGAAAACAAATGTCATCAAAATTGTCTCGATTAGCTCTATCAAATTAAATATTTATTTTGATATTTTTATTTTCTATGGTTTTGCATGCTTTATGATTTAATTTAATTCATTACTTATTTGATAATCAAGGATGTTATTCTCAATCCCCTTCGTATCTTGAAATTTAGCATTATGACAAAATGTACCTTGTTTCTTAAACTTTTTTGCTTATTTTTTATTATATTACAGTGTAAATCTATTCTCCTCACACAAGACCTTTGCATCACTTTGATGTCGTTCAATTACAGTGCTTCAATTTACCTTAGTTAACAATTAAATTTCTTTACTTCAATTTATCTTATTGCTCATTATGATTATTTACTTTTGTTATTCTTAGTAGATCTAAAATGAGGTCAGATGGAGTTAAAACCACCAATATTACACTGGACTCAATGATTTTTGTCAAATTAATACATATTTTAAATACAATTTCAATGGATTTTGGCATGCACTATGAGGTGTTTTTAGTCATATAATATTTAATGATTAAAGATGTTAAACTTGACTCCAATAGTATTTTGGAATGTAGTTTTGCAAATGAACATATGTCATTTTTTAAATGTTTTTCTTTCTTTTTGATCTTTGTGTCACTAATTCTCTTATGGTATGACTTTTCTAATGCTTTAATTTAACAATTTTATATTACATGAGTTATCCTATTTTTTTTATTGGATATTTACTTTATTCATAGATCATAAGTTTTTATTATTTATGCTTATTTATTTTGTTAATTCATAAAAATTTTAAATTAGGTCAAATCGAGTTGAAATCAATTTTGTTGTATTCATGTGCAAGACTTATAAATAATTAAATAATCACTTAAATATCTAATTTTCTAAGGTTTATGCAATCTTTACAAGGCATTTTGATGTTCAAGAGATTTGATAATTCAAAATGTTACACATTATTATAGTAGTACCTTGGAATACAACATTCCTACACAGTTCATCTTATTTCTTTTTTGTTAGACTTTGTTATATTCCTATAAAACATTAACTATGCACTCCCATGAACATTGCATCAATTTAATTTATGTATATTACATTCTTAGTTTGTTACAATGTACCTTCCATAATAAGTTACTCAATATTAATATAATAATGTGCTATTATTTGCTTTTATTTAATTTGGTAATTTACTATAATTCTAAATAAGTTTAGATCGAGATGAAATAAATATTATCACACTCATCTTGATTAGCACTATAAAATGAAGTAATGATTTTCATATTTTTTAGATATTTTATTTTCCAGTATTTTTGTATGTTTTATGAGGCATTTCTTATTTTATTAGATTTGATGATTTACAATTTTACATTCGATCTCCATACTGTCAAGAACTTCAACTTTCTCATAAAATTTATCTCTTTTTTTGAAATGTTTCTCTTTGATTTGGTTATATGATATTTCTTTAATTTATCTCATTTTAGCTTGATACATATTTTCCTATTATTAAAATAATAATTTATTATCATTTATCCTAATTTCATTCTGTAATTCTCAATAAGTCCAAACGAAGTTTAATCTATAGAAAATGTATGTCTTTGGTCACTTTTTGACATATTCTGTCCTTTGAAATATTCATTTATATGTTTTTAAATTATATCTTCATTTTTTTGGCACTCTTTATGACACATTTTGATTCATTCATACTATTTTTTTTATCAAGAAGGTTACACACAATCTATTTAGTGCCTTGGGGTTGTCCAACGTTTTAAAAAAATTTTACAAAAATTTTCGAAGTATTCAAAATGATAACAATTTATTACTATTTAACTCAAAATCTCTTCTTGTATGACCACTACATTAATTTTTTTTTGGATATATTATATTCCTCAATTTATCTCATTTCAATTTTAATGTGTATTTATTTAATATTTAAAATACTTATGATTATTTAGTTTTATTACTTTAGTTACTTGTACTAATTCCAAATTACAACATGAGAAGAAACAAACGTTGTTGGACTCATCTTCATTAGCAATAGCAAATTAAATGTTTAATTTTACATTTTTAAATATTTTTTATAGGTTTTTTGTATGATTAACATAAAAGTTTTATTTTTACCCCATTTAATGATCAAAGATATTACATTCAATCCATTAAGTATGTCAGAAAGGGACTTTTTGATAGAATTTCTCAAAATGTTCTCGTTGGATTTTATTTTATCAATATGAAACTCTAAATCTTTTCTCATGTCACCTATAATAAATTTATTTGATTTTGGTATATTATAATTCTTTAATTTATCGCATTTAAATTTTATTATTTATTTACTTAACATTATAATAATTACTATTATTTATCCTTGTTTAATTTCATAATTCTTAGTATGTCAAAATGATATCTAATCATAACTAAAAAAAATCATTGGACTTATCTTGGCATACTATATCTAATTAAATATTAATTTTTTAAATATATTTCTTAACATCTTTGCAAATTTTATAAGATATTTTGATTCGTACCTAATTTTACAATTAACAATCACACGCTCAATCTTCTTATTATCTTGGAATACAACTTTCTTCTAATTTTATCACTTTTCATTAAGTTGTTTTTCATTTCATTGTATTTCTATGAAAGTCTAAATCTCTTATCATTCGGCATTTAAATCACTTCACTTTAGTTATATGACAAAGCTTCAATTTACATCATTTTTACTTTAATATATATTTATTTAAAATTAAATTATAATTTTATTATTTTTATATATTTTGAAAATTTTTTTAATTTTAGTAATTGAAGTTGAGGTGTAATCGTGATGAAACAAACGTCGTTAGACTTGTCTCATCAAGTTCTACCTAATTATTTACCAAATGTTAACGAATGAATTTTGGCATGCTTTATTTTGATTCAATGTTTTGATTTGGTTGCATTAAAGTATTTCCATATTTTTTATTTTAGCTTTAATATATATTTTTTTATTAAAAAAATAATTTATTGTTATTTATGCTTATTTATTTTGGAAATTTGTAGAAATTCCATGTTGGAAAGTATCGAGACAAAAAATGAACATAGTTGAAGTCATCTTGATGAACTTTATCTAATATATATATTATTTTATTACTAAAATTTATTTTAAATGATTTTGGCACATTTTATGAGATATTTCTATTCTATCATATTTGATGATTAAGAGTGCTATTCTTGGTTCCTGTAATATGCTGGAATGTAGCTTTAGAGGATAACTTATCATAATTTTTCAAATTTTTTCTTTAATTCAATCATATTACTATGTAATTAAAATTCTTCTATAATGTCTTTCTTACATCTCATTAATTTTTTGACCTGAAATTGCCTCAATTTTTCTCATTTTAGGATTATTATATATCTACTTAGCATTTAAAGAAAAATTTATTATTATTTATTGTTACTTAAATTTATAATTCATAGCTATTAAAAACAATGTCAAATTGAGAAAAAATAAACACCATTGTACTTGTCTCCTTTAGCCCAATATGTTTAATCTTTTTTCGAATTTTTTTGACAAAATATTTCAAAAGTTTCTTGATTTAATATTCAAGGATGTTCAACTAGATGTCCATGGTATTAGGAATGGAATTTTTTCATATACTTTACTTTAGTTCTTGAAAATTGTTTTATTAATTTTGTATATTTTTAAATATGTTATTTTTAAGGTTTGGGGTCTTTTAAAAGTTCTTGAAATATTGCTTTCCTATATAGTTTATTTTATTTCTTCAAATTTTCATACTTTCATGTTGTTATAATACCTTTCTATAATTAATCTACTTACAACTATGTTATAAATTTTTTAATTCTGAAAATTAAAAAACTTTACTATGATTTATTTTTATTTACTTTCATAATTAGTAGTAATTCTAAATGAGGTTCAATTTGGATAGAAATAATCACTATAGACTTATCTCCATTTACTTTATGTAATGAAATATTAATTTTTGTATTTTTAAATATACTTTCAAACTTTAGCAAGTTTTGCGCACAATTTATCTTATCTCTTGAATTTTTTTGTTTGACATTTATTTTTTAAATTCAATATTTTCTTAGGTCATGGCATGTTTCATGACACATTTTGAATCGTACATAATTTGAAGATTGAGAATGGTGCACTTGATCTGTGTAGTATCTTGGAAAACTAATTTTTCATATATTTTGACTTATTTTCTTCAAAGTTCTTTGATTTAATTACATTCCTATAAAACTCTAATTCTCCACTCAAGTGACTTCTAAACCACTTTTATTTATTTATATTACATTTCTTTAATTTTAACTTACTATAGTTATATTATATATTAATTTAATGCTAAAATAATATTTTTTATTATTGGTTTTTCTTACTTCCATAATTAATAGTAATTCTAAATCAAGTTTGATCAAAATGAAATAGATGCCATTGGATTGGTCTTAAAAATTTCTCTCCTATGAAGTATTAATTTCTATTATTTTAAAATTTCTTTCCATAACTATTTTGCATGTTTTTCTAGAAATTTCAAAATTCACTGGAATTTATTTTCAAGGATGTTACACTCAATTCCTTATTATATAGAATGCAAGTTTTTTTGCAAAATTTATCTACTTTTTTCCTAATTTTTTGCATTTATTTTGATATATTAACATGTAACTCAAACTTGTGTAGCCTTTACAATTCTTTCTTTTCATTATATAACATTTCTTAATTTTTCTCTCATTTTAACTTTGTTAAATATTTACTTGATATTTAAATAATAATTTATAACTATTTTTGAATAATTATTTTTGCAATGTGTAATAAATATGTATGAGATCTAGTTGAGATGAAATAAATGCTTTCAAAGTGGTGTGAATGAGCCCAATCTATTTAGTTTTTTTTTAATTTTAAAAAATATTTAATTTTATAGTAACTTGAAATGTTTTATTGCATACTTTAACTAATGCCTAATTTGATAATTTCTCATCAAATATGGTTAGAGACTTGGTATGTAACATTCTTGTACAATTCATCTCTTCTTTTAAATTTTTTGGTTTGATTTTTTTCTATTACTTTGTAACAATAAATGTTTTATCATTTAAATTTTAAATCTCTTGGATTTGGTCATATTACAACATTTAAATTTGCCTTATTTAAACTTTAATATATTTTTTCTTAACATTTCAAAAATAATTTTGTTTAATTTGCGCTTATTTACGTTAATAATTCATAATTTTTCCAAATGCGGAATGATCGAGATGAAACAGATATCTTAGGACTTGTCTCATTGAACTGTAACCATTTGAAAGTTTTTTTTCAAATTCTTTAATTATTTTACATAAAAATGTTTTGCTACCACTTTCACGATATTTTGATTTGTACAAGATTTGATTATTTACTAAGTTATTCTCATCTACTTTGTATCATGGACTGTAATTATCCTGTATTTTTTATCTAATTTCTTTAGGTTTTTTCCTTTCATTTTTTTACATTACTTTGAAACTATAAATCTCAGAAGTATGATCTTTACATTACATTAATTTAATTATGTTATATTGCTTCAATTTTTCTAATTTTAGCTTTAACATTATTTACTTAAAGTTAATGTGATAGTTAGTTATTATTGCTGCTTATTTAATTTGTAAATTTATAGTAATTGCAAATGAGATCTAATCAAGAGAAAACAAATATCATTATACTAATTTTGAAAAGCACTATCCAGTTAAATATTTATTTTTTTATTTTCGAATTAGTTTCTATTGTTTGACATGATTGACATTACATTCTATGTTTTCTTAATATGATGCCCAAGGATGTTATACTCATTCTACTTCTTATTGGTTAATGTGGCTTTCGAGTATAATTTTAAACATTTAACCAAAAGTTTCTCTTTGATCAAGTGATGTTACTATCAAACATTAATTCTTTGCTCATTAGACCTTTACATTACTTTGTGTTTGTTATAATATATTAGTTCAATTGATCCCATCTAAATTTTTATATATGATTACTTAATATTAAAATTGTAATTTGCTAATTATTTATGCTTTGCAAATTTTGGCAATTTTAAAGAATTCCAAAAGAGATTTGCAAGATGAAATAAACTCATTAGACTCATCTTGAAGATCTCCATCCAATTAAGTGTTTTTTTTAAGATTTTAACAAGTTTTACAAGTCGTTTTGTTTTCTATATGATTTGATGAACGAGGATGTTACACTCAATTTCCTTAGTATCGTCTAGTCCAACATTCCTCATAATCTAACTCACCTCTTCACATTTTTGCCATAATTTTGTTATATTACATTGTAACTATAAACCTTATCTTATGTGACCTTTATGATTCATTAAATAAGTTGCCTTACTTGCTTAAATTTATCTAATTTCAAGTTAAATTTTTTACTTGCATAATATTAAAATAATTATTTTTATTATTTTTGCTTATTTACCTTGCTAATTTGTAATTATTACAAAAATGGTATGATCAAATTAGAATAATATCCTTGGACTCATTTTAATTATGTATATGTAATAAATATTAATTTTTTATAATTTTTTTAATTATTTAATTTTATATAGTCTTGGCATTTTACAAAAGATTTTTTAATTTATATACTCTTTGATGATCAAGTATGCCATCCTCAATCTCCTCTTGTATCTTGCAATTTAACTTTCTTGTATAATTTATCTCAAATCCTAAAATTTCTACTTTGATTTTGTTATATTACTATGTAAGTCTAAATGTACTCTCATGTGACATCTACATGTTATTAATTTTGTTATATTAAAATCAATTTGTCTAATAGTTTTTCTTTAATACTTGTTTAATTAATATTAAAATAGTCATTTATTTTTGTTTACACATGTTTAACTTGATAATTCTTAGTAATTTGAAATGAGGTCTAATTAAGATGAAATTAGCATCAATGAACTTATCTTGACAAGCTTTATTCAATTAAATATTCAACTTTATAATTTTAAATATCTTTTTTTTCCATTGTTTTTGCATGAATTAAGAGAAAATTTCATTCATAACACATTTGATAATTAAGAAAGTCATACTTATTCTCCCTAGCCTTTTGCATTATGGCTTTCTTAACTAATTTGCCACATTTCTCCAAAGCTTTTAATTTGACATGGTTATATTACCATGAAATAATAATTCTTCTCTAGAGTAACCAATATGTCATTTGATTTAGGCATACAAATTTACTTAAATTCAACTCATATAAGTCTTATTATATACTTGATTAATACCAAACTTATTTATTATTATTTTTACTTACTTAACTTTGTAAATCATAATAATTCCAAACATCATCTGATTGAAATGAAAAGCATCATCAAATTAAATATCACATTTTATAGCTTTAAATATTTTATATTTTTTTTTCTAGTTTGCACTCTTTATGAGGTAATTTGATTTGTACATGATTGATGATCAAGGATGTAACACTTAATCTCATCATTATCCTAGAATTAAATATTCTCACATAATTTATCTCATTTCTAAAAAAATTTTGTGTTCATTTGGTAATACTGCTATGAAACTCTAATTTTCCCCTCTAGTGACTAATAATTCTTTGAGTTGATTATAGTATATTATTTTAACTTAATTTATTTTTTCTTTAATATTAATTTACTTCATATTAAATAATTTTTTTATTTTTATTTATGTTTAGTTAATTTGAAAATTCTCATTGATTTGAAGTGAGGACAAATGGAGACAAAGCAAAGTCTTGTAGTCATCTCATTGAGCTTTATCGAATTAAAAATTCTTTTTACACTTTTAATATTATATTTTTTAAGTTAGCACACATTAAAAAAATATTTTAATCTTACCTAATTTCACAGTCTTTATAGTTGTCAATGATATAATAATCTTGCGATGCAACTTTCCCATGTACTTTATCTCCTTTTTAGAAATGCGATGGTTTGATTTGATTATATTATTTTTTTCTCTAAATCTCCTCTCAATTGAATGTTACAACTTTTCAATTTATTATACTACGTTACCTAAATTTATCTCATTTCAAATTTAAAATATATATTTCAAATATTAAGTTAATGATATATTTTTATTTATGGTTATTTAATTAAGTAATTTGTAGATACTCAAAACAACCATCAACCTTGAGAAAAAATGTAGTAGAAATAATCTCGATCTGCTTTATTCAAACAATATTCATTTTCTTTTTTTATTAACTTTTTTGCATTATTTACGAGATATTTTCTTTTGTATCAAAGTTAATGGTCGAAAATATTGCATTTGATCTCCTTATTAACTTAGAAATCAACATTTGCTATAATTTATCTCATTTTTTTAAATTTTGTTGCTTTTAATTGGTTGTATCACTATGTAACTCTAAACCTATCCCATGTGACCTTTATATGTATTGTGTTTTATTATATAACATTGTTTCAAATTATTTTTTTAAATTTTAATATTTATTTAATTAATTAAAAAAATTATTTTTTATGCTTGTTTACTTTCATAACTTATAGTAAATCAGAATGAGGTCTTATTAAGATGAAACCACTATTTTATGTTTCATTTCGATAAGCTATATTCAATTCGATGAGCAATCTTTTTTTTTAAAAAACTTTATTTTCATCAAAATTTTCCTTCTTTATGAGATATTTTATTTTGTGACAAATTTCACAATCACATTACATTCTATCTCTGTAGTATCTTTGAACATAGCTTTCTAATACAATTTATCTTATTTCTATAATTTTTTTCTTTGATTTTGATTATATTACTATGAAATCATAATTGTTCTCCAATATGGCCTTCATATTTCTCTCATTTGGGTAAATTAAATATCTATAATTTATCTTTTTTTAGTCATATTATTGGTCAACTTTAAAATAATAATTTACTAGTATGTTCACTTATTTAATTTTCTAATTCATAGTAATGAGAAAATAGGATAGAGCAAGATGAAAAAAAAATTTGGGCTCATTTAAACTAGCTTCATCAAATAAAATATTCCTTTACTAATTATAAATATTTTATAACCAAGGATTTTGGCATTATTTATGTGACATTTCAATTGCTTCCTCTTTTCACTATCGAAGTTGTTTCACTCGATCTTTTTAGTATCATGGAATTGAACTTTCTTGAATAGTTTCTCTCATATCTAAAAAAAATTTTTATTTTCTAATATTACAATGAAATAATAATTAGTCTCTCGTAACTTTTTAATTGCTTTTCCTTGGTAATATTACAAAACTTCTTTTTAACTTATTTAAGCATTAATATTTATTTACTTAATGTGAAAATAATAAGTTATTTTTGTTAATGTTTAAATAATTTTCTAATTCTTAAATATTCCAAAAGATATTCCCTAAAAATGAAACAAATGTTTTTTAGGTTGACCCATAGAGCTCTATGTAATTTAATATTTATTTTTATATTTTTAAATATATTTTATAAGATTTTAGTATGATTTATGAGGCTTCTCAATTTGTACCAAATTTGTCCTTTGAGGATGTTATGCATAATTTTCTTACAATCACGGAATGCGACTTCCTCTTATTATTTTTCCAATTTCTTCAAATTTTTTTCTTCAATTTTGTAATACTACTTATTCACACTAAATCTCTTTTTATGTGATGTTTAAATCATTTTGATTGGTTATGTTACATTGCTTTAATTGATGTCATTTTTTCTTTAATATATATTTTCTTAATATTCAGATAGTATTTTTTATCGCTATTTTGTTAAAAATTTCAAATTATTTAATATATGGCCTCATCCAAATTAAAAATATTCTTTGACACATCTCAATTGGTCTATCCAATTAAATCTATAATTTTATTATTTAAACATTTTTCTTTTCAATATTTTTGTATATTTTATGAGTATTTGTATCCATACGTAATTTGTTCATTGAGGATGTTACAACCAATCTCCATAGTATCATGCAATGTAGCTTTACTATACAACTTATCTCATTTCTACAATTGTTCAATTCTTTTAGTTAAATTTGGATGAAACTATATCTTTTTCTCATGTGACCATATTGCTTTGAATTGAGTATATTAATTGATTTATGTTACCTTATTTCAAACTTGTTATATATTTATTTAATATTAAAAAATAATTTTTTACTATGTATGGTTATTTAATTTTTCGTTCAAACTAATTCTAATAAGGCCCAATTGAGGTAAAATAAACATTGTCAACTTCTCTAGATAAAATCCAACCAATTATCTATTCGTTTTTATATTTTAAAATATTTTTTATCATAGTTGTGACATATTTTATGAGATATTTTGATTTGTACTTGATTTGGCGAACGATGATGTCATACTAGATCTTCTAAGTATTTTGCAAGTCAATATTCTTATGACATTTATATCATTTCATCAAAATTTTAATTTTTATTTCGTTGTATTACCACAGACGTTTGATTCTCCTCTCATGTAAACTTTGCATTCTCTTTATTTTGTTTCATTACATAGCTTTAATATATATTTAATTAATATTAAATTAACTACTTATTACATTTTTATGTTTAAACAACTTCGTAATTCTTAATAATTCATTGTGAGGTCCAATGGATTTAAAAAAATTTCATTGGGCTCATTTCGATGAGTCCAATAAAATAGATATTCTTTTTTATATGACAAAATATTTTCTTTTCCAAGGTGTTGACATGTTTTACAAGGTATTTTGATAAATACTTGATTTTACAATCAAGGATATTACAATGAATCTTAATTGCGTGTTGTAATGCTCCTTTGTCAAAAATTTTATCTGATTTTGTGAAAAATTTTCTTTGCTTTTGTAATATTTCTTATTAACAACTCTAAATTTTCACTTGTGTGAACATTACATCACTTTAATATATATTTTAATATTTTAAATAAACTATTTATTATTATTATTTCGGATTATTTATATTTATAATTCTCAATTATTCCAAACAAGGTCTAATTAAGGTGATACAAATTTCATTAGACTTATTTCAATATGCTCTATCCAATTAAATATTTACTTTTTATATTTTTTAAATATTTTAATTTCAATAATTTAAAATTTTTTGTGAGATATTACAGATTGTACCTTATTTAACATTGAATGATGTACCACTTGACTGCCTTAGTAAATTAGAATGTCTCATTCCCATAAAATTTATGTGGTTTCTCCAAACTTATCCCTCCAATTTGATTGTAATATTATGAAAATATAGGTCTCCACTCGTGTGACCTTACATCATTATGATTTAGTTATATTGCATTACCTCAATTTATCTTTTTTTAATTTTGATAAAAATTGATTGAATAATGAATTATTATTTAACAATATTTATTTATGGATAACAAATTTAGCAATTTACTATAATTATAAATGAAGTATGATGTAGAAAAACAAATATCAGTCAACTTGTCTCGTTAAGCTCTATCAAATTTAGACATTTTTTTACATTTTTAAATATTTGATTTTGCTAGTGTTCTGATGTGCTTTATGACACATCTTTACTTGTACCTAATTAGATGATCAAGGTTGCAACTTTTGTTATCTTTAATATCTTAGAAACTATTTTTTCCACACAATTTTCTTATTCTAAAAGGTTTTGCTTTTTTCTAGTTATATTACTTTGTTACTCTAAATTATCTTTTTTGTGATCTTTATATGAATATATATTTGAAATTTATGGAAATAGTAATTTATGGTTATGTTATATCATTTACCAATGTAATTTCAAATTTTCCAAATGAGGTTTGATTGAGACAAAGCAAATGTCATTGGACTTCTCTCAATATGGATTATCTAGTTAAATATTTACTTATATATATAATTTATTTTATATATTTTTTGTTTGCATTTTTAGATATTTCATCTCATACCTTATTTAATAGATTAGAACGCTACACTCGATGACCTTAGCATTCTATAATCCAACTTGCTTACACAATTTATTCCTTTTCCTAAAGCCTTTTCTTTGAATTTGATTATATTACTACGAAACTAAATCTTCCCTCTTAGGACATTTAAATTACTTTAATTTTTTAATAATATTTTTTTAACTTACCTTATTTCAATAATAATTTATATTTATTTTAGAATATTTGCTTTTGTAATTTCCATTAAGTCCTAGTTGGGAATGATTAGATGGAATAAACATCATTAGTCTCATCTTGAAAGATGGTTTTAATTAAAAATTAATTTTTATGTTTTCAACATCTTTTTTTTTAAGATTTTTGCATGCTTTACTAAATATTTTTATTTATACATTATTTGACACTTAAGGATGCCATAGTTGACTCACTTAGTAACTTGAAAAACAACATTCCTATATAATTAAAACTTTCATGAAATACATCAAGTAGATATTGTTAAAATATAATGAAACTCTAATTCTCCATTTATTTGAGCCTTACATTACTTTGATTTGGTTATGTTATATTACGTCTATTTATCTTCTTTCAATTTTCATATATATTTGCTTAATATTAAAATGGTAATTCAAGCTTTTATGCTCATTTAACTTGGTAATTCATAGTTATTCCAAATGAGGTTCAATCAAATTGAAATAAATGTCTTTAGACTCATCTCAGCAAGCTCTATCCTATTAAATATTTTCTCCTACATTTTAAATATATTTTATTTTCTAGATTGCTGACATCATTTAAAAGATTTTTTCATGCCTTCATGATTTTATGATCAATGACATTACACTCATTCTTCTTAATAGCTAGGAATGGAACATTACCATATAATTTATCACTTTTCTTGAAATGCCTCACTTTAATGTAGTTATACTACTATATAACTCTAAATCACACCTCATGTTATTTTACATTACCTTGACTTACTTTTATTACAATTCTTCAACTAACGGCATTTCGACTTAGCATTTATTTACTTAATTTTGAAAAAAATATTTTTTATTATTTGTGCATATTTATTTTTGCAAAATTTGGTAATACATAATGAGGTTTGAACTTCCAAAACAAATATCATTGCCATCTTTTAAACGAGCTCTATCCAATAAAATATTTATTTTTTCTATTTTTTAAATATTTTATTTTCAAAGATTTTTCATGCTTTATCAAATATTTGGATTTGTACATGATTTGATGACTGAAGATTTTACGACTAATCTCCATAGTATCTCGAAATGGAAGTTTACTATACAATTTATTTCATTTCTTCAAACATTTCATTTAAATTATGTTAAATTACAATGAAACTGTAATTCTCTTCATATGCAACCTTTATATTGCTTTGATTTTGTTATTTTACATTGCTTCCTTTTTATCGCAATTTATCTTTGATATATTGTCACTTTATATTAAAATAGTAATTATTTGTTATTTATTCATATTTACTTTGGTATTATATAGTAATTCCAAATGAGGTTTGATGAATAAAACAAAGATAATTGAAGTCTTCCCATGTGATCTTTACACTTCCTTGAATTTGCCTAATTGCAATTTTTCACATTTCTCATTTCAACTTCAGTATATATTTACTTAAAATTAAAATAAAATTATTTTATTATTTATGTTTTTTTCTTTGATAATTTGTTATAATTCCAGGTTCGATCTAATGAAACAAATATCATTGGACTAACTTCAATAGTTTTTATTAAGTTAATGATTCTTTTTCTCCATTTTTTAAATATTTTTTTACCTAAAATTTTTGTGTGCTTTATGAAGCACGTCAACTTGTACCTAATTTAATGATCTAAGATTTTATACTCTATCTTTTTGGTATCTTGCATGCATGTTTCATAGACAATTTAGCTTATTTCTTCATATATTTTGCTTAGACTTTTTATATTACGAAAAAACTCTAGTTGTCTTCTTGTGCGACCTTTATATTTGTTATATTTTGTTATAGTACCTTACTTAAATTTATCACATTTTATCATTTATTTATTTTTATGTTATATTAAAATAATATTTGTTAATATTTATTCATTTTTGTTGGTAATTTATGGTAATTATAATTGAGGTTTGTTGGAGGCCAAACAAACATCTTCTATTTCATCTAATTGAGCTTTATCAAATAAATATCAAATTATATATTTCGAAATACTTTTTTAGTTTTTTCTTACTTTAAGAAACATCTTGATTCACACTAAATTTATTGACTCTAATGTTACACTTTATCTTTTAGGCATCTTGAAATATAACTTTTTTATATAATTATGTTTGGTCTTCAATACATTATTTTGATTTGGTTATATGACTATAAAATGCTAAATCTATTCCCTTGAGATATTTATTTAATTTTTTATTTGGCTATAATATATTACTTCACTTTATCCAATTTTAGCTTTAATTTTTACTTATATGACGTTAAAATAATAATTTCTTACTAATTACACTAATCTAAATTTTTAATTTACACTTATTCTAAATGATGTCTTTCAAGATCAAAGAAAAATCATTTGAGTCGTCATAATGAGCTTTATCCAATGACATATTTATTTTTAATATTTTTAAATAATTAGTTTTCGTGGTCTTCCGCAATGTTTATGAAATTATTTCATTTGTACTTGATTTGACAGTTGAATATGTTATCATTGATACTTGTGCTACCTTCGAATACAAATTTCTCACACAATTTATGTCATTTATTGAATTGTTACTATTAGGTTTGGGTATAATACAATAAACTCTAGATCTTTTATCCTACAATGTTTTCATTTCCTTCATTTGCTTTTATAATGTTTCTTTAATTTATTACACTTTAAATTTATATATATTTTCCTAATCTTTAAATAATAATTTTATATTATTTTTTAGTTATCTAATTTAGCAATTTCTCATAATTCTAAACAAGGATTTACCTAGATGAAATAAATGTCATTTCATTTTTCTTGATAAGGTCCATTTAACTTAGTTATTTTAATTTGAGACCCAATCTTCGATTGAGCAACCAATACATGCTATTGATTTGGTTATATTACTTTGCTTCAGTTTATTTTACTATAGCTCTAATACTAATTTACTTAATATTAAAATTATAATATATTTTTATAGATATTTAATATGGTAGTTCGCAACAATTCAAAACTATTTTTATTCGAGAGGAATCAAAAGTCATTGATCTCATCTCGACTATCTCTAGACAATTAAAAATTTATTTTTTAAATATTTAAATATTTCTTATTTCTTAGATTTTTGGCATGCTTTATGAGATATTTTGATGTATTCCTAATTTGTTTGGTGAGAAAATTATACTTTATCTCGTTGGTATCTTTCAATGTAGGTTTCATATATAATTTATCTTGTCTTCAAAGTTTACACTTTGACCTCATTACAATATGATGAAACTCTAATTCTTCTAACAATGATATTACTTAAAAATGGCTTTATTAAGTGTTTTTCAATTAATCATATTTTCATTTATTATATATTTAATTAATTTTAAAATATCTATTTGTTATTATTTAGGTTTATTTAATTTTTTAATTCAAAATAATTCTATACAAAGTGTTATAGATATGAAACAAACACTATTGGGCTTCTCTTAAAGAGCTCCATCAAATCAAATAATAATTTACCAAACCTTTCAATTACTTTTATTTTGTTATATTACATTGCTTTGATATTCTTACCTCAGCTTTAATATAAATATATGTAACATCATAATAATAATTTATTAATATTTATGTTTATTTTTTTTGTTGATTTGTAATAATTCAAAAATAAGTCAAATGGAGATTAATAAAGCCCCATTGGAGTCATCCCGAAAGGCTCTATCTTATTAATAACAGTTTTTTAATTTAATATATCTTACTTTCTAAGGTGTTTGCACACTTTACAAAACATCTTGATTTGTTGATGATTTGATGATCTTAGACGTTACACACTAACTTTTTAATATAATGGAATATAAATTTCTTAAACAATTTATCTTATTTTTGTAGAAGTTTCAATTTGGTTTGATCATACTTTTTTAATCTAAATCTTTACTCATGTGACCTTTACATTGGTTTTTTTCTTATATTATATCTCTTTAATCGATCTCTTTTTAGCTTTAATATCTATTTATTTAATATTTAAATAATATTTTTTAGATATTTATATTTATTAATTTTGATAACTTATCGTAATTTCAAATGAGGTCAGATGGGGAAGAAAAAAATTTATGAGACACATCTTGATAAATTTTATCCAATTAAATATTTATTTTCATATTTTTTCGAAATATATTATCCCTTTGGTTGCTGAAGTCCTTTATTAAAGCTTTTCATTTATACTAGATTTGATTATTAAGGATATTATACTTGATCTCCCTAATATCTTTAAATATAACTTTCATGTAAAATTTATATTATTTCTTCAACTTTTTTGCTTTCATTTGATTATATTAATTACCAATCCTAAATTTCGTTTAACGTTACTTTTAAATTACTTTGATTTATTTATATTTTAGTAGATTAATTTATCATATTTAGCTTTAATTTATATATACTTAAAACTAAATTAATGAATTTTAATTATTTATATTTATTTAATGTTTTAATTTGGAAATATTCTAATCAATGTTCGATTAGAATGAGACAAAAGTTGTTTAACTTTTCCAAACATGCTTAATATATCTAAATATTTATTTTTATTATTTTTTAATTTTTGGTTTTATTGAGCTTTAGAATTCTTTATAATATGTTCAATTAATAGCTTACTTAACAGTCAAGGATATTATAATTGAACACCTCACTATGTTGGAATGCATCTATCTTGTAATTTCTTCAACTATTTGACTTTGATTTTATTATATTGCTATGAATCTCCAATTCTTTGCTCATGTGACATCTATGTCACTATGCTTTGGTTATATCATATTATTTTAATTTATCTCATTTCAATTTTCATATATATGTCCTAATATTAACTAACACTGTGTTAGTGTTTAAGCTTATTTAATTTCATAAAATGCAGTAATTCTAACTAGGATCTAATGTGGACAAACAAATGTCCTTGGAATTGCCTTGATAAATACTATCCAATTAGATATTCTTTTGAATATTTATAAATATTTAATATTTTTTGTTTTTTAATATATTTAATAAGGTTTTTTATTCATACATGATTGGGTAATCAAATTTGTTACGTTTACCTCCTTAACGTATTGGAAAGAAAATTTGTTGCAAAAATAACATAAATACTAAAATTATTCATTTTTACATTTTTGTTACTATGTAAATATAAATCCCTTCTTATGTGTTGTTTTCATCCAATTCATTTAATTTTCTTACATCACTTCAATTTTCTCCTTTTAGCTTCACTATATATTTTCTATATTTAAATATAATACTTCTTTTTTATTTATGCTTCTTTGCTTTGATAATTTATTATATATAAAAAATGAGTACTAATTAAGAAGAAACAAATGCTATTGGATTCAACATAAAAAGCTATATCAAGAAAATATTCATTTTTATTTTATAAAAATCTTTTATTTTCTTTGGTTTCAACATTCTTCATAAGATATTTCAATTCCTACCTAATTTGATTATTAAGAATGTTACATTGAATCTCCTTAGTATTTAATTATATTGCTTTGTCATACTAATTATCTCAATAATTTAAATTTTTTATTGAGACTTGGTTATATTTTTCTGTATCTCTAAATGGACTCTTTTGTGTGATCATTATGTTACATTAATTTTGTTGTATTACATTTCATAAATTTATCTCATTTTATTATTAAAATATATTTAAATGATAAGAAATAATAAGTTATTATTTAAGCTTTTTTAGTTCGATAATTTGACATAAATCCAAACATGGTCTGATTGACTTGAAGTCAATTTTGTTAGACTCATCTCAAAGAGCTTTATCAATTTAAATATTAATTTTTTAAAATTTTAAAAAAGTAATTTTCTTGATATTTTGGATATTTTATAATATGTTTTGATTTTTACCTAATATGAGAATCATGAATGTTACACTCAATCTCCTTAATAGCTTTGAATGTAGTTTTTCAAAAAAATTTATTTTATTTCTTGAAATGCTTCACTTTGATTTAGCTACAATAGTATTAACCATTTATTCTAAGCTCATGTGAGCTTTACATCACTTAATGTACCTACATTAAATTAGTTTAATTAGTAACTCATAAGAATTTCAAAATAAGATAAAATCAACACAAAACAAATGTGATTGCACTTGCTTCAATAAGATCCACCAAATAAATAATATATTTTTAAAATATTTTATTTACTAAGATTTTTACATTATTTTTATTTGGATAAGTTACAATGCTTTGATTGAAATTATTTTAGCTTTATTATATATTTCATAATTTTAAAGGAATACTATTTCATTTATACATATTTTTCTTGGAAATTAATGCAATTCTAATTGAGGTGCATTCGTGATAAAAGAAGTGTCATTAGACTTTTGTGGGGTGTCTTTATCGATCTAAAAATACATTTTAATATCTTAAATTTTATATTTTTTTTATTTTTGAGGCATACATTAAAAAAAGTTTAATTTCTGCCTAATAAGATGATCGAGGACATTGTATTTGATCTTCTAAGTATCTTGGAATTCAACATTCTCTTATAATTTACCCCACATCTTTAATTTTTTTTCTTTTAATTTAGTTAAATTACCATTAAATTTAAATTCTCCTCTTATGTGACATTTACATCACTCTGAGTTTGTTTTATCACATTTCTTTAATTTTATAATTTGAAATTATTTAAATTGAGGTCTCACTAAAGTGTAGCAAAACTAATTGGATTAATCTTGATGAGCTCTATGCAAAAAAAGATTTATTTTTATATGTTTTTACAACTTTCTTTTCTATAATTGCTGGCTTGATTTACAAAATATTTTGATTCATACCTTATTAAATCATTAATGATGTTACACTTGATCTTTTTAGTATGCAATAATAGAATGCAAAATTCTTATGACATTTATATTCTTTTCTAAATTGTTTTGTTTTCAATTGGTTATATTACTATGAAAATCTATTGCTTAGTTTTTATGGCCTTTACATCACTGTAATTCAGATATATTAAATAAGTTTAATTCATATAATTTCAACATTAATATATATTTACATTTTTAATGCAATAATTTATTACGTTTTATTTTTATTTATTTTTTAATTCATTTTTAATTCTACATGAGATCTATTGGAGATGAAAGAAATGTCATTGGACTAACATCGATGAGTTATATCCTTCTAAATATTTTTTGTTTCTCTTAAAAATTTTATTTTGTAGAGTGATGACAACGTTTATGTGACATTTTTATTCGTACTTGATTTAGTAATTCAGGATATCACACATAATCTGCTTAGCATCTTAGAATGCAACTTTCTCAAATAGTTTATCTCTATTCCTGAAATTTTTTGCTTTGATTTTGTTATCTTATTTATGCCTCAAAATCTCAATTTCCTTGGCCTTTAGATTATTTTAATTTTGTTATATTACCTTACATCAACTTATCTCATTTCAACTTTAACACATATTTATTAGAAACTTAAATATGACTTTATTGTCATTTAATTTGGTAATTCAACATTATTCCAAATAACATTCGACCAAGATGAAATAAAGGTCACTAGAGTTGTTTAAAGAGTATTATCCATTTAAATATTTATTTCTATTATTTTTCAATTTTTTATTTTAAAAAATTATATAATTCTTTACAAAATATTACATTTTCTTTAATATCAAAAGAAAATTGTTAATTTTAAACAAGGTCTAATGGAGAAGAAACAAATATCGCCTAACACATCTCTATGATCTCTATAAGTTAAATATTCACTTTTACATTTTAAAATATTTTATATAGCAGAGAATTGGATTTCATTACGAGACCTTTAAATTTTATACTTTATTTTATGATAAAAAATGTTGTACTCCATCTCCTAAATATTTTGGAATACAACATTCTCATACAATCTATCTCATTTTTTCTTTTTTTTTACTTAGGTTTGGTTATATTTTAGGTTTCTCTAAATCCTCACTTGCATTGCATTTACTTTACCTTGATTTGTGTATATTATAGTACTTTAGTTTCTCTCATTTCATTTTTACCATATATTTCCCTAATATTAAAAAAAATAATTTATTATAGTTTATGCTAATTTCATTTGCTAATTCATAGAAATTCAAAACGACAACTGATGGGGATTAAACAAACGTTCTTGGACTTACCACAAGCAGCTCGTTGTAATTAAATATTATTTTTTCATATTTCTATGAACTTCATTTTCTAATGTTTTGGTAGGCTATTCAAGATTTTTCAATTTATACTTGATTTATCCTCAACAACATTATGCTTGATCAACTTAGCATCTTTGAATGCATGTTTCCAAAATTATTTATTTATTCACATCAAATCTTTTTCCTTTATTATATTAAAATAATATTTTACGTATGTTTATTATTATTTTTTTGTAAAACATAATAACTCTGAATGAGATTCAACATAAGTAAAGAAATATAATTGGACTTACTTCAAAGAGCTCTATCTAATTAAATATTATTTTTATGTAATTTTAAATATTTTTATTTTCAATAATTTTTTCATCTTTATGAGTTATTTTCATTTGTAACTAATTTATCAAATGTGGATATCATTCTTGATCTCCTTAGTATCTTGGAAATTGACTTTCCCATGAAAATTATCTCATTTGTTTTAAAATTTATCACTTGGATCTTATTATATCACAATGTGACTATAATTCTCCTTTTGTAAGACCCTTGCATCTAAATTGTTTTGCTATATTTTATTCATTAAATTTTTCTTATTTATACTTTAATTTATATAGTTAATTACTATTAAATAAATAATTTATGATTATTTAAGCTTAATTATTTTGGGAACTCACAAAAAATTAAAAAATGAGATCTAATTAAGAGAACACAATATCGTTGCACAAGTCTTAATAGCTTTATCGAATTAAATTTTTATCTTTATATTTTTAAAAATAATTATTTTAAAGGTTTTTGCATACATTACTAGATATTCTGATTTGTAACTTATTTAACATTCAAGGATGTTTCAATCAAACACTTAGTATCTTGAGTGTAACTTTTCCAAACAATTTAGCTCAGTTTTCAACTATTCTTCACTCATTTGGTTGTATAAGTATGGAACTCTACATATTCTATTATGGGACCTTTACATCGTCTTGATTTACTATATTACCTTTATTTATCTTATTAAAACTTTAATATAAACTTTATTTGTATTAAAATAATTTATTTAATTTTATGCTTATTAGATTTTGTAAATGATATTAATTCTTTTCAAGGGTCAATATTGAAAAAAAACGTCACTAACTTGATTCATATCTGGTTGGATGATCCAGATTATCACACTCGATCTTCTTTTTATTATTGAATGCAAATTTCTTATACCATTTATCTCAATTCTTCAACTGTTTTGGCTTTGATTTGGTTAAAATACTATGTTTTTGAAATCTCCTCTACTGTAACTTTTAAATCAGTTTGACTTGTTTATGATATGTTACTTCAATGTATCACATTTTATCATTAACATATATTTACTTAAAATTTAAATGATTATTAATATTTTTTTTTTGCTTTTTGTTTTGTTAGTTTACTATGACTCAAAATGGGGTTCAATTGAGAAAACATAACGTTCATTTGACTCACCTCTACAAGCTTCATGTAATTAAATTTTAATCTTCTAGATTTTTAATTTTTTTAAGGTATTTTACATGCTTTACAAGTCTTTTCATTTCATTTGTGATTTAACAATCAAGGATTTTACACTCGATCTTCATTGTACCTCAAAAGTCATGTTTACCACACAATTTACCTCATTTATACAATATTTTTGTTTTAATTTGCTATATTACTAAGTAATACTAAATCTTATCTCATGTGGCCTTGATATTTGTTCCATTTTATTTTACTATATTCATTTAGTTTATGTCATTACAACCTTGATATATATTTATTGAATAAAATGATTTGCTAAAGCGTGGGGTGTCATTAATCTTCTCAAAATAGGGAACAAAACCCAACCCAGTAAATCCAATCTTCTACAAAGTGAAATAGTTCACATTACACCTATGTAGGCATGCACTTAGGTTACATCCCTAGGTGCAACTTGCACTAAAAAATGGATTGTTCATGGCATTTTAAAATTTAGAACATGTAACACATTTTGCTGCATTCTTCATTGTTGGATAAGCTAAGATATCCCCTATTAAGTGTCATTTAATGTTCATAGCAAAGCCCATAGAATACACATCAAATTATTACCAGCTTAGTATTTGCTCTCCTTTGGTGCATGATCAGCTCACAGGCTATCATTTATCCACCATTGCATTAGGCTCTATAATGAACCAGAAGCAAATTTGAGAGATAAATGTAATATCAAATCATTGTCATGCCTTTAACAGTTGTAAAGATTACTCAATCATTTGTACCTCTTGTCTATGACCCTTTAATAGGTTCATGAATAGATACCTGATTACAACTACTTCTTTCTCTAAAAGATAAGGCCTAATAGACTCCTCGTCTAGTCGTATGTGGCAAACCACTTGCATCATAGTGATTTGAACACTTCATTAGACCTTTCAATCAATCAAAGCAATATGTGGTGTGTACAAAGGGTAGTGATGTAGTTAACACAAGCCAACGACCTAGCCTTATTAGGAATTCTTCAATGAAGAATAGAAACTACAGTGATCTATCTCCATCACATTGATATTCTAGTAAGATTACTTATGCCTTTTGTCCAAGATAATGGACTCATGGAATACATAGCATAATGCACATGTAGCTCAAAACATCTAAAGGAATCATAATCGTTTGATTGCATCAAACTTTCATGAACTAAATAGCTATAATACCTCTAAGAAGTTGGCCATAGGGCTTTCACCTTACATAACTAATTATCAAGTTAAGGTCTTATTTATTAATGAAGTTGACTAGAGAAATTGCTTTAGCAACTAAGAAAGGACATGCCCTAATACCTATAAGAAACACCATGCCCTAATATTTATAAAATCAAGAAAGAGCTTCAAATTTTTAAATCCTTATTATGTTTAAACCTAATGTGGCTACTCATGCTTAGTTTAGTAAAGCAATATGCTCCACTATTTGTGGTGCCTCCTTTTTTAGTTTTTTTGAGGTTTAGCCTTCTGATCAATTGTGACAAATTTGTGTAAGAAGATAACATTGTTGGAACTAGTTTTCTTATTTTGGATGACATGGGTAGGTCCATTACTTCTATAAGAAAAACATGGGTCTTATGTTCAACTTCTACCATGGATATTATTTCTATTCTTGAACCAATGGAGCCCTTAGAACGCTACTTCTTAATGGTCAAGTAGTGAAGTTTGAATTATACTCTACTATAACCATTACTATAGTGAACCAATTGCTTTTATCTAAAATAAACAGAAGTACCTACATATGCTTAGGGCATGCAATCTCTCAAGCTATGTCACATAAGGCACCAAGGCAATAGTGTTGTTGACTGGGTTGCTCATCAAGCAGTTCTATATGATTTTGTTTAGAACTATGTTATGCTCCTTCCCAAATCACTTCAACTTTGTTATTTTATTGTTATATATGAACCTACATAAGGAGAGTATGATGTTGACTTTGGCCATTAGTTTATCAAGGAACCTAGAGGTTTTGGTTCCTTATAAGATGTTGACATAGTAAAAAAAAACATGATCCATCAATCTCTAGTTAGCATCATTTACATATTAGATTGGATGGTATCTGGTCAACTTTGAACCACAAAATTTAATGCATCTTTAATGAAAATAATTTTGGAAAATGCTTTCAAGGTGGCAACTCTTTCATAAATTCAATAATTTTACCTTTCTTAGTGACATACGAATGCCCACAACCATATCTCTAAATGATTACTCTGATCTCGATGGCCAACACAATAGAATTGAAATACTTTCATGTTATCCAAAACTAATGTACCCTTAAGATGGGATTGCTTTGAGCACTCTTGCCTTTTCAAAGTAATGATGTCGAGGGCATAACTTAGCTATTTAAGGCCAGACTACATAAGCAACAAAAGAGTTAGACACCGAAACATGAAAAAATAGACCCAAACCAATTTCCTACTATGAGCTTTTTAACAAAAAAACATAAATCTATGTTATTAGAACCTGAATTTTCATGGTTTCTAGCACCAAACTTGATCTCAAATTGATTCACATTAACATACTTAAATCATACTCATTCTAAGTACCAAACTTGTAGAGCCCTATATTGTTATGTATTGCCACTACCTCTCGCTATCAAACTTGAGTGCTACTGACTTCCTTGATTGTCGTAGGCTTCTCTTAGGTTCCCTCTCTAGAATCAAACTCTAATTGTTATCATCCAACACTACCATGGTTGATCCCTATCCAACAATCAAATGTTGATTGAGCAAAAATTTGTATGTTACATCACTAGAATCGAGGCCATGTGATCAAACAAGTTATCTGGACTATGTAGGAGCCAGGACAAAGCTCACATCACTCATTTACATAACAAATGCTTCCCATCTCAAAGTTGGGTTTTGAAGCACATATTAGCTCTAGAATTATTATAGATATCCAAGTAGCATGTACCATCAAATAAACTATAACTAATTTAATGAGTTATTTACTATTTCATAGTTTGAAATTATTCATACTTACACATGCATGGATTAATCTTTGGGAGAAGCATATCACTACTTGAAGGATCAACAAGCGAGCAATACAAAGTTATAGCACTAAGAGCACCATGTGTTGTAATTGACATGTTCGTAGTATCTGGTGATACTCCATAAAGGAAGAGCAATTGCTCACAGGTTTGGATACCATCCATCATGTTTTGAAACATTGACTCTTCACAAATGCATTCTTTAATGACAACTCTCCTTGGAAGAGAATAACGATCTAATCATATGATTTCCAAGACTGCCAACATAAGAGTAAGGATGATCGCATGTTTAATAGTAGTATGGAATACCAACAATTCCAACATAAGAGAAGTGTGGTGTAAACGAAATAATTGAATTAAATCTAGCCATCTCCTTGGATAGCATGAAACATATAAACTTCTTACTTATGAATGTTTCATTGCATGAAAGAGCCCAACACATAATTACTAAACATGTAAAGATGTAGTCAAGTGAAAAGTTAAGACACCATGAATAACATCTCTTTTGCAAATGGCACCTGAAGCAATTCCAATGCAAATAGCCCAAAAAGCTTCAAAGATATCAAAATTAAGCACAAAGGGTCTAGTAAAGGATGAAGGCCTTTGCTAGAAATCTTATGGAACATGAAGAGGCAAGCCCAAGTAAAAGGACACATGCATACAAATCTTCATAGTACTTTTTATCGATCAAACAGCCATTGAAATGGTCAAACATTATTGTACCTTAAAAATGGAACATGTTGAGCTCTACTCATGTCACAACAAAATCTGTTGTGCAATTTTCACGATAGAAAAAAAGCAAATTACCTGATAGAAACTTGGTCGGGCATGATAGTGTGCACTGCAACATGTTGAGATGACAATACATTTAAAGAATATATGGCCAAGTGGAATTTGTATCACTAAAGTTTCACTACAACATGAGCAAACACTACACCAAACAAGTCCTAAGCAAGCAAGGTGAGACAAATCCACGTTACAACAGGTGACCTTATTAGAGTGGCACCTCATTCTTGTATTAGTAGTCTCGTGATGAAAATGGTCAAAAAGAGTTAAACATTTTGGGAGAAAAATTATATGCCTAAAGAAAGCTACCACATCGACAAAGGGCATGCCATCTCACACGACACAATAATGGATAGGAGCATAAACCACAAGGACATTGCCAAGCACACATGACACCACTAAACTTTCACTACAACACAAGGTAAACTACACCTCACAATGTCTTATTCCAATGGCAAAGAAAGGCTCTTCAAACAAGTGCAACAAAAATTCTCTCAACAATGCATCACCTTATCTTTGTGCCAGCAAATCATAGCACTAAAAGTACCCAAAAAGGCTGCACTTTACAAGCTGCACCAATCAATCACACAAGATGCCATAGAGCATATGAAAATTTGTTTCAACATGCTCATGCATACTTAATTATCTTGCGAGAAAAGCGTTGTAGTGTGCCAACTGCTCTATTGTGTTCACAATTGTAGCTACGTGCATCTAAGGCTACAGTACAAAATGTACAAGCTTTAGTTCATCGTTCACCATCCAACTTCTACTTTTCTATGGGCCACATCATGCCACACATTACAACAAAAAATCACAACATAAATTTACCAAAAAAATGTTTCACTTTGTGGGTCCAACTTGCTACACACAAGATGCTATGAGGCACACACAAAATCTCTATCATGTGCACACTAATACACCACCACACAAGAGCATAGTGAACTACTAATCAAGTAGCTACAACTATGCATTATTAGAGCCAAATCTCAGCAAGTACGAACATTATAGCTTATTGCAACATTCAGCTTTAACGGCCTCACAATGTGGTACATTTTCCTTACCAATTGCTTATTGTGATAATTTGAATTAGGAAGACATCAAGTCTCTTAATAGAGTAGCTTGACATTCATGCCCAAGCAATCACAACTGCCAAATATGATAAGAAAATGTGACACTTTTTGTCATGGACATAAAACTACGATAGGTGTCACTAAAGAATGGATGCAAGCAAGTTAGTGAAATTTTTGAAATGCATGTGACATTTATTTGTTTTTGGGGATGAAACAGCAACATCATAGGGCTAGATCATAGTGGAACATGGCACTTTTTAAAGAAGCCAAAAGCATTATAATTCTAATACTACACCATCTAACTTCCATGATTAATGTGAGGCATTTCAACTCTACACCATGACAAGCCTCCAATGGGCACCACAGAATCATATAGTGCCTTACTAAGTACCACACAAAGTACCACATAAAGAATAAGTATCAATATAGGTATTGTAAAAAGTATCACAATAAGTATCACCATAAGTATCACAATATAGTAGAGCAAGTAGTGCATGCTAATAAAGTTAAAAAACTGACGAAGGGGTGCATTAAAATTTTATGGTGTCTATATCTTTAAGGGGATGAACGTTTTTTGACATTGGGTTGGATCGCAATGGATCATGATGGCAAGGCCACTTTGTCACTTTACAAATTTAAGTCACTTGGAAAGGATTTTACCAATTGTTTATATTTAATGACACTTTTTCTAATTCTCACACCATTAAACATTATACAATAATAAGTGAGCTGATGCTGGTGTCCCCTTGGGCGTAAATCCCTTATTATCATCCAACAACCAAATGATGCACCTAAGCATCACATCTAAGCATGGACTCTAACTTGGAGATATTCGATCACAATCCAACACATGATGGCTTTATACCATTAGATTTTCCACCAAGTGTGATTAACAATAGTGTGAGTCAATTTTTCATCTCAAACTTATTTTGAATTACTGTCATGACACATTAGTAAGTGGGGCAAATCGAACATCTCTCAACCCAACTTATGTTTTCTATTATTGGGTGACAAATCTTACACTTAGTGAATTCTGCTTCACAATGTTAGAAATGAGTGACATTGAAGGAACAAAAAGAATTGTCAGTATGAATACTTGGCTGGTACAAGCCACTCATCATTGTGATAGTTTTTTTTACACCTTTAACAAAAATTTTGAAAGCCTAAATGATCGATAAGCTACAATTTCATGGATTGTATTTTTTATTGAAAAAGAGAATCAAATACGCTTTTGTCTTGTCATTCCTCACAATATTTCTTGTCTTGTTAAGCTCAACTAAAGACACCTATTTTAACTTTTAATAGTTGTGCTACCCTAGCAAAACTCCTCACCTATTGATGTCTTTTGCCTAGATCGGCAAATTGAGGCAACACATGGAGCCAAAAGGAGTTGGGTGCCAGTTCTATTCCATAGAATAAGTAAAAAAAGTTAAAAGTTGTGATATTCCAATTTCATCAATACACTGAACCCCACATATCTTACACCTCTTAAGTCATTTCTTATAGTAAGACTAGAGTCAAGGTCAATAAGGTATTTTTTCTATAATGATTTTACAAAGCCTAATCCCTTGGTCATGGTTTCATTGGATAGAAGAAAGCGGTAGTTGGGATCTTATTAATCCATTTGGCTACTTTCATAGTGTTTTAATTAATTTCATTATTTACCCATTCTTGGTTGAATTTCATCGCTTTGATGTTTAGTGCACCAGGTAGAAAGCACACTTAATGAGCATCCTAGAGGAAAATCGCAACGCGTAGATTTCATTAAACTGCTCCCCAAGTTCATGCCAATTCTGAGTTGATTGCTAAACTCCTAAGGAAGGCCCCTGTAGGGGCCTCTCCTAATTCATTCCTTAGCAAACATGCATTGACCCTCTCTTTCTACACAAGTAACTTTAGTCTACTAACAACGATGGATGCTAAACTTCTGCTACTATCTTAAACCTTTAGAGCCAATCTTTTTCCAAAAAGTATGGATCCATTTTGTCCACTTCCCTTGGAAACATTACTACCCCAACAAGAGGATGATCTTCTTGGAGATTTGATATGGTTATGAGTACAAGTAGGTGTAAAAGTCACTTGGCCACCAAGATTTTCAAGAGTCATCTGGAGAAAATCAGACACCACTTTAACATGTGCTACCTTTCATCTCTTTGCCCCAGCCAATGATTAAGCCGTTTCTAGGCTTGATAAAATCTTATCTAGAAAATGCAGCTCTTCTGAGTTACCCATTGATGTCTTCGGACCACTTGATGTTGACATAAATTACTACATCTTGCCTCAAGAATTCCAACTTGACTTCTTTTGATGCTTGTGCCAATTGGCACTCTTTCATGTGTTTCAAACATCTCTTAATGTTTTCTTACCCATGTGTAAGTGTCATTCAGATAGAACCATTCCATCCTTTAGCCTTCAAAGTTCTCATTTGAATATTTCCTACTACCGCAAATATTTGCATCAATAGATGCTCTACGTCAGCTGATGTCTTACGTTTTATAGTGACCTTTGATCTCAGTTACTCTTGAAGTCATTGCATTACACTGATGGCCATGTGCATTACATGCATAGGTACAACCCATTTTAGGGAATAGTTAATTTATTAGGATAGTTGTTACACATTCCTCAAGGGACTTCAATTTCCACGACCACCTTTCTACTATTTTAATTGACCAACCCACTTTGTGAGCTCTAGGTTTGTGCACAGTTGGACATTATAACCCAACATCTAATTCATCCCACAATGATAGTACTACTTACCAAAAATGTTCCACTTAGAGCCTAGATTCCTTGGCTCAACTTCTTAAAGTGGCTAACTTCTATCTATTTAAAGTTTCAAAAATCATTAAGGGCATTATGCTCCCAATGCCACTAATCATTGGCTTTACCCAAAAGAACTTTGATTATGGTTCTAAGTATCCCAAGTGAAACATTGAAGGGAATAAGCTACTAGATGGCTTGATTAGTCCTTCACCTTTACACCCAAGTTAGATGAATGAATTGTATATGGGAATCTCCCTGAGCATCCACAATAGTTTGCTCTAGTTTCATCCCACTTAGGCATAGTTCACCATTTTTGGAGTCCCAATAGGCATGCCCTCACCACAAATCTTCATAAAAGAGTTGGGTCAATTAGTAGCTTACCCTACATAAAGGATCCTATCAATCAACTTCCCTGCATCTTCAGGGGTTGCTCATAGTTCATCTAATAAGCATGTTCTACTCCTTGGTTTGTGTTTCAATATGTAGAGACATTCCTTTCCTCTTATAAGCAACGAGATTGATTTTTCCTTAGGTGATGTTTACCTGATCTCTTACTATTATGATGGATTGAGACATTCCTTTCCTTGAGCCATGCAAGAGACCATTTTATGACATTATACATGAAGCTGAATTGTATTGTAGGCACCATATGCTTGCCTTGAGATAATTTCAAGTACTCTTTCACAAAAGTTTCGAATCCCTTTTTATCTTTTTTTTTGGTACTTGTTTCCTATCAAATTTTTACAATAATTTTGCCTTCAATAGAATTTACCACAAATTTTAGGCTGCATTACCAAGCAACCAAACTTGTTGATAACATCTTCTATAATAGCAGGGTTGAATAAGGCTCTGATCCTCACTGGTGTCCCCTTCAAAGGGAGTTGATCCCGATCCATCACTACGGATAACTCTCTATTACAATCTGAGCTTCAGGTTGCCCAGTTTCTACCCTGGGCTAGTCTTCCTATTCTTGTCAATACAAAGGCGATCCTCATAGGTTACTTCACTTCTTATTTATAAGCCTAAATTCAGCGGGTAGCTTCACATAACCTGAGTTCATTATTCTATTATGTAGAGTTTTGAGTTGTATGTCTAAGCAGCATCTTACTACATGTTGAAAAATCATTTCATACTAGTAAACGACGCAACACTCAGTGGCATCAACCTCTTATCACATTAGAAATCAACAACCATCCAATGCTCCAACATGCCAATAGACTGGTTGCCTTTAAATAGGGGTAAAGATCTAAAATTACTATTCAGAGCTTACATAAGGAGTGACATGTCGCATCACAACCTTGCATGCATGTCTTGGCTTGCATCCTTGGTTGAAACATACATTTAAAAGTTTATGGTCCAGGAGATTCTACAATTCACTACACGTATCCAATTTTGTTGTGCTCTTCATTGATGTAAGAGTCAAGATTTGCATTGTAGATAGTTCTTATCTATTTGATTGCCATTCCATACAAGTTCTAGCAATGGGCAATAGACTCATTACCAGCTTAATATTTTCTCTCTGTTGGTGCTTGAGCAAATCTATAGGCTTTTGTTTATCTAATCCTTGACTTAACAAATATCTACAAGTACATACGAAAAAGCTCTTAACTCAGCTGCACTCCGAAGAAATATTCAATTTATTGATGTTGTTTATTTCAGCTCTCTTATCTCATTTAACGAGGGAGCTCTAGGAGCCTGATTAGCTTATTTCCTTTTATAAGACTCCTCTCCCAATGAGATGGGTTAATCTCAATTATGATGTAGCTTTGCAAGAAGATAATAGTGTTTAAATTAGAACTATTTGTCACAATGATATGGTAGACGTACTTTTATTATAGGTTAAACATTTTTTGGTAGTGTGATATTATAAATTAATTCTGGTCCAACATCTTTTTAAAAGATTATTTCACACCTTGTAGAATTAAATGTAGGGTCATCACTTCAATTTTTGATCTTCTTCATTAGATCACAATGAATATTCGTGCTACATCTTCTCAAATAGTTAAATTTGCATCTCTATTGTTGATTCACCTTTGGCTTGATAAGAATCAACAACCACATCTAGATAAGGTACTCAATTCTAATGCATTTTTAGATGATCATTTGAATTATTGCTACTACTTGCTTAAAATCTAATATTATCTAGCTCGAATTATGGTGGCCTTGATGGGTTGGCCTCCTATTGGATTCCCCTCGCTAATGGGTTGGATTTAATTCAATTATGATGCAAATAAGAATGATAACTTTAATGTTAGAATTGCTATTGTTATATGAGATGACATGGGTGTACATATTACTATTGTCAAAAAAATTTTGCTTTAACTTTAATGTTAGAATTGCTATTGTTATATGAGATGACATGGGTGTACATTTTGCTTTTGTAAAAAAAAATTTTCTTAGGTTCAACTTTAGCCATGGAGACTATTGCTATTATTAAAGCAATGGAACATCTCGTAACACTACATCTAATGTCCAAGTAGTGGTGATTGAATTAGATTATACTACAACCATCATTATATTAAACTAGTTACTTTTGTCTACAATAAATAATGGTTCCTATAATTGCATTATTGCATGTTGTATGAAGTTGTTCAAATTGTTTTACATAAAGCACTAAGGCATTTGAGCTACAAACTAGGTAACTTGTCATGCACATTTATTTGATTTGGTTTGGGACTTGGGAATGCCCCACCCCAAGCCACTTCAACTTAGTTTTTTTTTTATTAATTTTTTGTATGAAACTTGTTATGGAGAGGTTTATGTAGGCTTCAGCAATTACTTTATCATGGATCGCAAAGACTTTAATTTCATCTAGTGCATCAGAAAAGAGCACATGTATGTGTAATGAATTTTGTTATGATAATGAAAATAAAAACTAAAAAAAGGAGGGACAGCTTATGGTTCATTTCGAAAATAAAAAAATAAATAGCGGTTGCCACAAATCTTAATATAAGCTTAGGCAGAGCACTGAACAATGGCTTTAATTTTTAAAAAGATTTACAGGATTTTGATTTGGCTAAGTTTTTGTTGGGCTCACTTGGAAAGCATGTTTGGGATTGCTTAATGGATTTACCTTGATTTTAAAAAAGGTTACTATGAGTACAAATAGTAATAATAGAGAGGTTGTTTGCCCTTTTGCATTAGAGCTGGCTACGTCAAGTTTACATGTCATAAACTCTAGGTGTGTTGAATATATTATGTTTGGCTGATTTTACTAAATAATGATTAGACTAAGATTGATTATGGCTACCTCTATGAAGAGGAAGTGCAATTCTTGGTGTTATACTTAGTGGTAAATGGATTGAGAAATTGTAAGTATAGTGTATCCCAAGGTTGGCAAAATAATTGTCAAGAAAACGATTATTTTCTTCATATATTGTTATCACTTATGTTGCTGCACTTAATCCTAGTATTGCAATAATAATAACGTACCCTACAAACATAGAAAAAAATTCATTGGAAGAATTATTACGCATGGTACAATGCAACATCTACTTATGACATAAATGATATGATTAGTGGTTAGAAGTTAAGACAACTTTAGGTTTGCTTGACCAACTTCACCTAATTTCTCCTTATGTGTAGAAAGGCATTCTTTTGTATTAGTTTTCTACAACAAGAGCAACTTAAAAGTTGTGGCTTTCTGTCTTTATGTGATAGCTTCAAATGGAGGTCTACTATAATATGAATTGAAAGGTGTAGAAGGAAATTTATTTGTGGGGATCTCATCAAAGTGTCATGAAATTGTTGCTAGAAAGATGTCACTTAACATGTTTGGTAGCTACAAGTACTAATATTTTAGACATGAATACCATTATTTTCTCACCATTAGTTGTTTGGTGCCTTGGAATGTTATTGCACTATTTAGCCACTTAAAATTACAATATGGAGAACTAAAAAGAATTTTAGTAGCGATGTGGGGGCTAAAAATCAAGTAGTTTCTAGAAATGAGGGACTCATAAGCATGTCACCCCCTATTTTCATAAAATTATTATTGTATTTGTACTTAATGTAAAGGGTGACCTATAGGCATTATGGAAATCTACGTATGAGTAATTGGGTCAAGAGGTAGAGTTAGTTAATGTTTTGTTATAATTATTATGTTGGCAACTCTCTTTTGCTACAATTGGATTTATTATTTTGTAAGATAGGAATTAAATTACATTATTTGATGTTATTACATTGTTGAGTGTTGGAATTGAAATTTTACTCCAAGTGAGTATTTGAGCTACTATTTAATAAAGGATATCGATAAGAGCAACTATAAATATCAAGTAAATATAGTAGGATACAACCTTAATGGTTATAACTACATTCTTAAAAAGGGTAAATTTGACACTCCAACATTCACCTTTGATGCAATCCTATTATATAACAAGTCTGTACATAGTGTCATTGGGCTGTGTCTATAGGTGACTTTTGCATCACCTTTTTTCATTTTACTACTTCTTTAATGTTATGGTGAAGTGGGTATTCACTATTTTTATTTGATAGAGGAGATACACATATTGTGTTGCACTAAAATTCAAGTAACAAACAATTTCAAGAACTTAGTTTGGGAAAGCATCCTTTATCTAAGTTGAATGATCAATTTCAATAATTATCTTAGTGCTACATGCTATTGTGGAATTGTTGTGCCCATAAGAAGTAGTTTTCATAGGTATATTATGTAACAAATGAAACCATTATGTCTAGTGGTAATGGTATTTTTGTTAATTAATTATGATAATATTTTTGTGGATATCTATTGGATTAAAGTACCTAAATCTCATGGCTATCTATAGTATTTTGGCAAGGGGGAATACAACCTTCAGGATTTGTGTCTTGGAAACTCATGTGAAGACCTTTAGTTATTGCAAGCAGGATCAACTTTTTGGAAAAACCATGGATTACTTAGTTTAACCATCGACCATGCTGTCTTGGGGCATTGTAGTGCTATGGTAGAATTGAGCATGCTTGAGATTGTGGGTCACCCTTCACAGATGGTTACTATCTTGGTGGGATCTTATAATAATGAGATTTGGAGGCCTTGTGTCGTGTATGTATTGAAATTATATATAAATTGTTGACTAGCTTGGGACTAAATTAGAAATATTGCTATGTTTAGTGGACCATTTTTTGTTGTAGGGTACTTCAATGCATTTCATGCATAGCAATAAAAAAAGTAGCACAAAATTTAGCAATGGCAAAGCTTAGTTTTGAATTCTGTAACTTTATTAATAACAATGAGTTGAATGCCTATATCAAGGAAGTATTATGTAGAGTTTTATGAATATTAATAATATGCATTCCATCCTGATCACCACTTTTGTGCTTCTCCCTAGCATCCCTTAGAGCATAACCCATTACTATTATAGTTTAGAAAATCGTTACTAAGAAAGACTAAATGGAGAATCCAATTTAAAAACATCTAGTTATCTTTTTCATAATAAATTAATGTATTTAATACAGCTTGGAAATGTACTATTAAAAGAATCCCAATGGATAGTTTGTCTTGTAAATTTAGCAATGTCAACATTAAAGAATAGAGCATAGTAGAACTTAGTAGTTGCTATAAAAATCTTAGCAATTATAATTGAAATTCTTGGAACTTTTATATATGGGATGTATGAGATCCTTAACTGAGTTGAAACATGATCCTTTGGCTAGCTTATTTCTTCATGTCTCATTGTCATAACATTAGAAGAAGCATGGTGGAGGTAGCATACCAAGCTTAATTAGGCCTCCCCTGGGGTTTGAGCATGCTTCTTCTAGGAAATAGCTAAAATTAACTCCAGAAGGAACTATATCCAACAACCTAAAAATGATATTAATGAATTGATGGCCTCCTACACTAAGATTAAAGATATCCTTTTTTACTATTTTAGTATGAAGTGGTGTATTGATGTCCAATATGAGCCTTCTACACCCTTCTAGCCCTTTATATTACAAATGATGAAGAGTAAAATACACATGTTACTGTGATAAGTGATGATACGATCATATTTATAATGATGTACAACAAAAGAAATAAATCCCATCTTTTGGATGGCTTCTTTGTTTAGTTTATACATGGTTATTGGAAGATCACACAGACACTATTATAATAGTGAAATAATTCTTTAAGGATAGTTTTATATCAAAATGTTTAAAGGACACAAAGGCCATATTCATCCTTGATGTTTAAGAAGCATCAAAACCAAAATCTTTATGCTCATTAGCCTTTGTAATATGATTAATAAAATAGTGACAAAAGTTTTGGTGGTTAGACAAATGGTGATGCTTCTAGATATCTTTGTTAGGGAGCAACTTGCTTTTGTGTTATGTCATGTTATATCTGATAATATTTTTTGAATGAGAAAATAGAAGATTTTTGCACCTATCTTCTTTGATAGAAGGATTGATGGTAGTAAAACTAGATATAGATTAGGCTTACAATAAGTGAAATTAGAAATTTGTATTGCATATGCTTAGGCATTCATATATCCTTACACTTTGTTGTTTCTGGATTAAGGCTTATATCACCGCACAAAGATTTGGGATTATGTTTAATGATTTTTATCTATCATTGATGCAAGCAACTAAGGGTTTTAAATAGGGATATGCTTAAGCATTGATAAGAAAATTAGAAATTAGAAGTTAGATAAGATTAATGCTTATGATAAGGAAAATTATAAATTTGTGTTGGATATGTTTAAACATTAGTAGTCCCTTACACTTTGTTGTGGATGGAATAAGACTTATATCACCACACCAAGACTTAGGATTATGTTTAGTATTTTCTATCTATCATTGATTGAAGTAGCTTAAGGTCTTAAACCGGGTTGTCCTCTCGATCCATACCACTTTACTACAGTGTATAAGTATCTCTTATGGCATATTAGTATAAGTTTGATCAAGTTGTCTCAATTGAGTTTAGGAATTTCCCTTCATCCTTGATGATTATGCATATTTTGTTTGTTAACAACATCATGATTTTTCAACCATCACTAGTGGTATAATGAAGAATATTTAGGACATTATAGAGTAGTAAGGGCATCACTTAGATGAGGTTATGAATCTAAGTACATTTAGAGCATTTTTTAGCAAAGGTATGAAGTATAATTGTAGAAAGTTGATTTCTTAAAATTTTCATATCATTAATTAAAATATCTAAGAAACTAATTATATCACAAAAAATTTCGAGAAAAGAATTGAAATGTAGTATTATTCATGTAAAGAATTGTGTGTCAAGGAGGAGGAACAAGTCATTATTAATGTGGGCCACAATGTCGTGATGAACTCGATCTTAACTATTATTCTTATTGTTTTTTCCACACCTTAATTCTAAGCTGCACTATTGTAGAATAAAACATATTGTTATGTCATTATTTGTGGAGTAGTTCAAATGATAGTAGTATAATAAACTATACTTTTGAGAAATATAGCTCTTAAAGAATGTGTTAGACTTGGAGTTTGTAGTTTTTCATCCTAGTACTCTAGGTTGATCGCAAAACATGGTAGGCTTGGTATCACTTGAGATGATAATTTACGAGTTTAGTTCTTTAGAAAAAAATACATTATCAGAATAATACTTTTCATATGCCTTATAGTGCATCTCATACATTTGTCACTCAAAATTGGTGCCCCTATACTACAAATAATAAGGATTAGTGAATTGTTGTGAGTAATTTTATTTCCTTTTTTTGTTTAATTTGGTTGGCATCGTTCCTATTGCTACTAAAACAACTTATTTTAACATGGATGTGGAGCATTAGATATTTGTAGTAGAGCTGGTCAAGGAGCATGGAGTGTCGAATTGCAAAAAGATTTATAAGTTATTCATGCCTGATTTAGTATTTTATGTTTTACATTCTCTTAGGTTAAATCAAATCAAGTGAATGTTCTGTGCTTCACATTGGGTGAGGATGTGGTGCTGGACTTAGAGACTATATAGAATGACATGTATCAATGGAGGAGGTCGTGTGGCTTTGGAAAGAGTTGCTGCAATCTTAAGTAAACATTTTCCTTCAGAGATTAGCATTAAATCTACTTCTTACTTACACCTAACTTCATGAAAGGTGGATTAAGACATCTCAACTTTGTCCTTAGTAATGTCACACTAATGAAGAGTGAAACATTATTTCTGAGAGTCGTATATCATGAAAGAATTATTGTTTAGTAGCTTCAAAAATTACTAATTCATGCTTGGTGGGATTAAGTACTTGGATGTGACTTCTATTTTTTAGTTGCTTAATTAGATGTCTATGAATGTGCAGGTGGCTATGACTTCTCATGTAGCAAAATGTATTGCTTTATCTTTGTTGTACCTCTTGAATAAATAGAATTTGTAGGTGCAAGAAAAAAAGTTTCTCAATTTATTTGCACATCAAAGGAGAAACCACATTATAGTTGTTACTTTCTTAAACTCTTTGATCATGTCCAATAGAAGCTCTAGTGATCTTGACCAATTGTTTGTTATCTCTTAATAGACTCCTCCAATAGGTTGGATTAAATTTATACATGATGTAGTTTCGCATGATGACATAAATGCTAGATTTGGCACTATTAGATGGGATTGCATACATAGATCTATTATTATTCTCAAAAAAATTTTGGTTTAATATCCAACTACTACCATGGATATTGTTGCTATTTCAAAAGCAATAGAAATTTTGATAGCTCTACTTCTTAATGTCTAAGGAACAGTGATTAAATCAAATTACATTCTAGTCTTTATTCTAGTTAATCAATTACTTTGGACAATACCAAATAGTTTTTCCTATAATAGTACTTATCCAACAAAAAGTGAGACCTGCTAATCCCTCTCTAAAATCACTTCAATTTTTTGTTTTTAATGATTTTATATACTTACTTTGTTAATGATAGTATGTTGTAGACTTTGTCTATCACTTTACCAAGGAATACAATGACTTTGGTTTCACATACAATATTAATGGATTCTAGATAGTGAAATTCACCAATCCCTATTTAGCATCATCTATAGTTAAGACTAGGGCTGAACAACTTCAATCCCCTAACTCTCATTCTTTATTAACTAAAACAATGTTAACAAATTCTATTATAATGATTTTTTTCATAAATATAAGAATTTAATAGTGACTATAAGATATGTCTGCCCATGGTTGTCCCTTAATCTTTACTTCAATCTCAAAGACCATCATAAAAAGATGAAACTCCTACAATATTATCCCATGATATTGTATCCAAAGCATGGGAATGCCTTAAGTAATTTAATTTCTACAAAGTAATGATGCTGGAGGCACTACCAAGCTAGATAATGAGAAACTACATCATTGATTAAACGATTAGGGTGGGCATTGTGCACAAAAAAGTAGACCAATCAACCCAAAAAATGGCATTACTATGAGTTTTTTAACTACAACTTAAACATTGGCCATTGGAGAGCTAACATTATTGTGGCTACTGAAACTAGACTTTCCCTCCAAAGGATCCCCATTAAGTGATTTAAATTTTACTTTTTCAAATTATTAGACATATGGAGCCTTTTTTATTATCAATTGTCAATACCTCACCATGTCAAGATTCGGAAATTTGCTCACTTATTGCCTTCCTTAGATGTGGTAGCCATGTCTCAGGCTACCACTTTGGAGTCAAACCCTAATTCTCCATCAAACATTACCACCACGATAGGCCCCTATATTACTATCAAAAGTTGATATGGTGGAAATTTAAAGGATGCATCACATACATAAATATTGTGTGATATGATAAGTTATCATGAAATGTTAAGGAGTCAGATGAAATTTCACATTGACCTTCTACTTAATAAATGCATCCTATTAAGAAGTTAAGATTTGATGCATGCATTACCTCTAGAATTATATGGTTTTTAAAATAGCATGTACCTTCGCAAAAACTACAGCAATTTTTTACTTACACATGGATGGATTGATCGTTTAGATAAGTAGATGACTTTTGACAAGATCAACCAGGTTGAAACACAAAGATAAAGCACTAGATAGCACCTCATGCCATGGCTGACATGTTCATCATGTCATGTGACATTTCACAAAGGAATAATGAATGCCTTCATGTTTTGATGCCATTCATCATGTTTTGAAACATTACCACTCAATAATAGGATTGTTCAGTTGACTACCCTCCTTGGTTGTGAATGAAGATAAAAATGCATGGTTTCAATACTATGCCAACATGAGAGTAGGGATGATCATACGTTCAATTGCATCACAAAAACAAAAGTTCCAAGACATGAGAAGTGTGGCATCAACCAGATAATTGGATTCGAATGTACAAATCTGATAGAAAAGATGGAAACCTATGAACTTCCTCCTTAAAAAGCTTTGTTTAGCTATCAAAGCCCTGCAAATAATATTTAACAACACCAAGAGGTAGCAAAGCCATTAGAAGCACCACCACAAAAAAAGAACTAGTGCACAAATATGGTCTAAAGGCAATCCAATCCCAATAGCCCAAAGAGATTCAATGATTTTAAAAAAAGTACAATGGGACTAATTATGGATGAAGGCCTTGGTTAACATGCACTTGACATGACAACCAACAAGATCTAGAACAATAACACATTAACACAAATAATCCATTATGGCCTACACCTCACAAATCGAGATTGTTAAGCACAACTCATGTAATTATAAAATGTTTTTCCAATATCCAAGTGAAGAGAACAAGCACACTTCATGTTCCAAATTTTGCTATCCATGAAGGAACACCATGTTAATCACTTTAAAAATTTGTAATTTGACAACTAATATGTCACACTTCTAAGAACCCACCTTGCTGTACACATAAGAATACATAGCATGAGGGTGAGGCTTTCCACAATGCAACATGTCATTTAGAGGTAATAGCATACTCAACCAACACATGGTCATGTGTAATTTGCACCATAGAAGTTTCACTATGATAGTGGCAAACATCAAACAAAATAAAACTCCAAATAGTAAGAAAAGTGTGAAAATTTTCACATTATGTTATGTCAATTCCCTATTAAAGTGGCACCTCATTCTTTCTTTACCTATCTTGAGAATGAAAATGGTGAGAAAAAGCCATGCAATCTAGGGGAAAAATGTTGTCTATGAAGAATTCCAACACATAGGACATTGGGATGCTGCCATAAACCATACAACAACATAGAAAGAACTTCGATGACAAATACATTATTGAAAGGACATGCCATTATCAAACTTTCACTACAAAGTGAGAAAAAGTGTACCTCACAAAGCTCCATATATAGGAAAAAGAGTGACATCATGAACATGCACAACGATAAGTCAACTAATTGGGCATCACCTTATAAAAGAACAAACACATGGTAGTGCTAAAAATCCCAAAACAATGTTACACCTCAAGTCCATGCATAAGATGTTGCAAGAAACACTTGAGAACAATAAACTATCGCACATGACTTAGGACGAAGCATGACATGCACAGACCTTTGTGCATCTCACATCATCCAGCCTTTTCTTCATTGTAGACGTCACCATGCCACAAATTAACACTTGTTAATTATGTGTTATGATAATTCCATCAATGAGGAAGGCAAGTTTTCTAATAGGACATCACCTTGTCAATGCACCAGTAGTCGATAATGGAAACATCCTAAACAAAGTTGCACTTTATGGGCCCCAATACACACATGAATTTGATGTAATAAGGAGTGTATATACTTGCTACTACATGTGCAAATAGTACACTATTGATGTTGTAGTGCACCTAGTGTTCTTTCACACATGGAAGTACAGTAATGTAAGGCTAAGGCTACAACCAAATTTGCACAAACCATATAACATAACAAACCATCCAATCGTCACCTTGCTACTAGCTGCATTATGTTTCATACTTCCTTTAATGGATTGTATGTTATGAAAATTCTATCAATGAAGAAGAAAAGTCTCCTTATAAACCATCACCTTATCAAAGTGTCAGGCTACAACTATAAAAATCAAAATAAAACTTTTACACTTTGTGGGCCTCCTTAGTCATGCATAAATGATGTTGGGCACATATAAATTAGCTTTTGGGAGTGGACATAGTGTCACAGAATGCATAGTTCTCTATAGTGTGTGATTAGGGGTGCATCTTACAAAGCACAAACCCTAATGCATGTTGCATGATCGAACTTCAACTTTCTCGAAGCTACACCACCCTGCACATTTCCCTTTATGCATTCCATATTATAACAATTCCATCATGATGAATTGAAGTCACCTAATAATTTTTAACCGTATCCATGTGCCAATAGCCCATAGTTTTTAAAATCCTAAAAGTAAGACACATTTTGAGGGCCCCACAAATCATGTGCATAGGATGTCGTAGGACACGCATGGAGTCACTACTATGTAAGTAAAGCCCATTGCCAAGCATATGCATTATCACCAGTCTTGCACGTAGCTACAAAAGCATGTGGCAAGGTCATAACCCAACATGCACAAAGTATAATGAACTATCCAACTACTACTTCACCACTAGTTGAATTGTGCTGTATATTGCCCACATAGATTACATATAATGATAATTTCACCAAAGAAGAATTAAAGTCTCCTAATATTGCACCATATTATCTAAGCACTAGAACCCCAAATCACAAAAAATCCAAAAAGGATGTTACGCTATATGAACCCCGTTAAGCACACCCATAGGATGTTGTATTGCACTCAGGATACTATAAGATGCATGTAGATTAGTTATTGAATACACATATATTGTATTACTATGCATGTAGCTATATTAGCACATAGATAGGTTGATGGCCCAACATGCACAAACCCTAGTTCTTATTGCACAATCAAACTTCAACTTCACTTTTTGTCCCACTACATCGCACATTACACCTTGTGGATTCCATATCATGGAAATTTTGTTAAGAAATAAGGAACATCTTCCAATAGAGTGCCTCTACTTTGATTCCCAAGTAGGCAAAAGAATTGACACATTTTGTCATGCACATAGAACTACTATATGTACATTTTTTAATGAATGCGAGTAAGCAAGCAAAGTTTTTGAAACTATTGTCATGCCTTTGGGTTTGCAGAGATAAATCTTCTATGACATAACATCTAATATCTGTGGGTCATGATAATTTATGTAGAAGGAAATGTGCTATAATTCCTACAATGGACTATCCAACTTCTGTGGTGAGTAATGCAAGCCATTTCAACTTTGCACACTGACAAGTCTATAAGGGGCCGGACAGGAATCCCACAACACCACTAAGTGTACCAGATGAAGTATCACATGAATACTGTATGAAGTATCGCTATAAGTATCACAAAAGGTATCTTAATAAGTAGAGCTAGTGGAGCAAGCTGTGCAAGCTGAGTAGCAAGTGCTGTTTTAAAACTTTAATGATGGCTATGTCTTCAAGGGGATACATTTGTTGTGACTAGGGTTTTATCTCAGTCGATCACGACATAGGGCCACTATACCTCTTATAATGCCCTATCAAAAATTTATTCAATTAGAAAGTATTATAATCTCCCTTCATGCTTAATTGACATTTCTTATGGCTCCCAAGCCAACAAACTTTCTCTGACATTAAGAGAGCTCTTGGTCATGAGCCACTATGGTGCAATGTCCCTACTATCAATCAATAGGCAAAAGATAGGTCTAGGAAGTGCATCTTAGTAGAGATTTCTACACAGAGTATTTAGTTAGAATCCCACACATGATAACATCACATAACTGACACTTCATCCAAGCATAATGACCAATTGTGTGAATCAATGTTTCATGATGTACTAGGTTGAATTACTATCATTACACCTTGAATAGTATGATAAATCTATATCTCGTGATAATCTAAACCCATCTCATGTTCCCAATGTGTGGGAGAACAATCTAATACTTAATGAATTCTACTTGAAAATGATGGGAAGAATCAACAATGAAGGATCAAGAAACAATGTTGCTATGAATTTTGGCCAACACAAGGTAGTTCTCTCTTTAAAACATTTTCTTACATCACTAGTTTCAAATTCTAAAACCATAAAATATCGATGGGTCACACTTTAACTGCACATATTCATATTAGACATTACAATCAAATGGCCCTTAACATTGTTCCATATTAGGTTTCTTTACTCATTAAGCTCATCTTAAGATACCTTTGTTGTCTTTTAACAAATGTGCCACCCCTAACAAACTACCTATTGATGAAGTAAAATGACATTAAAAGTATTGGTATTTCAATTCTATCAACAAGTCCACTACTACATATGCTATGTCTCTCAAGCTATTTCACAAAGTTGAATTAGAATAAAAATTAATAAGGTTTTCATTCCTCACCGATTCTGTCAAGCCTATTTCCTTAGTTGAGGCTTCATTGGATAGCAGATAAGAATAGTGGAAATCTCATTATCCCATTCATGCACATCTTTAACTAGATAATGAAATATTTATCTACCTTAAGTGTGTCATAACTACTCACATTCCTTACCAATGCATTGCTGAATTTCTTCCCTTTGACATTTAAAGCAATGGATAAAAATCACAATATTTGAACAACCTTGAGAACCATTACAATTCTTCGTCTTAATGAAATAGTAACATTCCAAGAGTTAGTACAAACTTTGTGTTGATTGTTTAGCTCTCAAGAGGAAGGCCCCCATTGGGGACATATGCAATTCATCCCCAATTGACGTTTGTAATCACAGTTTCACTGAGCAAGTAGTTCAAGCTGTCCACCAATGGATGATGGGTTTAGGACTTGGACCCTCAAAACGAATCCTTTCTCTAATGTTGTTATTCAATTTTTCCAACTTCCCATGCCTTCATTACTTCATCAATAATATTTTTTTCACCTTGGGGACTTGATGTTGTTGTAAGCATGATTGAGCATGGAAAGCACATGACCATCTTGATTTTAAATTATGATTAGGGGTGTGTTTAAGATTGCTCAACATGTGATTTTCTCTTATAAAATTGCCTATACATTTAGTTGAGCAATTTCCATGTTTGATAGGTTATTAAGTAGAAAATATAGCATTCCTAAAGGCCCTACCAATGCCTCTTAACCACTTCATGTTGCCATCAATTGGCACATCCTAGCTCAAGAAATTTAACTCCATTCTCTCGTGAAGCTCATTCGAAATTATTGTCTCTAAAGGGATTCCATCGCCTCTTAGGTTTGACAAAGCCATGTGCAAGCGTCGTTCATATGGAATCTTTCCCTTATTTAGCCATCAAAGTCATGAATTGAATATTTGGCACTACTACAAAGATCAACACCAACAAACACTCCATGTAGCTTGTGTCTTAAATCATGTAGCGATCATCACACTCTCTTACTCGTCAGGGAGTTGCATTACACAAATATATAAGTATGGATGCAAACTTAAGCTCCATCCATTTTTGTCTTTAGTCAATTTGATAAGTCAGTTGTTACATGCTTAGTAAATTTTAGCTTTTATAACCACTATCTTGCGGTCTTAATCAACCAATGCCCTTTGTAGGCTCCACGTTCACATGTAGTTGGACACCGTAATCAAACTTTTGGTTCTTCTAGCATCACTAGTTCTACTCATTAAAAATGGCCCACTTCAACCAAGATTCATTTGCTCAACTAATGAAACAAGATGAGCCTTCCTACTTATTTAAAGTATGAGAATATGCTAGGCAAAGTTTTCCTTGAATGTCCCTAATCATTGGCTTTACCGAATAAAACTTTCAATGTGTCTCTAGCACATTGAGGGAAACATTTCATGGAACTGACCACTAGATTGTATGGTTAACCTTTCTCCCTCATAACCAAGTTAGATGAATGATTTGTGTGTCAGAATCTCTTTGGGCCTTTAGTAGATTTTTCACTGGTTTTAACTCGCTCTGGCATAGTTTATTATGTTTTGGGTTTTCATAACCATCATCTCGCTTGAACCCTTTTTAGAAGATCTAGGTTAATTAATGGCTCTCACCTCAAATCATAATCACATCAATCAGCTTCCTTAAACCTTTCAAGCTTGCTCCATCATTGATCATAAGCTTGCCTCACTCCCTAGTATGTGTTTGAGATGGTTAGATGAAGAGCCCATAGGTGTCTTTAATGCACAGGGTGCCACAATGGCATGCCTCATTTGGGCTAGCATTGTCGCTGATGATGTCGATGAATTTTCCATGGGAGACTTCTGCTCGAGGTTCTATCATCATAATGGCTCGAGATAGCCAACTCCTCCAGTTATGTAACAAACCATCTAACAACATTCAATATCTAGTTAGGGTGTAATGTCAACTCCTAATTTGCTTCCTTCCAATCAATGTTAAGCACATTTTGACTTTATTTTCAAAGTTCTATCATTTTTTCATCGTAGTGCTTGTTGTCTATCCATCTCTTTCAACTACTTAGCCTTTGATAGAATTTAGCACGCAATTTTGGTTGTATTCCCAAACTACCCGACACATTTATAGTGTCGCCTCTAGATGAAGTTAGTTGAAAGAGGCACTCATCCTCTATAGTGTACCCCTTCTAAGGGACTTGAACCTGATATGTTGGTGAGGAAACCTCTATAAACTAAAAGTTAGACTTTAGGCTGTCTAATTTTTATACTAGGTTGGTCTAAGTTTGTTTACTATTATTTTGGTTAACCTTATTCATGTTTGTCTTTAAACTTAGTTGTACCCTCACCTAACATAGCGTAATAATTCCACACCATGGAGCAAGTAGTTGGGTTTGGGAGGGGCATTTACTGATCACATTACAACATCAATTCCAACTAGCAAATGCCATGACACATGATGACAATTCTTGCTACATTGATAGTCGAACATCACTCAACCCATCATAGGATTTCATAGCATAGCGTGCCAACTATCACTTGCAAATGGGGGTCGATATCTAAGCTATTGATTTCAAGCTTTTGCAAGTGGTGATAAGTCACATTACATCAAAAAAATCATCCCCTTAGCTTACATCCCTTGATGCAGCTTACATTCAATAAATGAAAGGTTTATAAGAATCCACAACTAACAAGAAATCTTTTTTAGTTGTATTCTTAATCAATGTGACAATGATGTATTTGTTGTTGAGAGTCATTCGATGATACAATTTCAATCATAAGATCATGTACAAATAAGAATGTCTCGTAAACTTACCAAAATTCCTAGAAAATAAATATTTGAAAATTTTGAAAAAATATGTTAGAATGGATAAAGCGTGTCTAAAATGTTCTAATGAGGCTTATTTCAATTCGAGAGGACATAATTTTGAATTATTTTGAATTACAAAAAAAAAAAACATAACAACAATAAATTATTATTTTATGTTAAGTAAACTTTTATGTTAAGCCTAAAATGGGACATTTTAAAGCAATGTTATTTGACCAAATAAAAATTATAAAATTCAAAGAAATGATATAAATTGTATGTGAACTTAAATTATAAGTTAATTAGGGGATCCAATAAAACCTACAAAAATTCTTAGAAAATAAAAAATTTAAAAATATAGTTTTAATTAGATAGAACTCATTCAAATTAGTCCAATGATGTTTGTTTCATCTCAATTAGAGAAAGTTACTAATTATTAAAAAATTACAAAATTTAAAAAAAGAAGTAATAATAAATTATTAATTTTATTTTATGTCAATATGTATCTTAAAACTAAAAAATATAAATTGAAGTAATGTAATATAACTAAATAAAATTATAAAATTTGAAGAAATGAGAAATACTCAATGAGAAACATACATTCCAAATATTTAGAAGATCAAGTGTAACCTTATAAAATGTCGTAGCAAGTATGACTTGAAATATCTCACAAAGCTTATCGAAAGTTTAAGTCGATAGAGCTCATCAAGATGAGTTCAATGATATTTGTTTTGTCTCAATTAAAATCTTTTAGAAATATTGTGAATTGCCAATGAAATTAATCATAAATAATAAAAAAATATTATATTAACACTAAGTGTATGTATAATGAAGTTGAAATAAGATAATTTGAAGCAAGATGATATAACCAAATCTACATGATGAAAGGTCACATGAGAGGAGAAATGTGGTTTCATAGTAATATGATCAAATAAAGAAAAATAAGTAAATAAAGGGGGTAAATTGTAGTAACTTGTGTATTCCAAGATATTAATGAGATCAACTATAACTTCTTCGATCAACAAAATCAAGTATGAACTATAATTTCTTGCAAAGCTCACAAAATCAATAAAAGTAAAATATTAAAAAAACTAAAATCTATATTTAGTTTGATGGAGATCAACGTGATGAGTTCAAAGATTTCGTTTGTTTTCTTGATCTGACCAATTTTTTAATAACTTTGAATTACAAAATTGAATAAGCATAAATAATTATAATTTTTTTCTAATATTTGGTAAACATATATTATAGCCTAAGTAAATTACCTAAGATAATGTGATATATCAAAGTCAAAGAAATATAAGGGTCACATGAGAAGAGTAAAATGTTTAAAAATGAATTTTTACTTTTTCTCAATCAAGTGTAATGTCCTTGATTACCAAAACTCATAAAAAACTAAAATGTCTCTTAAAGCATGGAAAAGCAAAGAAAATAAAATTTGTTTAAGAAAGTAAATGAATTTTTAATTGAGTAGAGCTTAACGTGATGAGTTCAATAATAATGGTTTCAACTTAATAAAAATGTTTTTTGAATTAGTTTAAAGCATTGAAGAAACTAAACATAAATAATAATTTATTGTTTAATATTAACTAATTATCTATTTAGATTGAAATTAGATAAATTGAAGTGATTGAATACATCCACATTCATGACATGTAAATCTCACATGAGAAGAGTTTTAGAATTGTAAAGATATATAAGTAAATCAATGCAAATAATTTAAATAAATGAGATAAATTGTAAGAAAAAATTCTATTTCAATGGACTAAAGAGTTCGATGTAACATTGTTGAACATTAAATCATGTATGATGTAAAATTTTTCATAAACATGGAAAAATCATAGAAAATAATGATATTTAAAAATGTAAAAATGTGTATTATATTTCACAATTTTGTCAAAGTGAATCCAATGATTCTTATTTTATATTGATTGGATCTCATGTCGAATTACAATAAAGTATAAAACTAAATAAGTAAAAATGATAATATTTTTTAAATATTAAGTAAATATGCAATAAAAATAAAAATGTTATACATTGAAGAAATATAATATAAGAAAATTAAGAAGAAATATTTAAATAAATAAGTTAGATTATACAAGTAAGTTGTACACCAACATACTAAAGAGATTAAATTTAATATCCTCTATTGTGATGCAGTATGAATCAAAATGTCTTATAAATCACATCAAAATAATAAAAAAATAAAATATTTTGTAATATAAAAATGTATATTTAATTGGATAAATTGCATCAAGAAGAGTCTGACGACTTTTATTTTATCTCGATCAGATCGTGTTTGGAATTACTATGAATTACCAAAATAAATAAGTTAAGTTAAGAATAAACTATTATCTAAATGTTGAGTAAATATATATTAAATCTAAAACTACCTAAATTCAAGTAGTGTAATATGAAAAAATCAAAGACTTTTAAAAATTACACAACATGAGGTATAGAGTTATATTTTAATATAAATAAAGAAAAAATCTTTTTGTAAGAAAAGAGATAAATTGTTTAGAAAATTGTATTGCAAGATAGTATAGAGATCAAGTGTAGTATCCTCATTTATAAAATCAAGTACATTAGTCTAATTCTTAAGAAATTAAATATTTGGAAATATAAAAATAAATTAGAGAATTTGATAATACTAATCGAGATATGCTTAGTAACATTTTTTTGTCTTTATTATGCTTGTTTAGAATTACTATGAATTACCAAAGTAAATAACCTTAAATAATAATAAATTATTATTTTAATAATAAATAAATAAATATAAAAACTAAAATGAGACAAAATTAAGTAATATGATATAACCAAATCAAATAGATGTAAAGGCAAATAAGAGCACACGTAAAGTCACATAGTAATGTGGTGAAAACAATGCAAAACATTTGAATAAATTTGTCAAATTGTACAAAACTATTGCTCTCCAAGGTGCCAAGAAGATATATAGTGACTTTATTAATCATCAAATCAATTATGAATCAAAATATCTTGTAAATTAAAAAAATAAAATTATAATACACAAAAATGAATATTTAATTAGATAAACATTAATAATCATAAATTCATATTTTAATATTTAAAAAATTATATTATATCTAAAAGTATACATATTGCATAGGAACATTATATGGCATGATACAAAAGGAATGAAAAAAGAAAATTCCTGGATCATAAAATTAGGCACGAATATAAATATATCACAAAGGACGACAAGACCATTGAAAAATTAATATTTAAAAATATAATAATGAATATTTAATTGGATGAAACTCCTTGATACATGTTTAATGAAGTTCACTTCATCTCATTTAAACCTTGTTTGAAATAACTAAGAATTAGCAAAGTTAATAAATATATATTAAAGGTAAAATAAGAGAAATGGAAGAAATATAATTTAATGAAATCAAGTGGCATAGAGTTTACACAAGTTGATAATTAAATATACAATGTAGTATTACAAAGACAAAGTCAAACTTTTGAATAAATATTATAAATCTATTAGCAATATGGCAATGCAATTAATAAAGATGATCGAGTTTCACACCCTCGATCATCAAATCAGGTACAAATCAAAATGTCTACTAAAGTGTGCCAAAACAATAGAAAATAAAATACTTAAAAATATTAAAAAAATGTCTAATGGCTATAGCTCATTAGGATGACAATAATAATGTTCATTTTGTCTCAATCTAACCTCGTTTGAAATTTATATGAATTTCCAAAATAAATATAAACATAAAAAAATTATTTTTATTGTATTAAGAAAATATATAATAAAGTTAAAAATGAGATAAGTTATATAGGATAACAACATCCTATGATATTCTTAAGATTGAGTGTGAAATCCTCGGTGGTGAAATTATGTTTAAATAGAATTGCCTCGTCAAGAATACTAAATCCATTGAATATAAAATATTTATGATTATAAATATAAAGGTTTAATTGGATGGATCTCATCTAGATGGGCAAAACAACTTCTATTTTTTCTTCATCAGAGATTATAGTGATTAATAACAAATGACCAATGCAAATAAACATAAATAAAAACAAACGATTATTTTAACGTTGGGTAAATTTCTTTTAATACCAATTTAAAATTAAATTGAGCAATATAATGTGACCAAATCAAAGAAATATAATGGTCATATACGAGAACAACTTCTTTTTCATAGTATTATAACAAATTCAAAGTTGAATTTTAAGATACTAAGGTTTTCAATTGTGAAATCCATTATCTTTAAGTCAAGTAAGAATCAAAATATCTTGAAAAACATACAAAAATAATAAAAATATGTTTTTCAAAAATTATAGAAATAAATAATTAATTGGATATACAAGTAAAGATGAGTCTAATGATATTTGTTTTATCTCAATACAAACTTTTTAGAATTACTGTGAATTACAAAACAAATAAGAATATATAATAAAAACATATTATTTTAATTTGGAAAAAATACGTGTTAAAATTAAAAATATGACAAAATAAATAATATAATATTATCAATTCAAAGTAATTTAACTTACATATAACCAAATCAAACAAAATAGTTAAAAAAAAGAGAAATTAGAAGGCAATATTGTATTTCAGGATACTTACGAGTTTGAGGACGACATTTAACACTAAAATCTTGAACAAAATAAAATATCTCATAAAGCATACCAAAACCTTCAAATTTAAAGTACCTAGAAATATAAAAATGAATGTTTAAATAGATAAAGCTCATTAAGATGTGTTAAACAATTTTTGTTTTGCCTGCATCGAAGATCATTTCGAATTTCTACAACCTACAAAAAATAAGCAAAAACAAATAACATGTTATTAGTTTAATATTAAAAATATATATAGTAATATTGAAATGAGATAAATTCATCAATTTTGTTACAACAAAATCAAAATCATCGAAAGATTATATGACAAGACATTTCCAGTTATATAGTAATTAAACAAATTAGTAAAAAAAACTTTGAGGCGCTAACAAACATTACACAAGAAAGCTGAATTCTAAGAGATTAAGTGAGACATCCATGAACATCAAAATAGCTTCAAATCAAAATGGCTCATAATTCATTCTAAAATCAAGAAAAATAAAAGATTAAAATATTATAATTATCAATGTTTAGTTTAGCAGAGTTTCTGATATTATGTTTAATAATATGAATTTTATCTCAATTAGACCTCTTTTAGAAATATTATGAATCCCCAAACGAAATATTTTAAGATTAAAAATAATTATAATTTTAATATTAATTAAATAAATGTTAAAACTAAAAAAAGATAAATTAAAGCAATATAACACAATAAAATCAAAGCAATATAAAAGTTACTTGAGAAGAGATCTCGAGTGATGCAATAATATACTAAAATTGGAAGAAAATATTTGAAAAAATAAGGTAAATTATAAAACAAAGTTATATTCCATGATACTCAAGAGATAAAGCATAAAATCCTTGATCATCAAATCTTGAGGACAATAAAATATCTCATAAAGTGTGCCAAAATAAAAAATTATAAAGTATTTAAAAATAAAAAAAATAAATATTTGACTTTATAGAGCTTTTTGATATGAGTTCAAGGGTGTTTATTTTTTCTCAATTGGATCCTATTTGTGACAATTATGCTTACCAAAGTAAATAAGTATAAATAATAATGATAAATTATTATTTTGATATTAAGGAAATACATATTAAAGCTAAAATGAGATAAATTAAAGTAATATAATTCACCAACTTATAGTGATGTAAAAGTCATAACTATTACGGTAGAGCTTCATAATAACTTAACCTATTCAAGGCAAAAATTTTGAATAAATGAGATAAACAACACCAAAGAGTTGCATTTCAAAATCTTTTGGAGATCAAATACAACTTCCTTATTCAACAAGTCTAGTTTCAATTAAAATATGTGGTAAAGTATTGCGAAGCTATTGAAAATAAAATTTAACAAAATATAAAAATATTTAATTGAATAGAGCATTTTTAGAAAACTCGATCAATATTTTTAATATAATTCACACCTCATTTGGAATTATTGTAGTAAATAAGCAAATATAAAAAAAATTTAAATTTTATATTACGTAGATATATTTTCAAGCTGAAATGAAAACATAGTCAATGTAATGTAATATAACAAAATCAATGCAATGAACTATCACATGAGAATAGTTTTAGAGTTATATTTGGATTAAACTAACCAAAGTAAAAACTCTGTATAAATGAAATAAATTGTATAGAAACATTGCATTGATATTTACAAAGACAATTGAGTGTAACATTGTTAATTATTAAATTAAATAAAAATAAAAATGTCTCATAAAATATACCAAAACTTTATTAAATAAAATATTAAAAAATATAAAAGTACTTATTTAAAGGATAAAGTTCATGTGGCGAGTCCAATGATGTTAATTTCATCTTAATCTAACCATATTTTGAATATTTGTGATTTACCAAAGTAACTCAATAATAAAAATAATAAAAAAATATTTTAATATAAATTAAATATATATTAAACCTAAATTAAGATAAATTGTATAGAAAAGATATAAACCAAGATATTTAAAAGATCAAGTGCAATTTCCTTGCTTATTAAATTATGTTTCAATCTAAATGCCTTGTAGTGCATACAAAATCCATTGAATAAAACTCATTTCAAATGTAACATGAATAATTAGTTAGATATAGCTTTTGGGGATGAGCCCAACGACTTTTATGACATCGTGTTCATACCTAGCTACTAATTATTTCAAATTTAAAAATTAATAAAATCTAAATATAAAGTTAAAAAAATAAATAATTATTTCAGTATTAAGTAAATATTTATTAATAATAAAATGAGATTAATTAAAGCAAATTAATATATCCAAATCAAATTGGTGTACTTATCACATGGGTGGAGAATTAAAGATTCATATTATTAAAACCACAAAGGAAAAAATTTGAGGAAATGATTAATTAATTTTGAAAGTTGTACTTCAAGATACTAAGAAGGTTGGGTGCAACATCATTGATCATGAAATCAGTAGAATATGACAAAGCTTGCTAGAATCATAAAAAATTAATTTGAAAATATAAAAAAAAATATTTAGTTATATAGTGCTCATCATGATGAGTCACTTGACATTTGTTTTATGTTGATCTAAGCTCTTTCAAAATTACTAAAAATTACCAAAGTGAATAAGCATAAATAATAAGAAATTTTTGTCTTAATAAAACATAAATATATGTTAAAAAATTGAAATATGATAAATTAAAAAATTAAAATTATTAAATCAAAGTGATGAATGGTCACATAATAACAGATTTAGATTTACTTAGTAACAATATAAAATAAAAATAATTTTTTTTAAAAAAAGACAAATAGTGTAAGAATGTTGCATTCCATAATACTAATGATACTAACTGTGGTTTCTGGAACATGAAATATGGTATGAGTCCAGCAACATTTAGAATACTATGAAATACAAAAGTATATAAACATAAATAGTAATAAATAATTATTTTAATATTAAGTAAATATATCATAAAATGGAAATGTGATAAATTGATGCAATATAATATATTAAATCAAACTCATGTAAATGTTAAACATGAGAAAATTTAGATTGTATTATATTTAAAATATTCAACACATCAAACGAGATGAAATGATACAAATTATTTATAAAAGTTGCATTCTATAACACTAAGGAGATCAAGTGTAATATCTTCAATCTTTAAATGATATATGAATAAAAATACCTAATAAAACATGCCTAAACCCTTAAAGATAAAAAATTTAAAAATAAGAAAATAAAAAAATAATAATTAGGACAAGGCCATCAAGATAAGTCCAATAATGTTTATTTTTTTTTGGTGAGGCCTCATTTCAAATTACTTTGAATAACCAAAGTAAATAAGAATAAATAGTAATAAATTATAATTTTAATATTAATTAAATATATAATAAGACTAAAAAGACGTAAATTAAAGTACTATAATATAACTAAATCGAAGAAATATTAAGGTCCAATAAGATTAGATTTAGAGTTAAATATTAATAGAACTAAATCAATGGAAGATAATTATAAAAATGATATAAATTGTATAGAAAAGTAACATTCCATGAAACTAAGAGAATCAAGTGTAACACCCTTTATCTTAAAGTTATATGCAAATCAAAATTAATCAAAAAAAGTTAAAAATCCTAAAAAATAAATATTTTAAAATATTTAAAAAATAAATATTTAAATTAATAGTGCTTTTAGGATTAGTATAATAATATTTGTTTCATCTAGATTAGGCATCATTTATAATTTTCTACTAACTACCAAAAAATTTTATAATAATAATTTATTATATAAATATTAAGTTAAATTATAATGAAGGTAAAATAAGATAATTTTAAGAAATATAATTTAACAAAATCAAAGATATGTAAAGGACACACAAGAGGAGAGTTGGAGCTTATAGCAATATTTCCAAATAAATTCAAGCAATTTGAACAAATTAGATAAATTATACATGAAAGTTACATTACAATATATTAAGGTGATCAAGTGTAACATCCTTAATCATTAAATCAGACACAAATTAAAATATCTGATAAAGCAAGGCAATGCCATAAAAAAATATTTCAAAATAAAAGAAAGAATATTTTATCGAATGAAGCATGTCCAGTTGAGTACAAAGATGTTTGATTCATCTCAATATGAATTAATTTTGATTTATTATTAGTTATAAAAGAAATAAACATAAATTATTGTTTTAATATCAACTACATAAATTTTAAAGTGGAAATCATATTAATTAATGCAATGTAATATAATCAAATTAAATCAATGAAAATGTAACATAAGAGAAGAATTAAAGTTCCACAGTAATGAACAAAATGAAAAACAATTGAAGAAATTAGATATATTGCATAAAAAAGTTTTATTTAAAGATACTAAAAAAATACATTATATCATCATTGCTTTTTAAATCTATAGAAAATAAGAATATGTCATAAATGAAGTCAAAACTATAACAAATAAATATTTTAAAATATAATAAATAAATATTTAATTAGATATATATCAATGAGGTTAGTCTATTAATGTTTATTTTAACTCAAACTAACATCTATTTATTACTAAGAATTGTGAAAATGAATTGTAATAAAAATAGTAAATTATTCTTTAAACATTAGGTAAATGTGTGATAAACTTGAAAAGAGTTAAATTGAAGAAATGTAGTTTAATCAAATCAAAACATTATAAATGTCACGTTAGAGGAGAATTATGATTGGTAGTAATACAACTAAATAAAATAAACATAATATGAGCATCAAATTATTTAGCCATCTCCTTTATTTAGCAAATAAATAGGATTCCAATTTTGAATCCCATAACTCTTTCCTTTGTTATATTTTAGCATTGTCTAATTCCATATTGGTTTATTTGCTAAACCTAGATTAAATTAAAAAAATTAAAAACGTAATATCTTTAATAATTCAAATAAAGAAATTTCTGCCTCATCTTAACTTTAGCACAAGTGCAATCCCAGCAAGGCAAGCACTTGATAGCCTATGATCAGGTACCAATTGAAACCAAATAAGGTCGAGCCTGTTCTTCCTAATGATGAATTCCTAAACTGAATGGTGAAAGGCATTGGTTTGAGTTGGGCAACACTTGAACTATATACATATGGGTTGACTTGTATAAACTTGTATGTCACAAGGATGCCCAGGAAATGAATTCTCGAGCACACAAGAGGGAAGTCGATTGTAATTTTGCTCTATATAATACCTTTAGAAGAATTGTTATGAAGTCCAAGTTCTTATCCTTTCTCACAATGTTGGACTAAATCCCTTATGTCTGCCTACATCGAAAATAGAAGTAGTTAACCCCATCCAATCTTGTGTCTTCATAATCAAATGATGGAGCTCGTCCTACTTTGTTTGTCCGACATGATAATTAATCCCAACATCTGATTTCATCTTCTAAATCTGATGATGATTATTGATTCTATTGATTTCTTATAATTTATCCCTAGATCTAATGATCATAGCTATATTCTAAATTATTTGAATCCTAGATCCCTTTATATGTTATTCTTGAATCGTGTTCTTAATTAATAGGTCTAAGTCCTACGACAAAGATCAACTCTGACTTTATCATTGTTAAATCAAACGATCAATATCTCATCCCATCTAATTGGGTGGCCAAGATCAAATCTATCTTGATCAGACATTTTGTAACTCATCCACATATTTAGCATTAGATAAAATAGTGCTTATTACACTCGATCGGATCCAACGCATCTGATCCATCCCATCTAGTAGCTAATTATTTAGCTGTTATGTTGGACATTGTCAAAAATTATTTTAAGAAGTTTTTAAAGCAATTTGAAAACAATTAGAAGTTATTTTGGAATTACAAATGAATGTGAATCAATCTTTTAGATCTCAGCAAAGTATTACTCTATATTCTACTGGTATCAATTCTACTAGAAGAACCCATGGCTTCCAAAATTGTTAAAGTTTTGCAGCTAAGCCTTCCATATCTAAACTATAAAATTCTATTTTATGTTCTTTAATTTAAGCATATGGTGCTTTCTTCCATTAATCAAGAAATATAGTAAGTTGTTCAAATTTATTAGAAATGTTTCATCTTCTTGCATTTTTTTTCTTTTAGGTTGGACAGCTCAACATTTACAAAAGCCCAAGTTTTGTTTGATCTCATAAAAAATTGAGTCGGGTTGAGCTTACAAAAGCCTTCCTTATAGTTTAACCTGTAAAAGTTGGCAGGTTGGAGGAGAACCATTGGGAAAAACCACAAGTTGTAACCATTTCTTTTTGTTGCTATTCTTGACCTTGATAAGTGATGGACATAGGTTCCAATATGAATTGATCCACATAAAAATTATGTTGTCTCTTTTTAATTTTTATCTTCCTTTTTCTTTAAAATATTAAAAAATAATATATACATATAATGAAGGTTTTGTGCAAACATAAAAATATATTTAAGATATAAATACGTTCAATAATAAAAAAATACATATAAGACTTGAATTCGCCCCCCACATACGAGTCTCGTACACTAGTTTTCCCTTCACTAAATAGATCAAAAACTTAGGAGACTCTGATGGAGGCGTAGAGCGATAAACATACCAATCTATCATTTTCTTTTATTTATGAGTGAAAGATTAATCAAATCATTTAGTAGCTAGTTCCCTTCAAAGTTTCCCTAAAGGTAGCTAGAGCCACAGTCGATGTTTTATTAAGTATGCCAATGAATAAAGGCATTAGGAGTTCAATACCATTCACCTATTCTTATAGTTTAAATTGGTAGGAAGGCTTGACTTCTTTGACGAGTTAAGCAAATGAATCAAGACTCCAACTGGGCCATTTCTTTCTAACCATAATTAACAATGTGGATAAACTTAATGTAGGGTTATAATATTCAATTGTGTAATAACCTACAGCCAATAAGTGGTGTTTATTAATTAAGATGTCAAGATGTGGTCTTGGAAGTTGAAATTCATTAAGGAGTGCATAACAACTCACTCGTTTGATCAACTATTCCTAAAAATGGAATATATTTAAGTGTGACCTATACATATCCATTACTTGAATGCAACAAATCAAAGAAAAAGGAAGGTGCAATAGTTGCTACAAAATATAAGGCATGATCCTATGTGGAGTATTTATTTGAGTAGATGTTAATTGTACTAAAACATTTTCAAGTGTGAGCTTTCGTGACCGAAGAAGTGAATGGTGCCATGTTAATCACATTTGAACATGGGTTAGCTAATCTTAAAAGATGGGGAGAAACTATTTAGAGAGTGTCGTTTTGCATGATCATCTAAATGACATCAAGTTAAAAATCTATAGCTATTATGTGGCAATCGATGGCAAAGCAAAGTGCTTTAGAGACATTGATAAGGGGCTTGGGAAGAGTAAAAGTTTTTGCTGAATAGCTTATTCTCCATAGAAATGGTTTAGCTAGTGGTAGGGCGAAGCAGTTAGAAAAGCTTCACATGTTGAGCAGCATTTGATGCGTACTGGATGAACCATAAAAATCAAGATGTGCGAGTTCCTTCAATGATTAGCAAAACTTGTAACCACACCATGTTTCCAAGGTTAAAATCCTTTGGTTGGTGGAAAAATTAAGGGAAGTTGACAAAAGGGATTTGTAACTTTGGGTAAATAATTAGCCTACGGAATGGGAATGTGTATCGAGTCCCAAACTCATCGACAACAGATGGACAACTCAAGAAACATTTGCACTAAGAGTAGGTCGATACATGTCAATTGCAGATAGATTAGTAGTAGCACCTAAGGAGCCCTTCCTCTAGCAACGAATAATGACTCAAAAAAGGTACAAACATTGGGAATCTATGTATTTAATTAACACAAACCATTCTGATGGCCCTTGAGGATGCTTACACAACATCATTTCTACTAAGTACGGTTAATGTCAAAGTAAAGAAGATCAACTCTGTGTGGGCAAATGACGATAGTCACTATCACTCTCTTAAAGTAGCAGAATGTCTTATTATCTAATTTTTTATGTATAAGAATGGATTCATGAGATTCTTGTGGTCCTTGTCTACTATCCAGTGGAGCCACACCAAAAGGAATGAACTTGGTAGACTTTGCAGATATCACCCATGGAGAAATTACTATCATGGTTAAAAGCTCGTCCTATCGAGGCTTGCATAGGTGATTGCCAGTCGGCTCCCTTTCTACCCCATCTTGTAACGTAGACCAAGGGACTTGAAAACTTGCAAATCAAATGGAGAGAAAACCTAGAAGGTGCAAGGAAGCTGAATTGTGATATCCTTATTTAAGGGGTTAGCTATTGGCTCATTATGATCTTCTATGAAGGGTGAGAGTGGGAGCATTCTTATATAAACAAGAAAGATGGCGAATAATACCTGAGTGAAGCAAAGCCTAAGGAAACTCTGATGAAAGCTCATAGTGATGCTGAGATGCTAATTTCTTGTCAAACTTCAGTGTATAAATGAAAGTTTAATCGAAGCATCTAGTAGTTGGTTCTCTTCAAATTTAGCTCAAGATAGCTATAACCGTTGTTTGGGTTCTATGAAGTAAAGCCATTAACTTGAGGCATCTGGGGCTCATTGCCCTTGACATAGTCTCGAACATTAAAGTGGTAGGAACCTTAGCTTCTTTGATTAGTTGAAGCAAGGAATCTAGGATCAAAGTGGGCCATTTTTGGTAAGCATAGTTGGCGATGTGGGATGAACTAAAAGCTGGGTTATAATGTCCAACTACATACTAATGTGGAACATAAAAGATTTGTTGGATAATTAAGATAGTAGGACAAGGGTCATGGAAGTTCAAATCTAATGAGGCCTTTGTAAATACTAACCATTTGAATTTGGTAGTCCCAAAAATGGATAACAATTAAGAATACAACAAACAATTGATTGTAAGTGCAATACAATGCCCAGACGCATTGAAAGGTGCAATGGTCACTACAATGCATAAGACATGACTCAATGTGGAGCATTTGTTAGTGTAGATCTCAATTATGGTAACAAATATTCAAATGAAAACTTTCAAGACTAAAAGGGCAAAAGGTTTCATGTGAGTGACAATAGCACATGGGCTTCTTGTTCTTAAGAGATGGAGGATACAAAATTGAGATTGCCATTCGGCAAAAGCTTCAAAAACTAGTCAAGTTAAAATTCTAACTCTAGGATGTCGTAGTTTTTGCTAACAACAAATGGTTCTGAGATGTAGGTTCGTGTCTTGGGAAGAGTTAGCTATTCTACTCAACAACCCATCAGCCCAATGAACTACTTCGCTAGAGGTAGAGCCAAGCAGTTCGTAGAGCACCACTTGTTGGGTAATGATTGATATGCTTTGATGACCCTTTCAAACATGGATGGTCGAGCTAGCGTCTTTAATGCCCATTCATACTAATAAGGACACTATGTCTCCAACGTGAACAACCTTTGGTCAATTATGAGATTTAGATGAGGGAAATTGATCAAATGGATTCATAACTTTGGAAAAAAATTGGTTCTAACGAATGGGCATGAGGGTCCTAGTCTCAAACCTATCAGCTATTGGTGGACTACTATAACTGCTCATGTACCAAGAGTAGGTTGATGTGTGTCGACTAATAGATAGATTGGGAGTAGACCCTATGGGGCCCTTCTCCAAGCATTGAACAATTGACTCAAAACTAATGCAGAGAAGAGGAATCTAACTATTTAATTACAATAAGGAATTGTGATGGGCCTCAAAGATGTTCATAGCAATGTATTTTCTTCCTATTATTAAAGAAATTTAACCAAGCATGGTTAAACAATGGGAGTCACTATGACTCACTTGAGGTAGCTAAATGCCTCTTCAACAACACATGAATAGATTAAAAAGATTCCTACTAGCCCTATGAACTATCCAGTGAAACTACAACTAAGTGATTGGACTTTGTTGAGTCTATGGGGAAAGAAGTCTTGCTACAATGGGTCGACCATAATAGAGGGTATTATTTGGTGGGAGATTGATTAGTATAGAACATCTATTAAAGGATAATGAAGGCGCCCTATGATGAGCTCAATGATGAAAAAAACCTCATGTGGAATTAAAGTTTAAAAGTTCATGTCATTCTAATTTGCAATGTAAACCATGAAAGAAAGGGTATCGACCCTTAAGCTTTCATAATTCTAAGCTTTGTCAAAAAAAGTTAGCAAAGGGATAAATGTCTTTTGATAGCCAAGCATTCATAGTGCTTTATCCTTCGTTTTTGGTTCTCCATATCATTTTGTAGTAGAATTGGCAAATTGTTGGCTTATTCACCCACAAATAAAGAGACATGCATAAAGTTCAAATCATTGTGAGACAGGATTATATTACCTTATTAATGAATGTGTCACAATACTAATCCAACCTAGCATTTCAGAACTATAAATTCACAATTATTCATTGTGCTTGGTTTAAAAGCCAATAGTGTGAAGCTCTTATGTGCAAAATTATGGCTAAAGGCCCTTAAGTAGAATCACTATTTAAATATTGTGCTTATGTCAATTATTCACTTATTGGCCAATAGTAGGGGCATTACAACCAAATGGTACATCAACAAGGGCTCATCTTATGGCATAGAAAGTTGTTTGACATGAGCATTATATGAAATGATAGTTATGTGTTAATGATGGATAGAATCCTTGCCATACGAGATAAATTTATGGCGAGAGATTGTATGTGGTAAAATGGCATTATTGTCATGATCTACTTAGATCTTACCATATATTGTAGTTGATTCATCCCCTCAAAGACATTGACACCATAAAAATTTCAAACACCCCTTGGTAGCCAGTAGGCTTGCTCACTTGCTTACTCAACCTTCTCACTTGTTGTAATTACTGAGATACTCAATGCAGTACTTCTTCTGCAATTTTGTATGATACTTTTGTGGTATTACAAGTTGCACATCATACCCGTTGGAGGCTTTCCTTGGTGTAATGTTGAAATTCTTGACATATCCTTTCACAAAATCTCAATGCACAATGTTGGTACTACAACACTTTGCCCTTTCTAGCAATTGTCATGTTCCATTGAAACTTAACCCTGTGTCATATTAGATTCATCCCTAGAAACCAAAGTGGTGATGTCATCCATTATTAAAGTGGTGCTTATAGGGATTCTATATGTATTGTAAATATTTTTAGGTTTTTATACTTTAATCATCACTTCATTACTTAAGTATGGTGGTGGAGTAACTCTATTGGGAGACTAACCTTCTTTTATGGAATTGTTAAAAATTGTAGTCTGTAAGTACCTTGGTGTGGTTGATGACTAAGCATAAGTTGGATGGTGCAATATGCACTATGGTTTGCATATGCATTTCTATGGCCCAAGCCATGTGCTGAGGTAGTTGCGCTAAGCACAAGGCGTGTTATAGCACTGTGATTATGCATAGTGGCCAGTCCACATTTTGTACCCTTTGCAATTTTCTTGTTGGGCCCATGAAATTTAACTTCTTTTTGGAGATTTTAAATTACAAGTAGTTGGATCAAGGAGAAGGTGATGCCCTATTTAGAGACTTGCCCTCTTACTAAAATTATTGAAATAAGGAACGTACATGGAGTAATGTGCACTATGTTATAGTCCATATTAAAGTGAGAGTTGCATGGTGCAATATGTGCTAGAATTTTTGCATGTTGGGTTGCCACCCTAGCTAGGTACTTCCATAACTATACGTAAGGCAAAGCACTTGGCATATTCTAGCATTGCTCATGCATGTGGAAGCCAGTCCACTTGCACCTTGCGACAACCTGTGCCCATGGTGAGTGGGGCTCGCAAAGTGTAACGTTTTCTAAATTTATAGCTCTTGGTTGTCAAGTGCATGTATAAGGTGATGCCCTAATGCGAGCTTATTATTGTTCATGTTTGAAGTGCCACTCTTTACCTTCTACAATAAGCATTATGATGTCTAGTTTTATTCATTTTTTAGTGAAAGTTTTCTACCACCATGTGAGCACTATAGTGTCCTTCCCATCCATGCTCCTACCCTTCATGGTGCAACACATGGTGCTATTCCATTGATCGATGTGGTGGCTTTCTTCACACACGTCATTTTGTCGTTAAAACGTGCAACTCTTTTCAACAATTGTCTTTGCTTGGGATAGCTAATGTAGGAATGATGTGCTTCTTTAATTGGGAGTCAAGTTGGTATTTGAAAAGAAGGCAAATGAAACTTCCTATTTCATAATGAAACTTTAGTGGTGCAAAGTGTACTCAACCATGTGTTTGTTGAGCTTATTATTACTTCTACATGGTGCACTATGTAGTCTCAAGCCTCCCACACGTTGGTGACATTGTGCATGTTGTATATCTACACCCAACAGATATGACATGATATAGAGTTGCATGTTTTTAAAGTGATCAACATGATGTCGCTCTATGGTTTGCCAAGATTTGAGCATGCAGTTTGCTTCCTTTCCTTTTGTTGATCTTGGAAAAAACATTTTGTAGATACATGAGTCGTGCTCAACATTTTGAATTTTGAAGATGAAATACATTTCAGTCATTTTAGTGGTTATTTATTGATGCATGCCATTATAGATCATTTGTATACTTTTGTCGTTTTTAGAAACCTTACTATTTTTTAGGCCACGTGTGTGCTAACCAAGGCCTTCATCCTTAATTAAAACCGTTGTGCTTCTTTTTGTATATCTTAGAAGCTCTTTTAGTTATTGGAATAGATTAGATTGAAACCACTTTTGCATTAGAGATGTTTTTGTGGTGTTACTTCTTATGACTTTGCTACCTCCTTACGTGGTCAGTCATTATGTGTAGGGCTTTATTTTGTAATTGAACCTTCCTAACGTGGGCATTCACATGTTGCCTACCTAATTGAACCTGCTAGCAATCACATGTTTTCTCAAAGATTAAGCCATGTTTCTGTAACTATGGATATTTTAAAAATATGAAACTTCAAGTAGCTCATTAAATAAATTATTATTTTCCTGTTGGTACATACTACTTAGATAACAATTGTAATTCAAGAGCTAATATCTACACCAAACCCTTGCTTTTAGAAGGGAGGCATTTACATTCACCCAGCCCATTGACATTTCATGATGACTTGGTGGATCGCATGAGCTCCATCTCGATGATACATCATTGGAATTTCTTACATGTCAATGTTTGATGTTGGATATGGGCCCACCATGATGGAGTTGCATGATGGAGAATTAGGGTTCAATTCTAGAGAGGGAGCCTAGGAGATGGAAAACACATTTAGAGATAGCTACAACCACACAAATCACTTAATACTAATTCAAGATGGAAGTGACAATAAACAGTAACATTGAGCTTCATGAGTTTAGTAATTGGAATGAGTACAATCTATATCTTTAAAGAGGATACATTACAAGGAAAGTCTAGTAATAGAAGCCATGGCATATCAAACTCTAATAGCACATATTTAAGTTGTTGCTTTTAAAAAGGTCATATTTTGACCTTGTTTTGGGTCACTCAGCCATCCTTTTCATTTACATCACCCACGTTTATCCTTTTCTTGATGATGTGGCCTAACCTTAGCTGGTTGGGTCACTCCCTCAAGATTGTTACATTGAAGAAATTAGAATCATCAAAGCAAGTCCTTGCTTTAGATACATTAGTGTGGATAACATTACACGATTTTGATCTTATCGTGTTGTCCTGTATGATCAAAGTAAGAATTTAGTGTGAATGTCATGAGCATTCATATTTCATAATTAGGGGAGAAATTCTTGGATTTATGAAAGACAAATAACTTTTAAAGGATTTTTTAAGAGTGTTTTCATTAATCAAGAATCAAAGTTTGGGGCCTAAAAAAAATTAGATCTCATCACTGTTGCCACAATAAATAATGCCTATCAAGGACAACCAAAAGTTGCTCTTTTGAAATTGTCAACATCTTATGTGAAATCAAAGTTTTTGGGATCCTTGATAAAGTAATTGTTGAAGACTACATATAACTCTCCTTAATGACATCCATATATAAAATCATTAAAAAGATAAGGTTAAAGCTATATGGGAAGGGCTATTTCCATGTCCCACAAAAATAACACAAAAGTATGTGATGAGCAACCTAATCTAAAGCACTATTGCCCTAGTGCTTTATATGGGAAAGTTTGATGGACTTCGTACTCTAGACATAGAAATGGTGCTATGGTAGGAGCTATTGTTCTCTTTAGACAAAACTTACTAGTTAACTATAACAATAACTATAATTGACTCTAGTACAATCAGCACTGTCTCCAGAAGTTCCATTGCTTCAAGAATAATAATACTCCCCATGGTTAAAGTTGAACACGAAACCAAAGTTTCTCTTATAATTGTAGTAGGTTTACTAATGCCATCCTTTGCAACAATACCAATTCTACCTTTCAAGTCATCTTGCAGACTTATGTTGCAATTAAATTTAAACCAACCCATTGGAGGACTTCATTAAGAGGAAATAAATGGCTTGCTGAGGAGTCAAAAGCTGCCACTTGATGTGATAAGAGAGTTCTAGCAACCAATTTTTATTATGCAAATGTTCCATTGAATTTCATTTGAATTAAAATACTTTTTTGAGATGTACCTAGAAAATCATGTCACTCCAAAGGTGGACTAAAGATAAAGCAGCACAATTGGCTACTTAAGCAGTTGTAGCTACTCACATTGATAGACATCCAATTAAAGGGCTCAAAAAAAGAACTGACATTGCTACATTTAGTCTCAGTAAACATGAAGTAATCTTTTGCAAAGTTGTTTTAGCAAGAGTTCATTCATAATATGGCACTCCAAAAACAAATGTTGCAACTCTTCATATGAAATAATCCCAAGGAAAAGGTTTAGGCATCTCAATCCCTCATGTTAGAAGTCATTTGTGAATGGGAATCAGATTTAATGCTAATCTGCATAGGAAATATTTACTCGAGATTGCATGTGCACTTTTTAAACTCATGTGACCAATTTCCTTGATGGATTATAGCTCATATACATGTTGTACATAATACTTAAGTCTAGCAATGTATCCTAACTCATTTTGAAGCACAACACATTCATTTCTTTAAATTAATTCCAAGGAGAATGTATTATTTCAAATACAAAATTTAGTAGGAATAACTTCTAAAACATTTTATGATTCCAAACCCTAGGCTCCTTAACTAGATCTATTGCAAATGTTATATTCTCCACATTTATGTTAAGATAGGTTGGCCTAGCAGCAATAAGAAGAATGCCAAGCCAATTATCTAAGAAAAAGGAAACCAAATTACCCACAGCATTATGCTAAAACCTATTGTTTGTGTTCTCGAGGGTGCAATATTCAACAAATTTTATTTATGTTATGCACCATGGGGAATATGGAAAGTATTATTTGTTATGATGAATTTTTTCATAAAGCATTGAACCCACAAGTAGTCTTCTTAAGCAATAAGTCACATAATATGTTTTCTGATTAATGCTTACTGCTAGGTCGACAAACTGTGAAATTCGAGTCCCCCATAGTCCTTATGTAGAGTTATCTTCTAGCACGCATAGTGCATTATCCTAATTTCATTTGAACTACTTCATAAGTGATCACATATATTTCCTACAACTCTAAAATTATGTTTTAAGGAAATAATGTGTGGGCAAACTAATAAATAGAAATTGTAGCAAATATTATGTTAATCATGAAAAAATAGTATAACATAAATAGTGCCCTCGTCATCCATCTTCACACAGCTTTTAACATGTTCGAAAATGAAATTGAAGCCTTTTTTATAAGGTTTTTTTAATGACAATTGGTATGTTTAGATATTTAAATTGAATGGCTTGACGCATATGTAGTTTTTCTATAATGATAGCTTTACGCTTTTGTTCCATCACCTTGGTAAACATCACTCTTGATTTGTTTAGATTCACCACTTAACCAAAGTGGTGCCCATACTACTCAATCATTTCCCTAATGTTCTTCATAATAGCACAAGTTGTAGGTTCATGAATCATGAAATCATCAAAATATAGGTATTGCATAATCATAGGCGAGGAAAGGTTAATCCTAAAAAAAAATTCAACACGATCATGCGGATATTGAAAAAATCTAAGAGATACTTAGATATAGTAGTGAAGAGGATTGGTGAGAGAGAACATCTTTATCTAAGACCCCTGGTTGCTATGATCCAATGTTGATGGGTTTAGTGAGAGAGAACATCTTTATCTAAGAGCCCTGGTTGCTATTATCCATTATTGATGGATACCATTATTTATAAACCCAAATCTTGATGAATTGAAATAGGCCTCAATCAAATCTCATCAAAGAGTAAGGAACCACTAATATTTAGCATATCCATCACAAATTTCCAATTATCCTAGTCATAGGCCTTGTTCTTATTGAATTTTAGCTAAATAAAACCTTCTTTGGAAGTAGATAGGTGCAAATATGTAGCCGTTTCCAATTGCAAAAGGATATTATTTGTATAACATGGCTTAGCACAAAAACAACTTACTTCATGATAATGATCTTAAGAAGATCCACCTTCAGTCTAACCATCAACAATTTTGCCAGTACTTTGTAAATCATGTTTTAGAGGCTAATGAGCCCAAATTACTCAAGGCTGCATGCTCTTTTAGAACTAGGGATGAATAAGACCAGAGTGTCATTCCAACCTTTTGACATAATGCTATATTAAAACCATACACAAACTCATATAAGATGACATCCATGCCAGGAGATTTATTTCTTTTGATGGATATCTCCATAGATTTGATCTCATTATCATTAATTAGAGCCACAAGTGTAGCTACTTATTCACTGTTAATAGTTTTGAAAGTCTAGAAGGATAGAGGAGACTCACACTACACATGGCTACACCACCTCTTATTGAAACATGGCATAAAAAGTTTCCTCAATCTATGTTTGGAGGCCACTAGTTCCTTATGATCATTTTTAAGTTTTTTGGATATAGTTTTCTTGGAAGAAGAGTTATTTTGCTACATAGAAAAAAATCACATGTTTTGATCCTTTAGGGTGTCCTTATTAAGCTTAGCATACTACCCATTTTTTTTATAAGATCAAGCTCCATCTTATTTATGTGCTTCATATTTTCTTTAAATTTAAGCTCTTAGATTTACTCTTCCAATTGGCAAGGATTCTGAGAATGTTACAAAAGTTTGTTACATAGTATTTCATTATTTCTATCAACGGTCTACTAAATTTCCTTGATAGATTATCAATAGGTTTTCTTTTAGTGCTCCTTTTTCAAGAAGCATTTGTTGCACTAGGTGATTGGGCAAAGCATAACTAGTTCCATTAATATTAGGTTCTTTTTTTTTACAACCTGATGATCGTCTAAACTGTAGAAGTAATATGTAATAGTCTTAGCTAATACGAAGGAGATACGTAATAGTGGTACTTAGAAAGCCATGTGTATCATTGATATTTAAGAAAGATCTATAAAATCATTCATAGAAATAAGCATTTCTATTCTTTTTCTTGTGTTATATAAAATGATTTCTAGTAAAACCCAAGTTAGTTTGATCTAAATCATGAATAAAGCTAAAGAATTAATACTAAGACTAGCCACTACTAAAGTTGTTTTCTCTTTTTTCTCTTCTTATGCATGTGAGGCATTGAAAGACCCTACATCAAGAAGCATTCCATCAAGCTTTTCAATATTTCGAATTTTTTCCCAAGCTGGCTAGTTTTTTATATAATCTTTTGATGTATAAATAGCACAACATTACCAAATCTTATTATAGTAAGATCTTACCAAGATATTAACCACCTGTGGAGGGTAATCCTTAATTTGAAGCTTTGACAAATTCCTTCATAAAACAACAACACCACTACATAACTTGGTAAAAGATTGAATAAAGTAGTTCTTGTTTCTACCCCAAAGTTAATCCACCTCACACAAATTTAAGTCTCCACAGGAGTTTCCAACATAGTAGGAATGAAGACCCTATTCTTCCTTACAAAATACTACAAGTAGCTATGAGATTTCACTGCATTAATCCCACGGATATTCCACAATACAAATGAAATCATAATTTATTAGCAAAAATACATTGCCATCGCAACAATGGTTCTCTTTACTACACATCCTATATATGTAAAATATGTATTTTAGAGCTATAACGACTCTACAATAGCTTGTAGAACTTAGAAAAATATGAAATTGATCACACAATTTAGATATAGTAAGCTTCCTTAAACTATGTTCCTAAAGTTCATGTTAATAAGACAATGACCTTGCTAACACTATGCACCCCCTTCTTTCAAGCAAACATAGAATATGGACCATGCCACTATAGCAATAATAAAATGGTATATTGAAAACCATCCAATGTATTAACCACCCACATCCACAACCCAATAATGCCACATCTTGGCTTTACAATTAGGTTACACCTACCAGGCATGTTGAAGAGTCCAATCTTCTCTTTTTTGGAAATGTGCCAATAACCTTTGAACATACTATTTGCAACTGCTATTATTTTTTTTAGTTACACCATTCCTTATATCTTATTAACAAAACATTCAAAATCTATAATTTAAATAAATGTCAAGTTCTAACACCCAACCATATTGTAGTAATTAAGAAAGCACTTTACTTCTTATCTTGCACAATAGTGAGCCCAAATGGAATAAATGTGAGTTTTGAATATAGTAGTCATGACTAAATTTTCTTCAATCTATCTCTAAACATAGCCTCTCACACTTAGATTATCCCATAACCAATATGCCACCTTTTAAAAAAACATAAAAAAGTTTCTACACTCGAGAGGTACATTGTGCTCACTACACCCCCATTTTTTCATACTACTTGATTTGAGGCCACCCACATCTTTGAGAAAATTATTTACTGATCACCCATATTGTAATCTAGAGTACTTGTTTCACATATTCCTAATTGAGGTTCTCATCAATGGATGTTAAGAAAATAAAGGCACACATGACTAAAACTATATAATCAGAAGTAGCTAAATATGAAAAGAATCACCTTCCCAATAATAGATTTGAAATATTTTGATGAACTTTCACTCAAGAAGTCTCCTTCTATACCTTAAAAATCATATCATAGCAGGCATGATTATCATGCCACCATTTTACTTGATTGTCAATTATTTTATGCTAAGTAATGACTCCAGCCCTAATTCATGCTAACCCTAATGATCACATCCTAATTGGCTTTACATTGATATTCACAACTCCAACTTGGGGTAGGAAACTCATTCTTACAAAAAGTATAACAAAATTCATGTAGATGCATCATATGAAGTTTTATCTCAAAGCTAGCAAACCATAACATATAGTTGGCACTTATTGTAGTTGGATGATACTAAAAAGCTTTACGTTTGGATAATAATTCCTCTAATGACTTGTTTTTTTGAGTCTCTTATGATATGTTAGATTTGTTTCTATATAAGAAGTGTGTACTTCAGTCTATATAATAATTGCCAACAAAGTTAACTGACCTTTCCTTAGCAAAAATGTGGAGCAGATACCATGGAATCCATTGTAGCTTACATTCAATCAAACCAACCTCCATTAAGTAACCTAAAAGAATTACAATTCCTCCTTATTACCCATTTCACACTTGCCTCTACTATGAATGATGGAGAAAATTCTAAGGCTATTATTAATCAAAGCTAGGATAAAAGTTATCTTTCTTCCCCTCTCCTTAGAGTTGATGCCATGCTCGAGCCTAGCCTAAAATGTAATCTAAAAATAGTTTCGATGCAAGCATTCACATACATCAAAAAATTGGAGACATGTAAGCTTCAGCTAACCTATCCAAAATCATTATTGTAAACAACCTTTGTCTTTGTTAACCTCACTCGTAGCATCCTTTATTCACATCAAGACCAATCGTAATTATGCTTTACAAGTGATCTCAAAATTCCATAGCCATATGTTCATCCTCTAAATTTCTTGGATAAGTGAAACCATTGCCCAATCTTATATTCAACTATGTTGCCATGACTATTTGTTTTTTGATTTTCTTAATTACTTAGGAGTCCCTCTTCCCTTTATACATTCTTTTTATTTTCCTTAACTTAAAAAAATCATTCAACTATACCTTTGTACTTTTCTTAGACACCAAATAGGACTACTTCATTGGATGGACTAAAATTGCATGAAAATTACACCTGCTTCTCTAAATTCTGTAACTTTTTTAGCAACTAATAGGGCCTTCCTTCATTCCTATGCTGCTTGGTGGACTATGGTTTTTACTTGTAATAGGTTGAACCTATCCCTAAGTTTTCTACTTTAATACTATTTTGGGCTTGAACATACCTCCATTGTACCCTTCTTTCATGGTATAAGACCTACCCCTCTACATTACCTACAGTGTATCTTCATATTTATTTTATTTTCTTACCTATTTCTTACTTGTATCTTTACCTATTATAGTCCTTCTCTATTATGTTACTTCAACCAGTAACTTTTCCTATATTGAACTACCTCCCAATGTGCATGTCCATGTTTCTTTTCCTTATGCTCCTCTATACATACTACAGCAAAATAGGCACTTCTATTTTGCATTGACTAGGTCGTATAATTAAAGGACAAGAGCAATTAACTGACTTAGTAGTGAATATCGATTCATTAAGTGTGTATGATGTTGAAGCATGTTCCAACTTGTAACCTATCAAAATGATAGCGGATAATCTCTTATACTCAAACTATTAAGAAGTCTAAGTCAAGTGTCTATTAATCAGCATTTTCACACAATGTTATTTTTAAAGGTCCATTAAACACACATTCTAGCAAGGAGTGGTCTTTGTATATCTATTTCTAGCTATACTTCAAAAGAGGATCTCTTACAGCTTTATCAATGCATAATAAATTCTCTACCTCAATACACTAATGAAAGTACATAAAAATGAATCCATGTTAGAGCTCACATAATCTCTAAAGTACAAGGTTTAAATTTAGGTGTCCAAAATCTCATTCTAATGCAAGGCCTCTAACCTACCATGCTCCTCCAAACCAATCATGCTTTCTATCTACAACTAAATATGGGTGCTGATAAAACTCCTATCTGTCAAGTCCAAGACCCAAAATCCTCCAAAATGGCCAAACCTATGCTAGAGTTTTTTGTGTATCCTTGAAAGGACAAACAATCTTTGCACACTCTACCCACTTAGTCAAACTAGTGCTAGTGAGTTTTTCATTCACATGCCCTATTCAGTAAATGTATTTCATCATTAATTATGAAAGAGGTATCTTTTGGTGCCAACATCTTAACATCTAAATGTGTTGGTCTCTATGAGTAGTTAATGAAGGGATGTTCCATCAATGTTAGATTAAAAATGTCTATTCTACAACTTCTAAGGACACAGTTAAAGTTGACTTTAACTAGGTTAAGCGATTCACATTTATCATTTTAATAATTATCTTCCATGATCGCAACAACATTTCCAAAAGAACCGTATGTGCGGTCATATAAATTACCCACATCAGTACCTTTTGGAAATGGAGACTTCTCCTCTAAGTGAAAATATAATTCAATATATTCATTCTAACTAAGATTACTATTTGATGAAATTATTTTTAACTTTTCCTACCGTGTCCCTGATTCCCCAAGAAATTCCACAATTAATGGACCATGTTGCCTCAGAGAAGCATCTTTATCATCCTTAGACATATTCAAGTTATTGTAGGTCTTGTATTATTATGACTCCTTCATTTATAGCACAATATTCCTTTGTGCACTTCTCCAAATTCTATCACCGATGTTTGTCAGAGCACAGACCACAGGAACAATCCCATATTTTAGAATGTCAACCCAAGAACTATTAGGCTCAAAAGTATCACCAATTGGATTCTAAGTGTCACAATTGGCCATTTGTCATGGGGATAGTTGCACAACACAGATCTTTCTTATTTTTATGATCTTGTATCGTTTAGTTCCCATCACTATTCAATGCACCTCACTATTTGCTTAGAAGATTACGAATTCTAAATCTATTTAAAAATGTGTATGAACCTAAATAAAACATTGAGATGTCCAAACTATCATCTCATTGACCTATCAACATTAGCTAGAAACAAGCTTTCCCAACACTGTCTTCATTCACCATCATCCTTTCCCTTCCTTTATTTTGCAATGTTATTGATCAACAAACTATATATCACCTTCCATAAGTATGTCAATATCCCTTACAACCAATGCATGCATTCATCACATTAGTATGCCTTCTAACATCTACATCTTTGGGTTTCTTGTGTAGAGAAATGAATAAAGCTTACATCATGCTCTTCTTTAGGAGGTTAATACATAAAATTAGTTAAAAAAAAGCTATTTTGAATTAGTTTGGAAGGGGAATTCCACAGTTCAAAATAAAATCATGCAAAATTCCATGATGAGTGATGTAGTTCACAGTAATATTGTCTTGGCCCTTTTTGTGGGATAGTTTGAAGACTGAATATGTTGAAAGTATGTATAAGCACTATGATAAGAACTTGTATTTAGTTTAGGAAAAACAACTAGTTCATTATTGTAATAATTTATAGTATAGTCTAATTCAATCATTGCTACCTAGATATTAGAAAGTGGCACTCTAGGGTGTACCATTGCTTCAAGAAAGGCAATAGTCTCCAAGGTAGAAGTTATACTTGAAATTGATGTTTTTCTTACAATACTAAAAGGCCTACTCTATCACCCAAATAATAATACTAATTTTGATAGAGAGATCATCTTGCATAACTGCAACATAATTGATTTTAACCCAAACCATTAAAAGAGGACTCTAATAAGACGTAACAAATAGCTTGTCGAAGGTGAAACTGTATGTGCAACTCTATTGGTGAATTAAGTAGTAGTAACAGAAATTTGAATATTTCTTTGGAGTGTAATGGGATTGAGAACCTTAATTGTACATGCTTACAAATTCTTGTTAAGCTAAAGTTGAAATAATGCCACAATAGATAACTTTACCAAATGAGTAGTAGTGGTCACCTACATATTCATAGAAATCAAGTTAAGGAGCTCAATTAATGAAGAAAAGAAGGCCTAGTCATTCACTTAGCCATGTTTAAAACAATCACTTTTGAAGAATCCATTTGAACCCCACTAACGAAACTGTGATATCTTAGTCACTTCTGCATAAATCTAAGACCAAGTAGGAAGAACATTTGACATTAATCACCACAACAAAATGTTAAGCTGATGCTACACCTATACTTTTTGAATCGAAGCAATCTCCTTTTTAATAAAATTATGGCTTGTATGCATGCAGCAATAATTGGTCTTTCAGTTCAACATTGTGTCCTCACTAAATTAGAAGTGTACGATAGTGCTTTCATTCTCTTTATCCTAATGGGATTACATAATTGAAATACCAAATTAGGCAAAAATAAATTCTTTATTTTATTATGGTCTCCAACACCAAGCTCTTTAACCAACTCCACCACAACTTTTAGATGGATGATGTCTATGTTGAGGCAAGTTTGACATGAAGTAATATGAAGGATGAAAAGCCAACTGCTCAATAAGATTTATTAACATACATGTAAGTGATGCACCATTTGACATATAGAATGTAATTCTTGTCATGATGTACTTGAATCTAAAGGATTGAACCCATAAATAGTCTTCCCTAGCCATAACCTATCTAGAGTATTTTGTAAGCAATATAGATTACCTCATTGACAAACTCTCAATTTTGAGTCCTTCACACTTCTTAGGAAGAGTTTTTTAATCTCAACTGGCATAATGTGTTTTGCTGTAAACATTTGAACTACTTCATAGGTAATGATGCATCAATTTCTCTAACTCTATAATAGTGACACTTAGAAATAATGAGTAAGCTAAGTAATACATAAGAATAGCTATTAACATTGAGATTATCATGAAAATATGACCCATCATCAACAATGACATGATCTTCCATGGTAACATAGTTTTTAACATAATTAATTACTAAATTGAAGTCTTTGCTTGTAGTTTAATTTCTACAATATGTATGTCTAGATATTTCAATTGACTAGCTTAACAAATATCTAATTTTCTAACAAACTTATTCCTTTTCTTGAGTCCTATCCGCTTGTTAAATAATATAATGAATTTGTTGAGATTCACCATCTAACCTAACTAATACCCATACTACTTTATAACATCTTGAATGGTCCTTACTATGACACAAGTTGTAGGACCATAATTCATGATGTTAACAATGTACATATGGCATGTTATCATAGAGGAGAATGGGTCAATCCTTAACCCAATGTGGTAGTGTGCTTATGTTGATATTGAATAAGCCATTTCAGATACTCAAGCAAAATAAAAAAAAGTATAATAATAGTATACATCCCTACCTAAGATGCATAGCTCGTTCGATCCACTATAGATTGATAGCACTAAACATAATCCTTAGTTTTGGGGGAATGATACAACCTTTAATCCAATCACATCAACAAAGTTGAGAATGACAAATGCTTTGGCATATCCAACAAAATTTTTCAATTAACCTTCTATGGATACCATGGTTTTGTATAGAAGTTACTTTTCCTGATAGTAATGTCAGGAAACACTATCTTTGATTTAGCCACAAAAAGTTTGGTCGCCAATTTGTAAATCACATTACAAAGGCAAATGATATTAAAATGCTCATATTTAGATGCACCTTAAAATTTATGGATAAAAATTACCGTCATGTATTTCTAATGCTTAGGCATAAGGCTACCTTTAAAGAATTGTTTTCATAGCTATGGCATTATCTGCTTATGTAACGTTCCAATAACTATGCACAAATTTAGTAGAGATGCTATCTACACAATGTGATTTATTTCGTTTGTTAGATTATACGAAACTTCTAATCTCATCATTATTCAATGAAACCAGAAGTGTTACTGCTTGATCATTATTAATAATTCTCAAATGTTCAAAGGGAAAAGAAGGCTCATATTTCTTATGGCTAGACCATGTGTAACTCGAAGACTACATAAGAATGTCTTTGATCTTAGTTGGGGATGCACCAATTCCTTACCTTCATTTTTATGTTGATGGATATGTTGCACTTGGACGTAGAAGTAGATACTTCCTAAAAGAAGGAAGAGTTCTAGTCTCCAAGTGCGGCCTAGTGAAGCTTGGCATGCCACCACCATCATGTTCCATCTAAAGCCATAACATTTGATAAGAAGTAATACATTGTGCCAAAAGATGGTGTTTAAGATCAATTAAGCTATTAACAAATTAGTTAGGTTGAAATTCTTGGATTTCTTGCTCTAATTGGAGATGCTTAGTAAGGATATTACCAAGTTTAGCTTCACTCCATTTCTTTATTATTGATAGAGCTCGGTTAAATTTAGAGGACAAGAAATTTATTGGGTTACCTTTAATCTCTATTGGCCAACAAGCACACATAACATTAGTTGACTATGGAAAGGATAATAAGATGCTTTCAAACTGAGTTCTTTCAACAATTTTACTATATAAGGATTGTCTAATTTGTATAAGTAGTTGGTAGTGATTCGAGCCAATGTGAGAAAGATATGTCATTGTAATACTCATGAAGGCTTTCATAATGAAAATATTCATGAAAGCATTGTCCAATGTTTCATTGATATAAGCATTCCCCTCCTTATTATGACACCAAGGAAACTTTCTTTGGGTTCTTTGATAAAGTAATGATCATAGCTTACATCATGCTCTCCTTAAGGAGGTTCATACATAAAATAAATAGAATAATAGTTGAAGTGGTTCAGGAATGGGCAGTCCTTAGTCCCAAAGAAAAATAAACAAGTGCACATGAAAAGTTCCCTACTCCATAGCAATATTTCTTTAATACCTCATTTGGAATAGATTGAAGGAGTTCATACCTTGAACATGTGTAATAACACATTGAAAATAATTATTGTTTTCTATAAAAAATGTAGTAGGTTAACTACAGTAATTCCTATAACAAAATCTGATTCAATTACCTCTACCTAGAGATTAAGAAGTTTCAATCTAAGAAGTTCCATTACTTCAAGAATTTCAATAGTCTCCATGATAAGCTAAACTTGAAACAAAAGTATTTTCTATAGTAGTAATAGGTCTAGTCATGTCATCCCATATAACAACAATAATTCTAGCAATTAAATCATCATGCAAACATACATCACAATTGAATTTAATACAAACCATTCGAGAACGGGTGAAATAAGAGGCAACCCTTTTTATGTTCCTTGATAAAGAAGTGGATGAAGCTTACATAAAGCTCTCTTTAATTAGTTTCATGCATAAAGTAACTAAAAAGAAAAAGTTGAAGCTATTTAAGACTTCTATTTGCTTTGGGAAAAAGCTACTAGTTCATTTTAGTAATGGTTGTAGTAGAGGCTGATTTGATGTCCATTGCCTAGACATTAAGAAGTATAATTCTAGGAACATCCATTGCTTTAATACTAGTAATAGTTTCCTTGGCAAAAGCTGCACCTAAGACAAAAGTTTTTCATACAATAATAATAATTTTTCATATGTATTCGAAAATAATAACAATAATTTAGACAATATGATCATCTTGCACTATTGAATCACAATTGAAATTAACCAAACTTCTTACAAGAGGAGTCCAATAAGAGGGGACAAATAGCCCATCAAGGCCTTCAGAGAGTTCAAACAAGTTGCAGTAGTGGTAGCAATTCGAATATTTCTTCGGAGTGCAACTAATTTGAGAACCTTAACAACATATGTATGAGAATTCCTATAAAGAAGAAGGTGAAATAATGCCAAAGAAGTGAACTTAAAAAATTGAGAAGCAATATCCATCCACAAGTTCACAAAGAACCAATTAATAAACTCAATTAATGAAGTAATTCCCCTATCAATGACCTCATTGAGTGTGAAACTATCATTTTCAAAGCTATTTTACAAGAATTCTTTCAAACTATGACACTAAAAACAATGCTGCAAATCTTCTGTTACATTACAAACCCATAAAAAAAAGATTTGACATCTTAATCCATCATGCACTAAGAAAGGAGTGAGAAGGAAGTAGATTTAACATTAATCTTCCCAAGAAGTCATTTGCATGTACTGCACATCCACTTTCTAAACCTAAAAAACCTTTTTCTTAAAAGAATTCTTGCATGTATGCATGCTCGTGTAAATGATCTTTGAGTCCAACACCTTATCCTCACTTTATGTGAAGCATAACACATCCCTTTCTTTTGATTTAACTTAGAGAATATAGAATCCAAATTTTCAAATTAGGCAATCATAAATTTTTAATTTTATTGTGATACCATGCACCATGCTACTAAGCCAACCCCACTAAAAGTGATAGATGATAAACCTTCATGATAACATATGCTTTCCATGTTGCAATAGGAAGATGTCAAGCCAGTTATTCAATAAGAATGGAACTAAATTACCTACAAAAAATCTTTTAGATCATATTATTTGTTATCTTTTTGTGTGGGTTATTATGTAATTTGCATGTATGTGATGCCTCGCTTATCATACATTACTTGATTCTGATACACTAAACCAGCAAATACTTTTTTGAGCCACAATTTCACTACAATGTTTTGTAATCAATGCTAACTGTTAGGTTGACAAACTCTAGATTTTGAGTCCATCACACTACTTTGGAAGAGTTATCATGTCCCAATAGACATAATGTAGTAGCAAATATTTGAACTGCACCACAAGTGATGATGCATCAATTTCTCAAACTCTACAACAATGCCATTCAAGCTTAGTGAGTGGTCAAAGTAATAGATAGGATGGTAGCCAAAATTGAGTTTATCATGACAATATGGCCCATCATTTATAGTGACCTAATCATCCAACTTATCACAAACATTTCAACATGATTAATAATGAAATTGAAATTTTATTTTTGCAAGTTTTTTGCTATAGCCAGTATGCTTTGTTATTTCAATTGAGTAACTTGATGCATATGTAATTTTCTCACTCTCATCTTTCTTTGCTTGCATGCCATCCCCTGAGAAATAATACTTTAGATTTTTTGAGATTCATCATCTGACCTGAGTGATGCCTATATTGCACCATAATATATTGAATGGTCCTCACTATGATAGAAGTTGTAGGTGCATAAATCATGTTGTGACCAACATATATAATGTTTGTTATTATAGAGGATGAAGTGCCAAACTTGAACTCAATCAAGGTACCTTACTTAAGTTGGTTCTAAATAAGCCATGAGAGATGCTCCAACAAAATTGTTAAAAGGTATGGCAAGAGTGAAGATCCCTACCTAAGACCCCTGGTTTCCTTATTCAACTCTACATATATACGTTTATGTATAATCCCAAATCTTGGTGCAATGATGCATGCCTCAATCCAATCACACCAAAGAGTTGGAAATTACATGAGCTTTAGCATATCTAGGACAAATTTCTAGTTAACCTTGTAATAACCTTGGTCATATCTAGCCTTCGATTTTTTTCATAATGAGATGAATAAATTTTACATCATGCACTCTTTATAGAGGTTCATACATTAAATCAAAACAAAGATATTGTTATAGTAATTTAAGAAAGGCAATCTCTATTCCTAAACAAAATTATATAAAAGAGAGTGATACAATAACAAGTTGCCAACACAATTGCCTTGACACTTTGTGTGATAATTTGAAGAACCACATACCATGTACAAAGGTAGTTGCACTATGATAGGTACTCTTTCTCAATATAGATGCAAGTAGCCACTTCACTTTGACAATAGTTGTTATAGAGTGTGATTGGTTTCTACTACATGAATATTAAAAAATAGTGTTTTAAGGATCTCCATAATTTTAAGCAATAGTTTTCTTTGTAGAAACTAAACTTGAAATCCATATTCTATTAGTAATAATAATATGCCTACATATGTCATCCAAAATAACTATAGCAATTCTATTACTTAAGTTATCTAGTATTGTTGCATGACAATTGAGCTTAAGCCACCACAATTTAGGAGTCCATATAATCCTAAAGGTCATTGAAACTCCTACTTGATGGGATTGGGGAATTGAGACTTATAGTAGCAAGAACTACAACACAATGAATACTCCATTGAAGTATCGATAGGTTAAGGACCTTTCCTTCATGTTGATGCAAATTTCTATTAAACTAAAGGTGTTATACATTAAAGCAACAAATTTAATTAAATGATATGGATTTGAAGACATATATTCAACACCATCTCCCTATCAAGCATGTGATTAGCATTATGAATATGCTCACAAAAAATTCCTTCATCATGTGATAGTCACATAAGCTAGGTTCCACATGCATTTTGACCTTATAGACCCATGGGAAAAGAAACAATATCTTAATACCTCTCGCACACAGCTAAGAAAGGGTTGGAGTTAGATAAAAATTCAACTTCATGAAGACGGTGACCCAAGGTTGCAACAGAAATTTCCAAACTCACTCAACCTCTTCTCTTGGTAAATGATTCTTTATTCCAACATCGTGTCCTCTGGATGTTTAAAGGACAACACATTTCCTTCGATTGATTTGTGCTAAAATGAATGCATAATATGAAATACAAAAGTAGACGAAAAAAAAATTTTGATCTTATTTTGGTCGCTGACACTATGGTCTTTAAGGTGCTCCACTACATGTATTGGTTGTTCCACTTTCATGTTGTTATAGGTTGTCCATAAAGAAATTATAAGAATGCCAAGGAAATTATCCAACATGAATTAAACTTATCCTGAACAATCAACTAAACCATTGTAGCAATTGTCCAAAATAGCATAATACTGAGTAACTTACAGACAAAGCACCAAAAATATTTAGAAATTCTTTTTTATCACAAAATTCAAGGAGGGGTATGCCTGAACCCATAAGCCAACTTTCTCTGCCATATCCTACCTTCAGTGCTTTGAATTGAAATTGATTTCCAACATTCATAATGTATGGCATTACTTACATTAATTTCTCCAACTCATCAAAACTGCCATTCAAAATTAAAGAGTGGCTAAATAACATGCAATAATTGTAATGAACGTCAAGGTTATCATGATAATATACCCATCATTAATAGGGACCTAATCCTTTGCCTTAGTGCATAGGTTTCAATTTGTTCAATAATAAATTTAAAGTCATTTTTTTGAAATTTGATTACAACAATTGGTATGAATAAATAGTTGAATTTAGTAGCTTTAATAATATGTAACTTTCTTGTTATCATTTCCCTTCACTTGCATTTTATCTCATTTACAATGAAATATTATGGATTTGTTAAGATTTACCACCTGATTAAAGTGTTGCCAATACTTTTTCATAATTTGTTGAATGGTCCTCACTATAGTACAACTTATTAGTGCATGGATCAAAACTTCATTCACAAATTGAAGGTGAGCAATCATTGGGGGGAAGGATCAATTCAAATAAAAATTGAGACATCTAGCTTTACCTAGTACTTAATAAGCCGAGATAGGTAGACACAATGGTAAAACGATATGGTGAAAGTGGGCATCGCTACCTAAGATACGTGATAGAATTAATGCACTGAAGATAGAATCTATTAAACAAAATCACAAATCTTAATGTGGTGATACATGCCTCAACCCAATGTCACTAAACATATGATAATTATAGATGCTTTAACATATGTATCATAAATTTTAACATGACCTTATCATAAGCCTAGAGGAGGTCCTACATCATTGTAATGATACCCTTTTTCAAAGTAGATAAGTTTGTATGGGCAGCCATTCTTTATGCAAAAAATATATTATTAGATCTAAAACAACCAAGCACAAAAAGCACATAATCCCAGGTAAAAATATTTGAAACCACTACCTTTAGTCTACTCAGCAAATGTTTAGCCACGACTTTGCATATCACATTGCAAAGAATAATGGTTCGAATTGTTCAAGCTTAGAAGCACCTTGAAAAAAAAGAAATTAGAATTATTAGCATGTCTTTCCACCTTTTGGTCATACATCGACCTTTTAAAATTTGTTTAACAACTATGATGTAATCTACCTAGGTAATGTTCCAATATTGGAAAGCATACTCTATAGAGAAGCCATCCACACTAGGGGTTTATTTTCTTTTGATAGGCAAATTAAAATTCCTGATGTCATCACCCAATTAGAGCCACAGATCTTGCTGCTTGCTCACTGTTCATAGCTCTCAATGGTTAGAAAGGTAGGGAGGTTCATATTATCCAAAACTACACCACTTCTTTCTAAAAACCTACACGAGTAAATCTTTAATCTCAAATAGGGTACCCAATAATTTTGTACTATCATTTTTAAGATGATTATATGCTTATTTCTCTATATAAAAGTAGCTACTTCCTAGAAAAACCATGTGTTTTGATTTCCAAGTTTGGCTCAATAGACCTTTACACTATCACAACCATACTTCTTCTAAAGCCATAGTGTTGTGGTAAGTGATACTACATTATGCTAAAAGTTAATGCTATAGCTGCATTAACCATATCTCAAATTCCTTAAGTTGAAGCTCCCAAATCTACTGCTCCAACTAATCAGGCATATTAAGAATATTTCTAAGTTTAGCATAACACCATTTCTTTATTGGTGATAGTGCTTTATAAAATTTAGAGGACTCTTTATCGATCAGGTTGCTATTAACAACTTTATCAAAAGTTCAATGCACAATAATAGTTTAATCTGGAAATGATAGCTATGATTTTTAAAATTGGGTTCTCATCATAGTTTTATACAATAAAATTTGTCTAAATTGACTATGGAGAGGGCAATGGTTTGAGCCTATATTAAGAAAACATGTCACTATAGTATTTTAGTATGCTTGCATATCATTAACATTAATGAGATCTCAGCCTAAATAAGAGCAAATTTTTTTTGCATCTACTTTCGTATTTCAGATTATGCATTCATTTTAGCACAAATCAATCGAAAGAAATGTGATGTTCTTGAAACATCTAGAGGACACAATGTTGGAATAAATAATCATTTAACAAGAGAAGAGGTTGAGTGTGTTTGGAAATTTTTGTTGCAACTCTACACCAAGCATTGTAGATACTTTGATTTGGTTATAATAAATCCCAAGTCAAGAAAAAGAGAACATGTTTATAATAAATCCCAAGTCAATAAAATATTAACCATAGGTGATGCTGGAGAACACATACAGAGCCTGTCGTATGTGAGCCTGTCCACCATTTATTTTGTTCCCATCTTCTTTTTTTTGTGTAAGTAATACTTTGAAATCCCTTACAACAATCAATAGTACACCAAACGTTGTAGATACTTTGATTTGGTTATAGGATACCCAGTGGATCACATATCTTTTGATGCATACACCATACAATACCTCCATAAAACCATAAAAATCTAGTTGATGATTAGAAAAGGTAGTTTTAATTCATACCCAAATATTGATCCTCCTCATTCCTATTAAAATTCACCATCCTAATTTCTATGGGGCTATAAAAAAGACCCTATTTGTTCTTACCAAGCATTACATGTAGCTAAGAGATTTTGTTGATCAAATCACTATAATGTTCTATGCTACAAGCACCACCATACATTAATTTTATTGAAAACATGCACTTAAGAAAAATTTCATGCTTCTATTGCACCCCAAAACCATGTCAGATCTAAATTTAGATGCATTTCCTTTTCATAACGACCTTTGAGACTCAAGTAAAAGAAATTGTAATAGCCTAGGAAAGAAGGTTTGCAGCACTTGGCTATTATTTTCAATTAAGAAAATATTGCAACTCACATTTGAGGTCCTCCTCCTAAAGACATCATCCTTTATCTTGAAAATGAATTGCCAATTCTAGGTAACTAAAGAAGCTCTCATCCATTTAAGAGTGTTGTTCCAGCATTTACATGACTTTCCAATGAAGGTGCTTCTTAAAGAAGCAAATGTTTACTCTAGATATTCCACTATTATTGTAATTATTGTATACAAGCTTCATAAATGCAAAGAAACTTTCCTAAAGGATAAATATTTGTGACTTCTATGGCAAGGAAACATAGTGTTTTGCACAAAAGTATTAAATTAAGCTGATCAATGAGCACTCAAGAAATCAAATAGCGACATATATTGACAACAATTAGTGCTTATAGTATTTCTAAGAATTATACAAAGATATATATCCAACTGCACATCCTCTTTATTTCTATTTTGAGTCCATCCTCTACTACAAACATCAGAGAAATTTGCATTCCAATTAATCACCATAATCCAACAAACATATCATTGCTTCTACTCACCTCATTGTTATAGCCAAGCTCAAGCTAATCTTGAACCTTGAACAACCAGATGATCACCATGCAAGTAATTAAAAATCTATTATTTCTATGCCAAGTGCATTTGTCACGATCAATAATATTAGAGAAAATAAAAAGTCTAAAGCTATACCCCAGGGTAGAAGGCGGAAGCACCTACTTATCATTTCAAATTATGGAAATATTCTAGCTACCATTTGAGGATATCCTCCTAAAGACAACCTCCTTTGCCTTAAAATTAATCTATCAATTCTAAGCAACTAAAGAAGCTCTTGCCCATATAAAAATTCTATCTAAGAAATTTCATCGACATCAAATAAACATGTTTCTTAAAAGTAGCACACCAATACTACTAATTTGCCCCTATTATAGTAAACCAATGTACACAAGCTACTTTAATGTATAGCGAATCTCCTAATGGTTCAATATTTGTTTCTTCTTGGGCATGGTAATTTTTGTTTTTTTCTCAAAAGAAATTAAATAAGTTAGCAAATGAGCACTCATCAAATTTGATAGCCTAATATATCAACAACCATCACTATTTATAATATCTCCAAACTTCTATGTAGAATTCTTCTCGAATAACTGCAAATCCCCTCTATTGCCATTTGAGTAATTGCTCTACTAAAAACACTAAAAAAAGTTTCTTTAATTTTAATCATCGTATCTTGACAAAACTTAATGCTATTTCTCCCCACCAAATAATAATAGCCATGCTTAAGCCATGTTTAAACCTTGTCTAAGAAGATCATCATCGAGCAGGCAATCAACAACCTCTACTTTATATGCCAATTGAATTTCACGTGATTAATTGCAATACAACAATGAGTGCAATAAAACAAATACCTTCTCTACCCCTATCTACCCCAGACAAAATACCCAAAATTCAAGAGAAAGTAAAGCCTTGAATAATGCCCAGTATAATTTCCAAGTACATCCTGCAACAACTCAACTATGTAATTCCTTAAATGGTCTAAGAAAGAAGAAGCCTACTCTATATTCTTCTAATTGCACAATATTTGTAAAATCACCATTTTTGTGTTTTAATTTTCAAAACTTACCAAGAGAATTGCCTCCCTTTTCTAATTTTTATTTCTTTTATCATCTCCAAATTCATTCCATAGAGCTCTTCCCACATTCTTTGAGCCTAGAAGGTCCTAACATAGTTGATGGATGATGATTACCAGAGATTTCCACTATGTTTTGAAAATGTACACCACAATCTAGGAAGAGTCACTGTGGCCATCATCGAAAGCATTGTTAATTTTTGAAAAATTATTTTTATTTTTATTAATTTCTTGTTCCTTATGCACTCTATATTTTGGTACCCACACTATCGTAGATGAACACCCTCTATGCCTATCATTCTTTGATCAGGATGTGCCTCTATACATAACTTACTCTTTATCTTCCAAATTGTAATGCTTACAAAACTCCTACATACCCAAATCTTTATGATCCACATTCCTCATTTATTGTGTTGTGATAAACATCTCTGCTTCAAAGGTTGGACAACCATCTAGAATCGCAAACCAACCATTTCTCATCATGTAATTTTTTGTAACTGCCCCCATTCTTAACTTGATTAGACTGTTTATATCATAAAGGAATGTTCTACTTTACATAGGTGAAGTACAAAATGGGTAGTCCTTCATAATCAAAACTCTAATTAGAGTGATGCATTGGTCCATTCAGTCACACACCTACTATAAGCAGCTTTATAATATCAATTCTTACGTAAACACCTACAAAGGTTGAACATTGCAAGTAAACCATAAAATCGTAATCTAAATAAGCACACCCATAGCTTTGGCAAAGCACAAAACGTTTCTTGTGTCCCAGATTTATTATATCATCAAATGTAAGTGTCTGCATATCCAAACCCAAATTAAGCAACCAACCAGGGACCTCTCAACCACGTAGAATCTTTATCTACAATTGGCTTAAAGTACAAAAAATAGCCATCTGAAAAGTCTAGAACCTAAAATTGCTTGAAAAATCACCATCCATATAAGTGTACTTTGGAAATCTTTTGAAAGGATAACAAAACTATCATACACTATACCAATAAGATCAAACTTGTGGTAATGATCTTGACGATCATAAGCCTCTTTTGAAAGCTAAAATTTCAAAATTTATTATGAAGGAGGTATTACTCAGTGCTATCATCTTCACATCTACAATTAACAATTTCCCTATTTAATTACGAAATTAACCTTCAACAGAAATGTTATTGTCATTATTCATTCTTTATCATATGAGAGCATCCTTAAATATTACCTTAATCAGACTACATGTTGTCTTATTTAAAATTAAAGAATTTTCCACCAAAATAATTTTGATGTTCTCTCAAATACTTTGGGTGCACCTTTATTGATTAGCTACTTTAGTACTACCTTTGATACAATAAAAACTTTTGTATGCATGCTCATCTTCAATTCACTATCTAATTATTTCAACTCTTCCACATTCTTTTGTATCTCTATATCATGTTCACTTCACAACTAATGCATTCTACATCCTAGAAGATTCACCCTTATCTTTCTTAAATGAAATCATGTCATAATAGGCCTCCTCTAACTTTGACACATCTAGTGAAGTCTCCACATAATTCCTTGCATTTTGCTAAGTTCCATTGCTACAATTCATAGAACGCTATCTGAAGTGATTCGTGCTAAAGAAAACCCACAAGAGGGGGGGGGGGTGAATTGTGTATTTAAATTCTTATAATTTCCGAAATTAAATTTAAAAGACTTTAAGCAAAAGTAAAGAACATTGAACACACAAATTTTCAAGGCCCTTAGAGACCATTATTTTAGACATCTAAAATACATGGCTTGATTTAATTAATTATTAACAATTTTACTTAAAATCAAGCCCAAATAAAATATACACATTTATGCTTGACTCATCAAACACAAGGGTGTAACAATCTCCCCCTTTTGATGATGGCAAGACATAAATGTAAAAGAATAAGTGTATTAAAATACAATTCATAGGGATAAAAATGTGCTCCCCCTATCTTGATAAGTGTATTAAAATACAATTCATAGGGATAAAAATGTGCTCCCCCTATCTTGATGCTCCCCCTCACTTCTAACTATTCTCCCCCTTTGACACCATCAAAAGGAAATACACCCTAAACAATGTGTAATATTCCTAATTGTGCCCTCAATATTTGAAATTGCTCCGAAGGTGAGGGTTTGGTAAAAATATCAGCCAATTCAAGTTTAGTGGAGACATATTCCAATTCTACTAATCCTTTGGCTACTTGGTCTCTAATAAAATGATATCTAACATCTATGTGCTTAGTCCTAGAGTGATGAACTTGATTTTTAGCTAAGGCTAACGCACTTGTGTTATCAATTCTAATAGGTATATGTGTGACTTCTAAACCATAGTCTTGCAGTTGTTGTCTTAACCATAGTACTTGAGCAACACAACTACCAGCTGCAACATATTCCGCTTCGGTTGTTGATAGGACTATACAATTTTGTTTTTTACTTGACCATGAAACAAGACAGTGTCCTAAAAATTGACATGTTCCTGATGTGCTCTTTCTATCCACTCTAGATCCCCCAAAATCTGAGTCTGTATAGCCAACTAGCTCACAAGAGAGTTCATTTCTAGGATACCATAATCCTAGTGTCATGGTTCCCTTCAAATATTTGAAAATCGCTTTAACACCTTTCAAATGACTTTCCTTTGGATTTGCTTGGAACCTAGCACATAATCCAACACTAAATAAAATGTCAGGTCTACTCGCTGTAAGGTATAATAAAGATCCTATAAGTCCTCTATAGAATTTTTGATCTATTGCTTTCCCTTGTTCATCTAGATCTAAGTGAATGGATTGATTCATGGGAATTTTTCTAGTTTTCATATTCTCATATCCATATTTTTTAAATAATTCTTTTACGTATTTTGTTTGAGAAATGAATATACCATCCTTTAGTTGTTTTATTTGTAACCCTAAGAAGAAATTTAGTTCACCCATCATGCTCATTTCAAATTCCTTAGTCATGAGATCTCCAAATTCTTTACACATTTCTTCTTTTGTACTACCAAAAATAATATCATCAACATAAATTTGAACAATTAATAAATCATCTCCTAATGACTTTAGAAATAATGTAGTATCCGATTTACCTTTTCTAAAGCCACTATCTACTAGATAGTTACTCAACCTATGATACCATGCACGTGGAGCTTGCTTAAGGCCGTAAAGAGCTTTCTTAAGCTTATAAACATAATCACCTTGTGCATGATTCTCAAAACCTGGGGGTTGTTCTACAAACACATCTTCTTCTATTATTCCATTCAAGAAAGCACTTTTTACATCCATTTGAAACAACCTAAAATTCTTATAACATGAATATGCTAGAAGTAATCTAATTGCTTCTAACCTAGCTACGGGTGCAAATGAATCCTCAAAATCAATACCTTCTATTTGACTATATCCGTTAGCAACAAGTCTAGCCTTATTTCTATTTATTACACCATTTTCATCTAATTTATTTTTATAGACCCATCTAGTATCAATTACTTGTTGATCACTAGGTCTTGATACTAATTCCCAAACTTGATTTCTTTCAAATTGGTCTAACTCTTCATTCATGGCTTGAACCCAATAATCATCTGCAAGGGCTTCTTCTATAGAATTGGGTTCAAAAAATGACACAAAGGCGCTATGATCTATATCTCTAATTGAAGCTCTAGTCTTCACTCCTTGATTCACATCTCCTATAATCAAATCCTTTGGATGTGAGGTTGCAAATTTCCATCCTTTAGATAGATTATTTTCCTTTTCATTTCCCTTTTCCATTTCTAGATTTTCTATTTTTTCTTCATTTAAATCTAGATTTTTTACTAATTCTATTTCATCTTCTAAATGCTTTTCACTAACTAGTTGAATTGTCTCATCAAACACAACATGCATTGTTTCCTCTATTTTATGTGATTCTTGATTGAAAACTCTATATGCTTTCCTAATTGATGAGTGCCCTAAAAAGATTCCAACACTTGCCTTTTCATCAAACTTTCCTAAATTTAATCTCTCATTTTTAAGAATAGTACACTTACAACCAAACACATGAAAATAACTTAGATTTGGTTTCTTCTTCCTTAGCAATTCAAAAGGAGTTTTCTTCAACTTTGGTCTCAAATTAACCCTATTTATAATGTAACATGCTGTGCTAATAGCTTCGGCCCAAAAATATTTGGGTGAATTGTATTCGGCTAACATTGTTCTACCCATCTCAACTAGTGTTCTATTCTTTCTTTCTACAATACCATTTTGTTGTGGTGTATATGGGCATGTGAATTGATGTTTGATTCCTTTCTCTTTACAAAACTCACTAAAATATTCATTCTTAAATTCACTCCCATTATCACTTTGTATACAAATTAATTTTAAACTATGTTGTCTTTCTAACTCTCTAATCAAATCTTCAAAGTTCTCAAAAGCTTCATTCTTATGTCTAAGGAAAAATACCCAAGTATATCTAGAAAAATCATCAACTATAACAAATCCGTATTGTTTTCCTCCTAAACTTAAAGGTTGTATTGGACCAAAAAGATCTAAGTAAATCTTTTCTAAAGGTCCACTAGTTGTTAATTCATTTTGAGATTTGAAAGAGGATTTAACTTGTTTTCCCTTTTGGTAAGATTCACAAAACTCCCAATTTGACTTACTTGGTTTTGGAAGGCCTCTAACAATATCTAATTTTGAAATCTTTTTCAAGGTGGAGTATCCTACATGACCTAATCTTCTATGCCATAATGAATTCTCATTAGATTGGGTCACTAGACATTCCAAACCACTAGCTTCTAATTGTTCAAAACTAACTACATATGTATCACATTTTCTTTTGCCTATAAGTAGTTCAACATTATTTTTCATAATTTTGCAAGCTTTTGTATTAAAAACAACATCAAATCCATTATCACAAAGTTGACTAATACTAATTAAATTAAATTCTAAGCCTTCTACTAAAAATATATTTGAAAGGGTAAAGTTTGTCGTACCTACATCTCCAATTCTAATGATTCTTTTCTTTGTGTTGTCTCCTAGGGTCACCTTCCTATTTGGGCCCGATCTCAAAGATTTGAAATTACTTTTGTCTCCAGTCATGTGCCTTGAACATCCACTATCCAATACCCAAGATGTGGATTTTGATTTTCTTCTTGGTTTTAACTGTATAAGGTGTAAAATCTAAATTAGAAACATTCTACTAATTAAAATCAACAATTTAAGGTTTTTGAATATCCTAAACCTATCCTAAAATGTCTCCAAATATTTTGGAGACCTTTTCTTCTAAGTTTTATTCTTAGGAACCCAAGAAAGCTTGGGTTGAACACTAGATGGAACTTGCATGTTCTCTTTTTTAACAATCCATCTAACATTTTGTTTTTGTACATACATATTTCTTCTAAAAAAACAATCTTTCATAGTATGTCCAAGTTTTGCAACAATAAAAGCAAACAATGTTTGATGGCCTAGGCATGCTCAAATATCTAGGTTTTTTGTAATTGAAAGCATGTGAATGATAACAAGCATTTGATACATGTATATTTCGATTATCTATAGCATGCTCAAAAGATTGTATTTTTTCTTTTAAGATTGAAATATCATGCTTCAAAGAGGTATTTTCAATAATAAGAGATGCCTTTTCATCACATATAAGTTGATTTTCTAATCTTTTCTTTTCATCTTCTTTCATGACAAAATCAAGCAATTCAATCTTTTCTTTGTAACTCCTTTTTAATTTTTTATGTGCACTCATTAAGGAAGTTAAGGCATTCATAATTTCAATATAATTATTTTCAAGAATATCTCTTGTCCAGGAGCTTACCTCATTTTCTTCTTCTTCTTCACTTGAAGATGTTGAAGATGCTTCATTTGCCATAAAACAAATCATTCCTTCTTCTCCTTTACTTGAGCTTGAAATGTCTGAATCTTCGGAGGCACTCCATGTAGCTTGAAATGCTTTCTTTTTCTTCAAGCTCTTCTTCTTCTTCTTCTTTTCTTCCTCCTTCACATGCTTGTTTTTGAGTTTTGGGCATTCCGGTTTTATATGACCGGTTTGACCACACTCAAAGCAAGTTGGTGGCCTCTTCCTCTCTTTATTGTTTTTCTTCTTCCATTTCCTATTAAGAAAGTTCTTTGCCAAATTTTTTGCTAAACCATTAATATGGAAACTTACCTCATCTTCCAAATCCGTGGAAGAAGTAGAAGTGGAGTCTGAATCATATTTAGTGGCTTTAAGGACCATAGGTTCTTCCTTCTTCCTTTCATGCTTTAACTTGCTTGTAGAAGTCTCTTCCGTTAGTCTCCTTGACATTTCTATTTTGGCAGTAAGAAGTTCCCCAAGGAGTTCATCCAATGAAAGTTTGCTAAGATCCTTAGCGGCTTTAATAGCGGTTGCAAGTGGATCAAATTCCTTTGGAAGGATTCTCAAAATTTTCCTCACAAGGTCACCATTTGAGAATGTCCTCCCAAGGTTTGCCAATCCATTTGTAATATCATTAAATCTCAAAAACATACTCTTAATACTTTCACTAGGATTCATTCTAAAAAGTTCATAGTCATGCCTGAGGATGTTGATTTTAGTCTCTTTCACTTGTGAGGTACCCTCATAAGTTACTTCGAGTTTCTTCCATACCTCAAAAGCCGTATGCAAATTCATGATTTGTGTAAACTCACTAGGAGAAATTCCACAATGAAGGTAGTTCAATGCCCTAGCATTTAATTGAGCCAATCTCTTGTGCTCAACGTTAAGTTCACTAAAGGGCTTGACCTCATCAGTAGAAGAATCTCTAGGAAGTTCACAAGGCTTCGTCATGACTTCCCATAATTCCAAATCAATAGATTGAATGAAAATTCTAAAGCGATTTTTCCAATATAAGTAGAATTCTCCTTTAAATAATGGAGGCCGATTTGAGGAAAAACCTTCACATAAGGTTGCACTCATTTCGATCAAAGAGGAAGCCATACTAAATCACAAACACACAAAAAAATTGTGAGAAAGCCTTCACTTAGCACAAGAGGATCTCCCACGTGATGTTACTGACGTAATTTGGGGTTCCTTTCTCTGATACCAATTGAAGTGATTCGTGCTAAAGAAAACCCACAAGAGGGGGGGGGGGGGTGAATTGTGTATTTAAATTCTTATAATTTCCGAAATTAAATTTAAAAGACTTTAAGCAAAAGTAAAGAACATTGAACACACAAATTTTCAAGTGGTTCGACTCAAAATCGAGTCTACGTCCACCCCCAACCGGTGTTGGGAAAAATCCACTAAATTCTCCGATTACAAGTGAGGTTTTTCTTACGGTTCACCTCGAACCAACTTGGGATTTTTATTATGGCTAATCCCAAACCTACTTGAGTTTTTACCGGGCTCAACTCAAACCCGGGGCTTTAGCACAAATGCCGGGACGCCCTCGCCCCAAAACAAAAATACAAAAAATTGGCAAATGACTTAAGAAAAATTGGAGAAAAGAGGAGGCACACACAATCGTCGAATTAGAGGGATAGAGATTTAGAAATGATTGAAAAACCTCTAATTCCACTAGCTTTCTTGCCGCTTTGCTTCTAGAGCTCGAATGCGCCGATTTTGCTCGGATGCTTGTGTTTGAGATCTGAAAATCATTTGAAACAATTTAGCAAAGGTTAAAACTAAAAAATACATAATTTTTCTATATTTATAGAGCTCAGATTTGAGCTCTAAAAACACCCCCCAACGGCTCCAAAAATTAAATAGCCGTTTGGGCAACGGACGGAAAGCAGCCACCGTCCGATCCGGGCCCAAAAACGAACGACGCAGATTGTTTACGCATTTTACCGTTCGGGCTTAATCCAGAGCGTTGGATCCGGGCGGACTTGATTTGAGCCATTAGATCCCGTGCGCTGAATGAACGGTGTTGATTGACCTCGCGAAACAGCCGTTCGAATTTACTCTCGCCCGTTGGATCTAGGCGGGCTTGATCTGCCCCATTGGATTGCGCGCTGAACGAACGGCGCTGATTAGCCTCGCGAAATAGCCGTTAGAATTTACACTCGCCCGTTGGATCTAGGCTGGCTTGATCTGTGCCTTTGGATCTGGCCGAAGTTATAAGGTGGGATTTTTTAGTCCCACACTGCAGAAGCGAATTCAGCGCACCTCTTTATAACGAATTTTCGCCTTTTAACGTTCGAGCCACTTTGGGGCCGGCTCCCCCCTTCCTTGACCGGGATTTCATCACCTGGTTCGGGTTGACTTAGCCAAGCATTTGTTCATTGACTGTTGACCGCGCTGCAGTTTCACCTAGCCGAGCTCCTTTGGGTGGTCTTAGCTTAGCCAGGCACTGTTCATTTGACTGTTGACCAGCTCTAGCCGAGCTCCTCTCGGCGTGCTTTGGGTCCAGGCTAGGTTTAGCCTTTTCGGGTCAACCAAATTTTTATTTTTTAAATTAAATTTTTAATTTCTAAAAGACTTGGACGGGCTGTTTTGGCGCTGGGTCGACCCGCCCATTGCTACAGTACATTTTCCCGAGACTTCGGCTGTTTTAGGGTATTTTTGACGAATTTTTTAGCCAAAAATTTGACTATAAGTGTATAAAAATAATTTTTTATTCTTATAGTATTATAAGTTAATTAAGTGGCTATGAAAAGAAATTCGTAGAAAACGATTCCAAAATAATATTAAGAAATCAAATACCCATTTCTATACATTTTATCAAATATGCTTGGCCCAAAAATCAAAATTCAGTATTAAATAATTTTATAATATTTTTAAATGTTAATACTACTAGTGTGCCTCATAATCTCAAAGTTTGGACATATCAAATTCAAGAAAAATAAAAAGAGATTCAATTATAAGAAATCTTGCGCATGTCTCAAAATTCCTTGAAGTATGCCATGACCTCAAGGCCCTTAGAGACCATTATTTTAGACATCTAAAATACATGGCTTGATTTAATTAATTATTAACAATTTTACTTAAAATCAAGCCCAAATAAAATATACACATTTATGCTTGACTCATCAAACACAAGGGTGTAACACTATCTGCAAGTTTGAGGTCATGATCCCAAATTGTTCTTTGATAAGGATTAGAGCCTTGCACCTGTCACCCATGCTAGAGATGCGTGCACAATGCCTCTAATTCTTTTTACAACATCTTGTATTTTATGCCATCATTGTTCACAACTCCTTATAGAGTACTTGAAGGATTGTTGATGATAGGTCCATTTCAAAGTTGGTTGATAACAAAAAATGTGACACACAAACAAGCCTTCCAACAAGATGAACAATTATGCCTTCCAAGGATTCCATTGCCAACAATTTTTTCTGCCAACAACTGTAATTGCCTGACCTCTATTTTCCTATAACTCCAATTACTTAATAAAGATTTTGGGTTGCAGAGCAAACTTTAACTTCTTTAATACTTTGGCTTCCTCAATAAAGAAATGGATGAAACCTACAACATACTTTCACTATGGATAAATATAATAAAAAAAGATAATGATGAAGCAGCGTAGGAAGGGGCATTCCCTTATCCCATACAAAATACTATGATGGGCAACCCAATCATTTATAGAACTTTCTTGATACAATTTGTGGGAATGTTTGAAGGACCATCTATGCATCACAAAATTGATAATGACACAATGGGAAGTGTGCTGATCCTTATCATTTAAAGGAAGGAGTTGTTGTAACAAGGTTTTAGCAGGTGAACTAGTAGAATGATCATTAAAGAGAGCTGCTATTGATCGAGTTATCTATGCAACCAATGAGGATGTGATAGGTACTCAATGTCACATTCTTCCATCATTTGTGCTCTTACTTCTTCATGGAGCTGATGCTATGAGGAATAAACAATAACCTATTGACATTATCATGCACCAAGGGAGAGAAAATGTCATTCAAACAATGAGTCTATCCTACATCTCTAGGTTCAATGTGACTTAAAAATTGAACGTCAAAAAACTCTTGAATATGAACATCTTGGCATTCAAATTGGTGAAGAATGTAATGAGATGTGATATATGTCAATTCTAGAATCTCATGAAGCATCCATTGTTTAAGTGCAACTAGAACTGGTGGATGCATGCTAAGAAAATAAGAGGTGGATGGCCCTTTGAGCTATGGCACGGAGGGTTGAAGAATTGGGTGATGGTTCGCTATCAATGTGGTAAGAGGTGCATACCACCAAGTGTTGTGGTGTTGGCCTGTAAGAGTTGATGTTGCAGTACAAAAAGTTGATGCCCTTCACAAATCCAACTCCATGCTCCATAATATGGAACTATAACCCCATGCTAAGTGGTGCTACCCACTAAGTCTAAGAATATAAATAAGTAGATGTGAGTGAACTTTCAAGGATTCTCTTAATAATAATGAGTGAAATGGGTCCAATTTAGTGTACAAATCAGGTTTCTTGAAGCACAAATTATAGTCTAGAGGGAGTGCTCTGAATAGATAAGGATATCTTATGGAAGGGGGAGTTAGGGAGGTTGAAAGACGATTCAGCTCATACCCTACCACTATATCTACCAATGAATTGGGTTGTTTTAGAGTTCAACTCAAATTTGGTGTCATCCTGGCTTAAATGATTACAAGAGACCAATTATAATGGAAAATTTAATAGTACTTTGAAAAAGGAGTTAAAAAGTGCTTGAAATTATCAAGAGAGAACCCTATAGGACCCGAAGATGCTCCTCTAGTTGATGTCAAACATCTCCATACAATTTGTTGCATAGCTCAAGTAAAGGATTGGCTCAAGGTCATCATTGTAGTAGGAGACAAGAAGGTGTGCCCCAATGAGGAGTTCTATAGAGGCACCACATGCATTTGTGATGGCTTGTAGGCTTCCATCTAACCTTTCTTTAAAGACAAAAAAGAGAGTTGGACATGGTTGGCAGTTGATAGGATAAGAGGCTTGAAAGGCACATGGAAGTTGATTTGTGTGGTCCTTATTTGAAGTGTGAGCCACCGACTATCCCAAATCTTCCATAAAGGTTTCATGTGATTGCATGACATTCGGACTTAAAAAATGAAGAAATGTGTTTGAGGAAGATTAAACAAGAGGAAACTCTAGTGGAGGCCTATAGTGATACTAACAAGCAAATCACTCATCTAATTTGGGTATAGAAGTGAAGCACTAATCAAACAATATAGTAATTAGTTTTCTTTGAAGATTCCCTCATGATAGCTTGAGTAATAGCTAGAGTTCTTCCAAGTAAAGTTAATGATTAGAGTCATTATTGGCACAATGGCCTTAATATATTTTAAATTTCTAAATAGGTTGGAAATCTTAGTTGCTTAGATGAGTTGAGCCATTGAATTTAGGATCCAAATGGGCCATTTATGTTATGTAGAACTAAAAATGTGGGATGAACTAAAAGCCACTTATGGTGACCATCTATATGTTTACTAAAGTCCTACAAAGGCTGTTAGTTGACTAAGATAGCAAGATAGTGATCATGGAAGTTAAAATCTATTGTAGTGTGTGCAACAACTTAGCAACCAAATAAATTAGCCAAAAAATGAATGGCATTTAAGCATACAACCCACATCTGGCCGTTAGTGTAATAAAATGCTTTGACTAGTAGAAGGGTGCTTCAATCACTATTAATTGGAGGGGATAGTCCCTCGTGGAGTGTTTGCTAGGGTAGATCTTGTTGGTAGTAGTAAATATTCAAATGAGAACTTTGAAGTTTGTAGGGGAGAAAGGTTCCAGTGAATGTCACTTGCATATGTGTTAGTCGATCTTATGAGATTAGGGAAGCCTGTTGAAGCGTGCCATTTTACATGAGATCAAAAGAGACTTCAGCTAAAATTCTTGAATTGGGATGTAACAGTCAATAGCAACTTTAAGTGGTTTTAAGAAGTCAATGAGAGCCTTAAGAATTGTCATCTTTTTTTCTTAACAGCTTCTCAGCTCTAAAAACTGCTAAGCTAGTGGTACGACAATGCAGTTGGATGAGCACTACACGTTGAGTGGTGTCCCATGCACCCACAGTGACCATTGAAATTTTGGATGATTGAGTGCTTTCCGTGCCCAATTGTACACATAGCTAGACTATGTCTTTAGGGTGAACAGCTTCTAATTAATAGAGTAATGTAGACAAGGGAAGTCCATAAATTGTATCTACATCTTTAGCAAAAGGTTTGGCTCTAAGAGTTTGCATGGGGTTCTAATATTCATCTCATTTATTATCATTGTTATGCTCGAGTTGCACATTTGATGCAAGAAGGTAGATTCATGCTGACTAGAGGATAAATTTGGAGAGACCCTTTGAGAGCCTTCTTTAAGCACCAAATAATCAACTTAAAACTAGTACAAACATTCAAAATCCAACTTGTGCATGTTAGTTGATACCCAAGGCATTTACTATTATAGATGTGCATGTGATAAAGAAGTACATGCACTTAGCATTGTGAATGTGTGACAAAAAACTGCATGCATTACATCACTATGTAAACATGTAGAAGCAAGTTTGCATGTGCCATGCTGCATCTAGTGCACACGACACATTGGGCTTGAAAAGTGTAGCTTTGTTTTGGGATTTTAAGCAATGCTGGTTGCTAGCTCATGGATAAAGTGATTTCTTATTGAGAGTCTCGCTATCTTCCTTAAACAACATTTTTGCAATATGCGAACCTTAAAAGGTAATGTGCTGCATAGTTCTGTCTATGACAAAGTAGAAGTTTGATTGTATGATATTCACTAGGATTTATTGCACGTTTTATGGAAGCCATAGCTGTGCGCGACCACAACTATGTGTGGTGGAGCACTAAGTGCAATGTAGTAATGTGTGCATGCATGACAACTAGGGCACGTGTGCGTATGGAATCCTTTGTGTACAACTATTTAAAAACATTTTAAAATGTATAAATAAATATTTTAATGGATAGCAATATGAGACGAGTCTAATGATAGTTTGTTCATGTCAATTGGACCTTCTTTTGAAAAAACTATCAATTATAAAATTTAATAAGAAAAATAGATATTAAATTATTATTTTAGTAATAAGTAAGCATATATTAATGTTGAAATGAGATAATTTCAAGTAATGTCACGAAAACTAAAAGATGTAAAGTTCACATCAGAGGAAAATTAGAGCTTCAAAGAAAAATAATCAAATCATGGTGAAACACTTTCATAAATAAGAAAAAGTGTATGAGAAAGTTGCACTCCAAGATTCTAAGGAGATAAGTGTAAAGTCATTGATCATCCAATCCGATTGGACATAAAATGTCTTGTAAAATGTGCCAAAATTTTAGAAATGAAGTATTTAAAATATGTAATGTACATATATACACTATCAGATAAACCTCATTTAGATGAGACTAATGATGTTTATTTTTTCTTCATTTGATATCATTTAGATTAACTACAAATTAAAAGTTAATAATAAAATAAATTATTACTTAAATACTTACTAAATATAAATAAAAAGTGATGAAATAAACAAAAGTGATGCAATATAACCATATCAGATCAAGAGAAAGCCTCACGAGAGGAGAATTGGAGTGTCATAGTAATAAAACCAAATCAAAGAAAATCATTTAATGAAATGATATAAATTATAAATAAAAGTTGCATTCTAAGATGTCATGGAGATTATGTGTAACATTCTCTATTATTAAATAACAAGCAAATCAAAACACTAGTAAAGCTTACCAAAAATAAATACAATATTGAATAATAAAAAAATTAATATTTAATTAGATAGAACTTGCTAATATGAGTCCAATAACATTTGTTTTATCTTGATAAAAAATTATTTATAATAATTTTGAATCTTAAAATTAAATTAAAATAAATAATATTGAAATATTATTTTAAAATTACGTAGATATGTAGTAAATATGAAATAAGATAAAGTGAATTAAAGTAATATAACAAAATGACATGAGAGGAGAATTAGAGTTTTATTGTAATATAACTAAATGAAAAGTAAGACTTTTAAGGTAAGAGATAAATCTTGTTTGAAATGTGCATTTCTACTAACAAAAGAGATTGTGTGTAACATCTATGATGGTAAAACCTATTATGAATCAAAATGTTTAGTAATATTTTCCAAAAATTTAAAAATATAATTTTAAAAAGATATTTAAAAAATTAATCATATAGAGTACAATGAGATGAGTCCAATGACGTTTGTTTCTCCTTCATTAAAGCCTCTTTAGAATTACAACTAATCACTAAAATAAATGGTCATAAATAAAATAAAATATTATTTTAAATTAAATAAATATATATATTAATGTTTTTAGATTAAATGAAATAATGCAATATAAGAAAACCAAAGGATGTAAACATCACATTAGATGACAATTAGAGTGACATCGTAATATAATAAAATCTAAGTCAGATATTTTATGAAATAATATAAATTATGTTAGGAAGATGCATTACAAAATACTAAGGAGATCAAGTATAATATTGTTAATTTTAAAGTAAGCTATAATCAAAATACCTCATAAAATATGCAAAAATCCTAAAAAAATAAATAAACATAAAAATAAAAATTTAATTAGAAAAAATTCATTGAGATGTGTCCAATGATATTTGTTTTTTCTTAATCAAATTTTATTTGGTATTGCATCAAATTTTAATTTTAAATAATAATAAAAAATAACAACTTCTTTTTTAATGCTAAGTAAATTAATAATAAAGCTTGAATGTGATAAATTAAAGATATGTAATCTAACCAAGTTAATTAAGAACATTGAACAAAAGAGATAAAATATATAGGAAAGTCAAGTTCAAAGATAACAAGATGATGTTGTGTAACTTCTATTGTCATGAAATCATGTGCAATTTAAAATCTCTTAAAATGTTCAAACATTGGACCAAGCCCACGAAGTGTAATATCATCATGAAATATCCTTTTTTGAATTTACTAGAGATTTTCAAAGTAAATGATAAAAAATTATTATTACAATACAATGCAAATATATATTAAATCAAAATTAAGATAAATTAAAGCAATATAAAACAACCAAATTAGAACAATAGAAACTTATATTCCAAGCACATAAGAGATCAAGTGTAATATCCTCAATTATCATATATGACATAAATAAAAAAGTCTCGTAAGGCAATGCAAAAACCATATAAAATTAAAAACTCTAAAAAAACTAATTAAGTATTTAATTGGTTATAACTTGTCAAGGTGCAGTCAATGTTGATTTTTTTTCATCTCAATCAAACACTATTTAGTAAATTTACAATTTTAATATTTACAAAATATAGAAATTAAAGAAAATATTTATAAAACTAAGGTAATGTAATATAGCCACACGAGCCATAAGAGTTGAAGAAATTAGATCTTTTATAAGGGAAGTTCCATTTCCAATATTCAGAAGAAATCAAGCATAACATCCTTCATTAACAACATAGGAAAAACTTAAACATTTGCGTTCCTTGCCAAAACCTTCAAAAGGAATATATATATAAATATAAAAGTGATTATTAATTTGATGGAACTCATCAAGGAGAGTCTAATAGTGATTATTTTTTCTAATTCAACACCGTTTGGAATTACTGTGAATTACCATAAGAAAATAAACATAAATAAAAAATTATTATTTAAATATTAAGTAAATAGATACTAAATTTGAAAAGAGTTAAGTTAGATCAATGTAAAAATCCAAATCAAAATGTTATAAACATGTTAGAAAGGAGATTTAGATATATATGGTAATATAACCAAACGAAGTAAAAAAATTTCAAAAAGTCCAATAAATTGTAAAAGAAAGTCACATTCTAAGCACATAAAACGTCAAGTGTAACATCGTCAACTATCAAATATGTTACAAATCAAAACCTCTCATAACGCATACAAAAAACTCCACAAAATAAAATTTATAAAAATATTTAAATGATTATTTAATGTAAAGCTTTGCATATGTGTAAGCTACTTTGTAGTGTTGTGCCTTGAACAAATAAGAATATGTTTGGTAAATTGCTAAAGGCTTTAATGTTTCTTTCATGTCAAATTATTGGCTTGTCTTTCTTTTAGCTACATTAAGGCAAACATATATAAATATGGACATCAAACATCCAATTCATGTCGTAGAACATCTAAGGAGCATAAAAAAGGATTATATACATAATCTTAAAATTGATAGTGGGTAATTAGTAAACTCCACAACTAAGATTAAAGACATTCCAATAAGTTCATTAGAAAGAGGTGGTATTTTTTTGGTAATATGAACCTTCTTGGTCTATTCAACATTTAAAAACTATCAATAGTGAGCACGCAACTTTTCTTATAACTCCAACCAAAGGTGATTACTTAAAAAAATGTTTAGTTTCTATCAAAAGAAATAAATCATCTGGAGTGGATAACATCTTTATTATGTTTGTGTTTGCTTATTGGAACATTACTCAAGTGAATATTGTCATAATCATGAAACAAATCTTTAAACATAAATGTTTATCCAAGCGATTGAAAGAAACAATGGACATTGTCATCACTAAAGTTCAAGGTGGTCTAAAACCTAAATTTTTCTTTCCCATTAGTCTTTTGAATGTGATACACATAGTTGTGACCACCTTTTTTTTGGAGGACTAAAAATGGTGCTTCCTAATATTATTACCAAGGAACAAGTTTCTTTTGCCCTTGGTCATGCTATATCGAATAATATATTTTTGTCAAAGGAAATAGCTGCTCATATAAACTCATCTACCTTCAAAGAAGGTTTCATGGCATTAAAGTTAAACAAGGACAATGATTATAAGGTCAACAAAAAATTTATGTTAGATATGTTAAAGCTATTTACAGTTCCAAAATTTTTGGAGTAATTAGATTGAGGCTTATATTATTGGAGCAAGAATTTAGATTATGTTTTATGGTACCCATCTTTATTGGACTGAATCTACCAGGAATCTTAGGCAGGGTTGCCCACTATCATAATAACCTTTTACCATTATGTTTCAATATCTTGCTAAGCTTATTCAATATCAGGTTTAGCTAGCTTTTTGATTGGGATTAAGATTGCCCTTCATCCCAAATGATTACACACTATCTATATGTTGATAACATCATGATTTATGCACAAACAACATGTGCTATAGTGAAGATTATTTGGGACATTACAAAGTAGAAAGGGAAATTGCCTAACTAGGTAGTAAATCTTAACAAATCCAGAGTATTATTTAGCAAAGGGATTAAACACAAGTGAAGGAAGATGATAATAAGAAAATTATATATAAGTTAAGCTATTCATTTAAAATAATTAGGCATACCTATTCCAACAATTAGACCTCAAAAGGAGACTTTAAATATATTATTAATCAACTTAAAAGCTAGGCATAAAGATGGATGATCAAGTCGCTTTTTATGGCATAACATTTTGTCATGATCAACTTGGTGTTAGGTACTATTCTATTTATTAAATAGATCATTCTTTTATTTTGAATGACATTATTATTGAGTTGGATAAATTGATGTGTTAGTAAATGTGGAGAAATCTAATATTTGGAGTGTAATACATTATGCCTGCAAAGAATTAATAACTTTTCTTAAGTTGAGTGCAGGACTTCAAGTTCATAGTTTATCAACATGAAAGGCACCAATGATTATTAAACATTTCAAGTATGCTGAATTTGGAAGATAATTTATGGCTTTAAGCATTCATATCAAATTATTTTGTGACAAACAATAGCTTCTATGTCCCATGTGCAACCTAGTTAATTTTATGGAACCATAGACAATTGATAATCTAGTTTGGTAGATTATAGAGTGTTATTCAATTTAATTATTGTCAAATAATTGGTTTCAAATTGTCCTTATGGCTTTGTGGCCCACATATATAAACATAGAAGTAGACAATCCAGCACATGTAGTAGAGCTAATGAAGGATCATGGTATCTAGGATCTCATTAACATACAAAATTTATTTTGATGGCATTTCATATTTTGGATTATGCATTCTCTTGAGGTCAAAATGAATGAAAGGGATGTGCCGTAGTTCAAACAAAGTGAGGACATAGTGTTCGCATAGAAAATTATTTATTGCTACAAGCATATGGTCGAAATCTTAACAAGAGAAGAGCCTACATATGTTTAAAAAATGAAGCTATAGCCTCATGTGAGTGTCTTTGTGTGGAGATTAGTCATGAATTTAGTTCTTACTTGCTCTTGGATATGTGCAAGAGGGATTGTGACAATGGTCTTCTTTCCATTGGGGTGCAATGTGATAGAAGATGTGCAACTTAGGTTATTGGAATGCCATACGACCAATGCATTTTAATCCAATAACTTCATAAATGCAAATCTTGTGCCAGGTAAGGTAAACAACAAGGATTGTAATTCTTTAAATTTTCTTTTTGGCTAGATGATAGCGAATATATGGTTCATAAATACATCTCATTCAATTAAACATCTTACTTAGCTATTATATCAACTTTGGCTTGGTAAATATTTGAAAGAACATGCAGACATGATGCTCAATTGTTTTGCACTCCAATGAATTATTCCATTTGCTACAATGCTTGTTCCTTTTCTCCTATCTCATCTAGTGGGAGATCTAGTGGCTGTCGGAGGCTATTTCTTACCACTTATTTGAGTCCTCTAATTAATTGGCCAAGGTTCAGTTGCAATTTATGTATGCAAGAAAATCTAAATCTTGGAATTGGTATAATTATTTAAGATAAACTAGGAAGCCTTATTATTATTACAATAAGAACTTTGATATTAGGTTCAACTACCACTATGGAGACTATTGTTATTCTTGAAGAAATGGAGCTCCTTTTAATGCTACTTCCTAATATCCATGTAGTGGAGATCAAATTAGACTTTACAATAGCTATTAATGAAGTGAATTAGTTGCTTACATATAAAATGAATTGGAGTACCTACCACACTAATATTACATATGTGTAGGGTTTGCAATAGTTCAAACAATCCCACATAAAATGTCAAAGCGACTAGGAAGCCAACTATGATGTGTATCAATCTATTTTGAATGTTTTTGTTTAAGATTAGAAAATCACCCTTCTGAAACTGCTTCAACCTCATCATTTTACTGACTTTATCTATAAACCTTCTTAAGGAGATTATGATTAGATAATTTGCATGCAAGCTTTCTTCCTTTAATGTAGTAGCTATCTCTTAGGCTCCTTCAAAATTAAAACAAAAACTTTAGGTCACTCATCACCACCATAGTGGACCTTTGTCCTACAAGGAAAAGATGATAGGGTAGAAATTTAAATGATGCATCATCAATGTGGAAGATGTGTTATCTTACAAGCTATCATGAATTGCCAAGGAGTCAGATGAATGTTCAAATCAATCTTTAACCAAATAAATGTATCATAGTAAACATAAAAGTTTGATGCTTTTACTAGCTCTAGAATAACTATCCAAGTATTATGTACCATTGAACATGTCATAATTGATTTAATAAGCCATTCAAAGTTTGACTATCTAAAACTATTCATGCTTACAATACATGGCATAATCTTTGTGACAAGAATATTGTTACTAGTCAGATGAACAAGGTAGGTACATAAAAATGAATCGCTAGGCAGTACCTTATGTCATAGTTGACATATTTGACATATTTGGAGGTAGTCCATGCTGAAAGAGTGAATCTAATAAAGTTTCAATGCCATCCCTCAAGTTTCAAAATGTTGCCACTCAACAATTTCAATCCTTAATGACAGCCTTAACTGGTAGAGAATTAAGAGAAAAATAAGTGATTTCTAGGGCCCTACAACCATAGAAGTAGGGATGATCACACATTCAATAGCATAACAAAATGCCTATAGTTACATCATCAGAGAAGTATGGCAACATCAAATAATTGAATGAAACTAGCCTATCTAATAGGAAAATAGGAAACATATAAATTTTTTCCTTGGGAACGTTTGATTACATGACAAAACCATACACATAATGATTGACTACAACAAGAGTTAGGCAAGCCGTAAGAAGTACAACAACAAAAAATACCTTTTGTGAAAAAGTAATTTCAAGCCATTTCAATCCAATAAGCCTAAAGAGCTTTAAAGATATACAAAAAGAAGCACAAAGTGTCTACTTATGGATGAAGGCCTAGACTAGCACCCACATGGCATGACAAGCAACATGTCTTAGAAAAAGGCTTTGGCATTCAAATGATCTTTAATGGCATGCATTAATCAAATAGCTGTTACAATGGTCAAATATTATTACACCTTCCAAATTGAAGATGTCAAGCATGACTCTTTTTTAACTACAAAATCATTTTTTAATAGATAACAAGGAAACTACAATCTCAAAATAGGGCCATCCACCAAGTACACCATGTTAATCATTTAAAAAAGTTGGAATTCCATTACTAATAGGTCACACTTGTAGGCCACCAAAGTCATAGGTAGAGGAAGTCACAGCATATGGGTGAGGTAAGGCACTATGAGCTATGCCACATAAATGCAATAGCATGCTCAAGCAACGCTTGGGCAAAATTAATTTACACCATCAAAGTTTCATTATGGCATGGGTAAACACCATGCCAAAACAATGCTAGAGCAACATTAAACGTGCAACGATTCCACATTGCTCCAAGTCAATTCTCTACTAGAGTAGCACCTCATTCGTACATTAGCAATCTTGAATGATGACCATGGTCAAAAAGTATGGTACATTTCAGGTGCAAGTTGCCTAGTATTAGGAAATCTAGCACATATGAAATGGGGAAGCCACCACTCATCGCTTCATGAAGGGCAAGGAGGCACCACCAAGTTTCCACTACAACTTGAGCAAAAACACCCCGCATAATGCCCTGCAAGGAGAGCAAATAGTGACACTTTGAACATGCACAATAACAATGTTCCAAGAAAGGATTCACCTTATACGTTCTCTAGCAACCCGTAGAATTCAAAATACTAGAAAACCATTACACATTATAAGACACACTTGCAAAAATACAACATACCTTAGGGTGTGAGTCAACTAGCTACTCCTCTTAAACACAAAGCATTGTTACACTTGAAAGTGTTGTGGTGCATGCAGCTGCAACATCATGCTCCTATGGACATAGCCCAACAAGTACAAACCCTAGTGCATGTTGCACCATCAAACTCTTGCTTCACTATAACCCACATTGGACTATGCATTGTAGCTTCAGAATTGCATTTTGCAATAATTTTATAAAGAAAAGGGCAAGTCTACCAATGACACATTAAAATATCGATGCACTAGTAACCTACAATGCAAAAAATACCTAAAAAATTACACTTTTTGTGCCCAACAAGTGCATGCAAAGGAGCCAAAGGGCATATGTAGACTGGCTATCATCATTCACAAGCATAATATTGCAACAAGCACAATTCTATTCTACATGTAGCTTGGGATGTAACAAAGCATGCACAACCCCAGTGCATATTGCCCCTTAAGGATTGTGTATTGCAACAATTTTGTCAGGGAAGAAGAAGCATATCTCAACAAGGAATCACCTTATAAAGGCACTAGCAAACCATAATACTAAAAATCCAAAAACATTACACTTTGCTATCTCAATAGCCATGCACAGAACTTCATTGGCCAGCTTCACACATTTTGACCTATTGCACATTGCTAGGAATCCTATCATTCATATACCCAAATGCATATTTCACCATGTAACTTACACTTTATATGTTGGTTACATTGTGCTACACCTTTTAGATAGAGACATAGCCCAGCTTCACAACCCCTAATGCATATTTCACTATCCAACTTTCACTTTACTACAAGATATAATGCACCACACATTGCCCCTTATTGATTCTATATTTTAAAAATTTAGTCAAGGAAGAAGGATAGTCTCCTGATAAGACATCAGTTTATCCATTTTGCTAGCAGCCCATAGTGCTTAAAATAAAAAAAAGTTACTCTTTGTGAGCCACGCCAGTTTCACAAAGGATGTTTTTGGACAAGCAAGGATGCATTGTCATATGCATGCGTTATGGATTATAGTGTGCAATGAGGGATAAAGCAAGGAAAACACAAGCCCCAACACATATTGCATCATCGAACTTCCAATTTGTTATGGCCACACTGTGCCACATGCTATTTATTGGTGGTCTCATCTTCAAACCAATCCATCGAGGAGGCAAGTATCTTATTTGGGCATCCCTTTATTCTTGCACCAACAAGACACATTGCTAAAAATCCCAAAATAGGTTACACTTTGAATGCCCATCTGCAGTGATTTTAGGATGTTGTAGGCCACACACAACTTCGGATTAAGCTCAGAAAGAAGAAGGAATAGTGCATATATTTATCATCCAGTGTCCTATTCATCGTAGAACGTACTATGCAATGCATTTTCCTTTGTGGATTGCATGCAAAAATTTCATCAAGGAGGAAAAGAAGTCTCCTAATAAGGGAACACCTTATCCTTGCACTAGTATTCCAAATTTCTAAAAAAATCATAAGAAAAAAAATTTCAATCCCAAGCAGTCAAAAACATTTGATATAATAGAGAGCATGCATACTATCTATCACCCATGCAAAAGTGCATCATTGGTGCTACAATAAGCTCAGTGCTCTATAACATTCACAAATATAGCGTCATGATGTTTGGGTGACAACCACATTTGCAAATACCTTAGCACGCATTACACCATGCAACTATTGCTTTGCAATAGGTTACACCCAACCACACATTGCCTCTTGTGGATTACATATTATAACACATATGTTAATGATGAAGGAAATTTTACAAATTGGGCATTACATTACAAAACTGAAAAAAAAACATAGTGCCAAAAATCTAAAAAAAGAAATTACACTTTGTGGGCTCCACTAATCACAAGGATTGGATGAAGCTGAATGTGTGCAAACCTCCTATTTGGTGCACAAGCAATACTTCAGTGGCCAAAGCTCTCTATAGTATGTGGCTACGAGCACGACAAAGCATATACAAGCTCTAGTGCATATTGTGCCATCCAACTTTTGCTTTGCCACAAGCAGCATTATAGGACAAATTGCCTCTTAAAAATTGCTTATTCTATTTTTCATGGAAGAAGAAATTCTCTGAATAACCCATCTCCTTTTCCATCAGCTAGCAATCCATAGTACCAAGAACATGAAAACTATTGCACTTTGTAGGACAAAAGAGTGACTCACAATGGATGCAGTTTGGTGTGTGAGAATTGGAAGTCACATTCTAGCTAGTGCTACAATATGCCCAGTCCTCAATGATCATTGAAATTTTTCTCCAATGCAAATTATATTACATCACACATTGTTCATTATGGATAACATATAACTTGTATTTAGTAAAGGAAGAACAGAAGTCTTTATGCCAAAGATTTGTAATGCTAAAAATCCAAAAAAGAGTTACACTTTGAAGTTCTAATTATCCATGTACAAGATGACAAAAACTTCGTCTTGATTGCTTTCCATGCTTCGGAAATATGGAAAACCATGCACAACTAGGGAAGAAGCACAACATGCACAAATCCTAGCTCATTATGCTTTATCAAATTTTAAGTTAATTGTGGGCCACACAACATAATGCCCCTAGTGGTTACACATATTGATTGTTTTATCACTGAGGTAGCAAACACTCTTAATAAGGAATCGCATTATGCACGTGCAAGTAGGGCACAACACCAAAACTACTAAAAAAATAAACTTTGTAGGCCTCACTTGCCACAAGCACAGGATTCCATCAACCACTTGTGAGGCTAGCTATAAGACAAGAAAATGTTGTGATGTTGCTTCTAGCTAGGGATGATGCCCAAAATCAATAAATCCCATAACGCATTGAATCATCCAATTTTCGTTTCATCTTTTTTATTTGCCACATTGTGTCATATTTTACCTCTTGTGAATTTCAATTTGCAAAAATTCTATCAATGAAGAATGAAAGTATCTCAATAGAGATTTGCCATATCCAAGAGCCAGTATACCATAGTGCGAAAAATTTTAAAAAAGGTTCTACTTTGTGAGCCCTATAAGGTGAATGTATAGTGTTGTATTCAGCATTATTCCTTATAGTGTTTGGCTTGGGTCAAAGCCCAGAATAACTCTTGTGAATATTGTACCATTTAACTATTGCTTCACTATAGGCTACACTGTGTCACATGTTGTCCCTTGCATATTATACATTGTAATGAATTTGTCATGGGAGGAAAATCTTATAGTGCATCACCATATCCATACATTGACAACTTGAATATCTAAAAACTCCTAATTCATCCCTCAATGGACACATGTCCACCCACTCTCACCACTTGAAAATCATGAGAAATTTATCAATAAATGGTTGGTTTTGCACTGGGACACCCGTGCTCAACCCTTAGAGCCCATATTTTTTTTAAAGTTACGAATCAATTTTGCCAACTCCACTTACCTAAAATGCAACATAATTCAGAGGTTGTTTAACTTGGATACTTGATTCAGTTATGATTGTGATAGGGCATGGAAGGCACTAGTCCATCTAGATTTTCAAGGGTCACTAGGACATAGTCATTTCTATAGTAGACCGACTATTAAGTAGATAAGATAACTCTTCTTGAGGCCTTCGCCAATATCTTAGGACAACTTGACATTGCCATCAACAACTACATCACATCTCAAGAAATTTATCTAAACTCATTTTTGAAGCTCTTCCCAAATGGCACTCTTGAAAGGGTTTCCCCTATTGCTTTGGATTTACTAGTCCATGTACAATTGTAGTTAACATGGAGCCTTCTCCCCTTTTGGCTTCAAAGTTCTCCATTGAAAATTACTACTACCATGAAGACCTACATTAATGAATGCTCCACATGGTCTTGTGCTCTATATGTTACAATGACCAATGCATAATCCTACTTATGAAGGCATTGCATTACACCAATGGTCAAGAGTGGGTAGTATACTTAAGCACATCCATTTTCAAGGCTAGTGATTTAATGGTTGAGTTGTTATACACTCCATAGTGGATTTCAACTTCCTTGACCACCATCCATCCATCATAATCTATGAACACCCTTTATGGGATCCAAATTAGCACTTAGTTGATTGTTGCAACCTAGCTTTTAATTCATTACGCATCATCAAATTTTCTTACCAAAAATGGCTTATATGGAAACTAGATTGTGTGGTTCAATTTATCAAAGAAATCAAGTCAAATTTTAGATTTTTACTTATAAAAAGTTTGACAATAAGTCAAAAGCTTTCTATCTAAATTCATTTAATCCTTAGCATTACCTAATAGAACTCTAATATTGGCTCCAATTACACTAAGGGAAGTTTCAAAGGGAACAAAATAGTAGATGGTTTGATTAGTGTTTTGCCCTTATATCCAAGTGAGATGAATGATATGCACATCAATATCACAGATTCCACCATAGTTTCTTCTTCCATCATCTTGCTTAGGCAAAGTTCAACATCTTTTTGGTCCCAATAAGAGTGCTCTCCCTCAAACCCCTCATAAAAGATTTGGGTCAATTTGTGGCTTACTTTTAGAATTTTGATCCCACCAATAAGCTTCCTTGCACACTTTGAGCTTGCTCACCCGTCAACCAGCAAGAATGTTTGACTACTTACTCAATGTTTCAATCAAATGGTGAGCCCACTAGCCATCGCTAATCTATATGAGGCCACTAGGCATACCTCAATGTTGTGAGCATTATGTCTAGCCATCATGATAATTTCTCCATGGGTGACATTTATCCTGATTCCTATCATTGTGATTGTTGGAGATGATACACTCAACAAGACATGAAACACACCAGATGAGGACATTCTGCAACTAGTCAAGGTGCACAATGAGCACCTATTTCCTTCCCTCCTAATTATTTGAAGCTCTCATTGGCTCTAGTTTCAAATTCCTTTTCAACTTCACTCTCGATGCTTATTCATTATCAATCTGTCATAATTAGTTATCTTTGAATGCAATTCACCACCTAGGTCTGGCTGCTTTACCAGATAACCTGACTCATAAATAATGCCTTATGTAGTAATAGAGTACAAATTAAATGGGCTCTCACTATCATAATTCCCTTTCTCTAGAGGGATTTGTCGTAATCCATTAATAAGGATGCATCTTAAAACAATAATTTGTGCTTCAAACTGTCTGATTTTGACCCTTGGTTTGTCTTGTCTCGCATGTCATTACTAACATAATCCTCATAAGTTCCTTCACCTCCACCTATTTATATGCTTAATATTAAAGGGTTGTCTCACCAAAGATGGAGACATGATTTGACACCATGGAGCATGGTGTTGGATTTATGAGCAGATCTATTTGTCACACAACAATATCGATTCCCACTAGCCAAAACAACAACACAATTTCATCCAACTTGTACCCATTGATAGTCGCCCATCACCCATTGAATCAACATGCCATGCTATAGAACAAGATGCCATTGATCATATCCAAATGAGGGATGGCATTGAAATCAGTGATTCTTAGCTTTAAAAACCAACGATATGCCACATTACACCATTTTAAGAATGCCCTTAGCTTGCATCCTTAAGTGCAACTTGCATTAAAAAATTGGATGGTTCATGGGACTATATAATTGACAACATGTATCACATTTCACAAACTTCTTTATTGGTATAAAAGCCCAGATATCCTTTGTTAAGAGTCTTTTAATGATAGATTGCTAAACCCACTAAATCATAGTGATCTAAATAGATGGCCAGACCATTGAATCAGTAAAATTGATAGACAATGTGTACAAAGGTTAAGAATGTAGTAGACACAAGTTGATAATTCATGCTTACTAGAAATTTGTCAATATAAAATTTTCAAAAGATTACCTAGGCTTTTGACCAAAGAAAATGGACTCATTAAATGCATTAGTGTTACACACATATGTTGTAGAGTCTTGAAGGGAACCATAAACCTATTATTTCCTTAAACTTCTATGGCCTATGCAACCATAATCCTTCTAAGAGGCTTACGACTGAGATTGCACCACATATAGCTAATTAGCATGCTGATGTCCCATTACTAAAGGAATTAACCAGTCAAATGGCTCTCGCAACCAAGAATGGTCAATGACTACCACCAATAGAATAAAGAACGATCTCTTAATCTACCAATCCTCACTATGTTTGGACCAGTAAGCTTTCCCATGGTAAGTAAAATTAATTCATAGGATCAACTTCTAATGGTGCTCTTCGACCAATTCCTTTAAATTTTATCCTTGCAACTATACTTTCTTCAAATTTATTACTGGAACAAATTATTAAAAGACTTGTTTATTGATCACATTCTTTATTATTGAAAAACTTTGAAATGGACCTAGTATCAACAATTCTTTTATTCAGTGCGGTGCTATGATTAATGATGGGCTCAAAGTCAAGAAAGAGTACAAACAAATAAGGGATATGGTGCAATCTTCTCCAACATGTGAGGTAGGTGTAGAGGCTCAGTTCTTGGCATATGGAAATTCTAAGATCTCGACATTATTCTTATGATTACTACTATAACATACTATGGTGGTGATACATAGGGAAATGTAAGAAATATTATGGAGATATCATTGGATGTGTTTGATTTAAATGAGGTTTTCTATGAAGGGAATTCATCTATGGATGTTGAAGGCAATTAATTATGGATGCAACATGTAGTAGTTGTTGTTTGAATACAACAATAGAGAAAAGGAAGAATGTGGAAGAATTAAACATAATAGATGTTGAAGTAATGTTGAAGGTGCTACAAAACCATCTAATGTATCAAAAACTAATTTTATACATCCCAATAATACTGAGGTAATTGATTCATGAAGGTGCACCAAAGGTGTTTGTCAAATGCCAAAGGATTGCGATGGAAACTCTCTGAACAGTACCATCCAGCATGCGTTCTAGTTAAAGTGAGTTTAAGGGATGCTTTATGAGACAAAATTCAAGTAATGGCAATAAGTTTTTCATTAGAGGTAGATGTTGTAATTACATTTAGAGATTGGCAAATATTGATGTGAAAATGTTTTTATCAAAAGATACCTTAATCATTATAAATGTTAAAAATCACCTTTCAAATAAGGCTTCTGAATGTTGAGTTTGGTATCACCCATTTCATCTTACAAGTATGGTATATAGAAGTAATCTAGCATTTTAATGGATTAGTAGAGTTCTCCAAAGCAAATGTGGGCATTTTAGTTTATTCTAGGTTCCCAAATTATCAATTGGCTCTTTTTTTTCTATAGTTTTAGTTGCTAAAAATAGAGGCTCAGAGTAGTTTGGTAGTCACTAGTAGGTATTTTGCCATACCTTGGGTTTGGATATATGGACACCTAGATTTTGGCAAAGTACTTCAACAATTTTGTGTGTGCTAGTTTGAATTCATTCTCCAAGACTCCCTCTAATTTATTATAACATAGAGAATGTATTGCATGTTATGAAGGCTGTGAGTGAACCTATTTAGATTTATGATTACACAACTAAAATGCATAGTTCGGTAATTAAAAGACTATGTTTTAGAATAGATGTCTATAAGCCTCTTAGAGTAGGTATGTTGTTGAATGGGCCATTGTTTAATCTTTTTAGTGGTTTGACTATAAGGGAATTCCATCTAACTACACTTCTAAAAATGTGGGACATGCTTCTAGGCTATGTTCATCTAATGAGCTAATCCAAAATACTAATAAAGCTATGTGTTAATGTCTTATTGAGGTAAGAACAAATTATGATAAGAATAGGGAGATAATTGCAATGTAGAGGGAGAAAGAAGTTGATGACGATAAATGATAGGGAATGAGACCTTTCAATTTTTATGCAACCTAAAAAGAGGAGAATGTTTAGAGAAGCACAATAGATAAGGAATGTGAATAAAAAGGTTTGAGTAGGAAGGAGTTTAGTACACATTACAAGTTGGAAGATAAGGCACAAGTCAAGAACAAGGACAAATCTAGATATAAGAATGTTGGTAATAATAAGGGCTCATCCAATATGGAGTGGCCAACAAAATAGAAAACTTAGGGGGAAGATAAAACCAATACAAATAAAAGAAGTGTCCATCAAGTAGCTTGGATGTGGTTGAAGGCCTCTAAGACCTTACACAAATCAAGGTGTAGATTTTAGGAAAGCAGGTGGATGTTGCAAGCACTCTTAGTCCATTCATTATTATGTCACCACTTATAGCTAGAAAAATGGGAAACATGCTCCATGGAATCAATGTAATGATGATTATGAATATAAAATGGAATAAATAGAGGGATCTCTCTGAAGAAGGTTTTAAAATTAAAAAAAAACATTTTGGTGTTGTAAAGAAAACTTGGGCATGGTAGGGACAATGGCCTCTTATTTCCCATATCATATTTAGAATTGTAAATGACTATGGTGCTGCTAGATGCACTAGGAAATTATATGCGGTTTAAATCAAAGCATTTTTGTCGTAAATGTTGGGTATTTTCACGAGATTGAATAGGGCAAGAGAAGGCATTTGTATATTGTAATCTTTGTTACATAGCTATTGATCATGTGAAGCTCAATTGGCATAAAAATTTGAGGGTCTTTGTTACCTACTTTGGGATGATCTTAATAGATATTGATCAACTTTGGCTTGAGTAAAGAAGATATTTATATTCTTATTCATGCATTCATTATTGCATTGTTGCTATTAGTGCGAAGCTCAGTTGGCATAGAAACTAAAGGATTTTAATTGCCTACTTGGAGATCTTGTAGGATATGCTTCAAAAGAGGGTCAAGCATGCATACAATGATGAAGTGGTGAGGAGATGTTTTTGGAATAAAAGATCATTTACAATGGAATGTATCAAGAAAAATGTAATAAGAGAGGATGTTTTATGAGTTTGGAAATTGATGCTGTAGTCTCAAGATATTGAGTTAATGTGGAGATTCAATTTGAACTTGCTTCCTATTGCTTCTGGATGTGTATAAGAGGTATTGAGATAGTTGCTTTCTCCATGGGATTGAAAGATGAAAGAAGTTCAAAATTGCTTATAAGTGAAGGAACTCTTTGGGAGAAATTTTATAATCATTAATTTCATGGTTGATATGGCACACAACAAAGTTTTTAATTATTTAAGCATGCAGCTTAACTATGTGTTGCAAATATGATGATAACAACTAATCACCTGTAATTAAATTTGCTACATCAATCTTATATGACTTATGGATCAATCAAATTTACAAGCACATGTGGGTGAGGTGCTTAGACTTGCTACACTTCAACAAAGTATTTAGTTTTCTATTACTTTGTGTTTCTTTTCTCCAATCCCATTTAGTGATAGTTTTAGTAGCCTTCAATGGCTATTAGTAACCTCTAATTGGACTCCTCCTCCAATTAAGTTGGTTAAGCCGAATTGCAATGTAGTTATGCAAGATAATTTCAATTCTAGAATTGGTATAGTTATTTAAGATGACTTTAACAAGGCTATAATTATTGGTGGTAGAATGTAGATTTCGAGCTGAATTTTCTCCATAGAAACTATTGCTATTTTGGAAGCTATGGAGCTCTTTAGAATGTTGTTCCAAAAAATTCAAAGTAGATTATTACACATCTTATTGGGTACTAAAGTAGTTGATTTATAAAGGTGCCTGCAAAGTATTTTTGAGAATGCTAAAAGTAATGGGAAATTCTCTAATGGAAGTCATCTAGGAAATAGATCAGTTATGGTGAGCATTAGAGAGGCTCTTATGAGAGGGGTAATGCACGTTGGCAATAACATTTTCATAGAAGGTCCCTTTGGTAATTACTTTGAGAGATCAACAAATTTACATGTGAAGATGTTGGCATTGAGTAATACCTCTTTCATAATCAAAGATCAAATACACCTTTGTAAAGAAGTTTGAGATCAATTAGTTCGCTATGAGCACTACAATGATATTGGTTGAGTGTTTGGTGGTTGTTTGTCAATTCAATGGATTATCAGAATACTCCAACATAGATGGCATCATATCAATGGGTTCTAGGTTGTATATTTTTTGACAAGTTATTTTTTTGCACTTTAAGATAGTTATAGATAAATAATCTAAAATTGGCTGGACACTGGTATGTTGTAAGTCTTACATTCGGACTGCATATAGAAACCTAGTTTTAATCATCGTACTTCGGTGATTATGTGCCCACCAATTTGGGTTCATTTTGAAGAACATTTTGTGCATTATCTAAGCTATGGATGATCCAATTCAGATTCATGGTTAGATAACTAAAATGAAAAGGTCATCCTTTGGTAATGTATGTGAAATAATAGACCTATCGGAGAAAGTTAGAGTATATAAGTGGCTTAATGGATGACTTGGTTGGTCTTTTTAGAGGTTTATGTATGATGGACCCTTTATGTACTTCTCCTATGGTAATGTGGGACATGCTTATGAGTTATGTATACCTAAAGGATTAGTTGACAAGGCTGGAGCAGGTCAAGGAGCCTATCATTTAGAGGTATGTTGTGACCGAGATAAAATTGTCGGGATTGTTTTGACATTGGCACATACATATGCTAAAGATGAGAAGCAATAAGGTTTAAGATCATGGATGATTATAAAACCAAGAGGAGAGTCTTTACAATAGCACAATAGAGGATGACAAAAAATGGAAAAGATAAGAATAGGAAGGAGGGTAGTAAACACTATAAGCTTGAAGATACAACACAAGTTATGCATAAGGGCAGATCCTGAACCAAGAATGATGATCGTTGGGGAGGTTCATCTAAGATTGATTGGTACCAAAAGAGAGAGATTAAGGGGAACATGAAATTATTACATATAGAAAGAATTATTCATTAAGTAGCAAGGAAGTTTATGATGGCCCAGATTATTCTTCATGGATTGTGTTTTAGATTTTGAAAATCATGTAGAAGACTTATGTAATCTTTGTCTACCCACAATAGTGGTAGGGGTTGGAGCCTGAGAAAGTGGCAATGGAATAATGGAGTGAATTTAGTGGTGATCTTGAAAACCAAAAATAATAAAGGGAGGTGGGTCTCCTAAGGAATTTTGAAAATTAAAATACAAATAATGGTTGTATTGTAGAGGAATGTTGAAATTGGAAGAGGTTGGAGTAGTGGCCTCCTCTATCTTGTAACCTCTAAGGAATTATAGACGATTTTATTTTACAAGGCTGTCTTGGAAATTTTATTTGGTATTGCTCCTGTCTTTACCTTGAATTTAGGGTGTTGTGGTCATGGTTGGAGATGGTATTCGTACAACTTTATTGCTACTGTTCGCATGAATTTAACTTGGAATGGAATATGGTGGTGTTCAATTACCCGCATGGCACTAACCTCATTGTGTGAGATTCATGCTTAGCTCGAGCTTGCCAACATCTATTCAGTGATGGAAAGTAACGTTACTTTCATACTTGATTAGGTGATTAATAGGTTTCCAAACCATTTTAGTGTTTATAGTTTAGAAATGATTTGAAATGGAAATAGAGAAGAAGTGTAATTCTTAAAGATATATTCTATACAAGGGAAAGCTTTTCAATTAATAAAATTTTGTTATATTAGCAGTGTATAATATTTAGTAGATTAGAGCAAAGAAATTTTATAGCTACTTATTGTTCTTGGTAAGGGAAAATAAAGTCTTCATAGTTGCATTGTTGGAAACTTGGGAGAAGGATTTTAATAGGCAGGTGGTGGATTTGCTTTTGGGCAAGAATTTGAACTACTTTGTTTAATTTCGATAGGGTTATTAGGTGGTACTATGATTTTATGGACACATTGAGTTGAGCTTCAGATTATGAATTTATCCTAACATGTGACTATTATCGTGGTGAGATCTGGCCACAACAATACTTGGTGGTAATGTGTAGTGTATTCATCAAAAGATTATATTAAATAAATGGTTTCAAAAGTTAAATGGTTCATGAGATTCTATAACTCACAACAAGCATGATATTTCATTGTGTTCTTCATTAATAAGAGAGCCAAGATATCTATTACTGAGAGTCATTCAATGTTTGATTACCAAGCTCTACTGGACTTGCAGATGAACAAAAAACTCTTTTCTAACTTAATATTTGCTCTTCCTTAGTGCTTGATCATGCATATAGGCTGTTGTTTATCACTTAAAAGAACAGGCTCCATGTGGAAGCAAGGACACTCATAATAGAATGCAACATCAAATAGCTGTCACACCCTTAATGGGAGCACTGTTCACTTGATCTTTCATAGCACTCAACAATGATGCTTCTATACGTTTACTTATGGAAACCACATTATACTTTCTTCTTTTTCTTCTAAAAGACAACCTTCAATAGAATTCTCATTATCTAACACTTGGCAAAATACCTACATCACATCAATCTAAACACTTGATTCAATTGGTAGGAGCACCAAGCAGTGAATCAAAAGGTTAGGTACATAGTTGATGCATGCTGATGACTAATGCCTATTAGGAATTCCTTAATTAAGACAAACAATCTAAATAATCTATCTACATGACAATAAAATTTTCATAAGGTTACCTAAGCCTTTTGACCTATGTAATGTACTTGTTTAATACATTAGTCAGTGCACCAGTGTCCTAGAACATGTAAGGGCATCACACACTTACTATAGCTTCAAACTTCCAATTCCTAACCAACCATAGTCCTAAGAAGTTGGCCACAAGGCTTGCACTCCACATAGCTTGTTATCGAGTTGAAGTCTTGTTTGGTAACAAACTTAACTAGACAAATCACTCTACCAATGTAGAACAAAAATGCACCCTTAACAAGAAAATCTGTAAAGAGCCCTCAATCTATGTATCCTTGCTATGTTTGGACCTAGTAAGCTTGCAAGTGTTGAGTCAAATTAAGCTACATGCTCCACTCCTACTGGTGCCTTTTCGTCAATTTATTTAAGTATCAACCTTATGACCATGCTCCCTCAGAAACCTAATGATGGCATGCGTCTAGCATAAAATTTATCAAGTTGAAGTCCTATTTGTTAATAGAATATACTAGGCAAACTTCATCATCGAAAAAGAATGGCCATGTATTGGCACTCATGAAATTGATAATAGGCTCTAAATTAAAAAATTCTTGCTCTATTTTGACCTTGTAAGCTTCCTAGTGTCAAGTTAAATTATGTCGTAAGCTCCACTCCTATAGTATCTATTCATCAATTTATTTAAGTTTGAAACATGTGACCTTGCCTTCTTAAAACCCAAACACAGAGAATATTCCTTATATAGTGAAGGCTGTTGGGAAGCTTATACTAATAGATAAATGGATGACTAATATGTAAAGGTCATCCTTTACTAGAGTTTGTTTAAAAATTGGCTTATCAAAATAACTTAAAGTGGGCATATGGCTCAATGGCCCTTTTAGTAGGTCATTTCAAAGATTTGAATATGAGGGGTTTTCCCTCAATTTGCTTTACTTATGGGAAGCTTGGACATGCATCTATAATATCACCATCTGATATATCAATGCAAAATGTTGCTTATGCTAAAAAAGTAAGTGTTATAAAGGAAACTCTTGAGCAAGTAAAGGAAGAGGAAAAAAGTGTTAAATAAATTGGCGCAAGTGATGTAGAATATATGTGGCATGGTTTAGGGCCATGGATGGAAATACAACTTAGAAATTAGAGATTCTTTCAAAATGCATTACTGGGGAGGACTAGGAATGCAAACTCCAAAAGAAAATCAAAGAATAATGTGGAGGGAAAGTAGGAAAGAAATAAAAACTAGGGTATAGAAGGAGATATTTGTCTAAATTTGGTGGGAGAAAAGTGAGTACATATACACATGAGTGGGTTCTTGAACAAAAGATCTTGTAGGAGGAGAAAAATAATGCAAACTTAAATATAGAAGAAGATCAAGGGCATACAGGGCATAAAAGTATAAAGAGGACTAGGGACAACTAAACATAATCTTGTAGTATTCCTCAAGTTGGAAGGTTCAAGTTGAGGAGAATGCTAACAAATTTAGCATGAAGGAGCAACCCAGATGTTTATATATATGTAAATGCTTTTTGGAACAATTTAGTTATACAATGCACATGAGGTGGAATAAAGGGAGATGTCTGACCTAAGAAGTTTGGACATTTAATTCCAAATAATAAAGGCTGTAGTGAGGAGAACTTGCTTTCCTAATGTCTACTACTTCGTTATTCTTTCGATGCTATGGTGTGGTTGAATTTTGTTGTAATTTTTGTTGCTATAGAAAAATTGCTATTGAGGAATCATTATGGTGAATAATTGAGATGGGTCGCATAGAGATACTTCACAACTTACTATCACATTATGGCTACTTATTTGAAAAATATATTTGAAAAATACTAGAAAAATTGTGGTATGTTTTTGAGGAGGAGCATGCTATAAGGACAGTAAAATGGCTTTGAAAATTGTAGAATGGTTATTTAAATAGGAAGAAGAAAGATTGAAAACTATAGGAAGGAGTTGAAGTCTTTGAAGTGTTTGTACCTAAAACTTGGGGATACTTTGGGTAGGTATCATTAAATAATGCTATGAATGGGTATATTTTGTAGAGTTATGAGAGATAACATGAAATGGCTTGATTGAGGATTGAGCTTAAATATATTATTTGGTAAGATCAATTTGGAATAATTATAGTACTATAGTGGAGATGTAATGTAATTTGGGTTATCTAGAGTTATTTTTTTGGAACTCAAATTTAAGGCAAGGTCATTGTGTCAATTAGACTAAATGTTTTGTTCTATTAGCTGAGGTAGACACTATTTGGATATGTGTGGATGAAATGAACTTGTTACAATTAATGGAAAAAGCTTGGAAGGAACCTACAAATTACTTATGCATTTTTCTTGCTTATGCTATTCAACTTACACAAAATTGAAAGATTGAAGAGCTTTACATGTGAAATTTTATGTATTAAGGGGTTTGATAAATGTTCAAATTATAATCATGATGGGGAGGTGGAATATTTTATCTAAGGAGTGCATCTAAAGAAGGCAATAATCAAATTTACCTTATTACATTAATGACATTAGTGGCTGAGGGATCTAGTGGTAGTTCCATGTAGGGAAGTTGGCAGACAAATCATAAAACTTTGTTTCTTAGTCAATTTAAAGTACATAGGCCTGAAAATTTTGTAAGCTAAGCTGTGCAAACTTTCTATAGTGATGAGCCAGCTAGAAGTGCATATTTTATGCACAATAGGGCAAAACAACATGTATCTAATGATTGCATTAGGAGGAGGAATCAAGTTCCTTTGCCTTATTGCATGGGAGGAGTAACTAGAAGTACATTTACAAGAGTAAATGTTCAAAATGATATTGTTGCTTATTCTATAGTTTGGAAATAGGAAATGTTTTACCTATTAATAAGAAATTGGTGAAATTTAGATGGCACAACATAGGAAATAGGTGTATTAAATTATAAAGTGAGTTGAAAAGTGGTAGTACTAAGAATGGTAATGTTGTGGATAATAAATTAATGGAATTATAGAATATATTGAAACATGATTGTTATCATTAGAATAGTGAATTGTAATTCAACCCTAAACTATTGAACCAAAAATATGAAAACCCATATAGAAAGGGACATCTTGGGAGCTATGTTATGCTAATATTTTGTAAGGAACTACTAGTTATTCAAATAATTTTTGCGAGGGTCAAAGACATCAGGTAATTACTTGGAATATATGTTGTATAGTTAAGGTAGAATATAAAGTTAAAGGAGAAAGATTCACAATATGATAGAACAAAATTATGATTCATTGATTCAGAATATAAAGTCTATGGGTCGTATGATAGTAATGTGGTTATCCAACCCTCATTATGATTCAATGGGTAGTGTTGGGTTATGTTGTTTTTGCTGCTATCTTCTAGTTGTTTGCAAATTCTTTGTGTGCTTATTTGAGTAAGTATTATGATACGACAAAATTTTACATGGTTCTATTAGTTGTTTGGTATTCGTATGGAATAAGGGCAACAAAATCAAGTGCTTTTTCAATGTGATTTGTAAAAGTACATGGAGAATTAGCAATTGCTTTACTAGAGACAAGAATGGAGATGTTTAACAAGCAAGATGTAGATGGACTTCTTGGTAGGAATTAGGAGTTCAATGTGCAGCCATCAATGGGTGTATTTTGAAGCATTATCAAGCTATAGAGAAATTTTGTGTTGTTGGACATTACTAAGGCCTTATAAAATGTTGTGTGTAAACAAACAAATGCTATAACAAAATAAACTTGGATAGGTTATGTCATGTATGCTTCTAAAGATTATGTTACACATAAGGAGGCATGGGATCAAATCAAAGAGATGAAAACACTTGGAGGTCCACTAATTGTGGCAAGTGATTTTAATTTTTTTTGTGTAGAATGAGAGCAAAGGGGGAAGAAATTTGGGAGTAAGCAAGTGCAGCATTTTTTCTCTAGTTTTTCACAAGATCTATAGCCAACAGACTTGGGTTTCTTTTGGAATATGTATACTTGGTGCAGTAACAAGGATGACAACGCTATCATTTATTAAGGACTAGGTAAAGCCTTTGTGAACATTGAGGGTCAGTAGGCATATAATAATGCTACAATGTCACATCTTCTTCATATTGGCTCAGTTCAATGTCCATTATGTATTCAACTAAACTTGTAGCATGTTGAAAGAATAGACATGAATAGCTAGTTTGAAAATGTATCACTTTCTTTGCCATGCACAATAAGGATTTTACAGAGAGTTTGCATTATAATTCTATGTGAAAACTTGATGTATTGATTGCTTATGAAATTTTGCAAAGCATTCAATTCTAAGAAATTTGAGTGCAAGTGAAATGGGAAATTTTCTTAATAACAATTATCCATTGGAGTAAGATATTTAGGTGCTGCAAATCAAGGAGTTTGAGTTAGGGTTGAGTAGTAGGAGCATGAGCTATTAGGTCAGCATATTACATCTTTCCATAGATTTGTCAGCCTTAAGGAGACGTGATGGTGGAAATGTCTTAAGATACATTAAGCATACAAAGGGGATTATAACACCAATTGTGTTTTGTTTATGCATGCTTATACAATTAGAAATAACTATATTCCAACTTAAGATGCTAATGTGGACTTGACGACTTCTTCAAGTGAAATCAGTGGTATACTAATGCAGTTTTTTAGTTTAAAATTGTGTAGTGATGAGGAGTATGTTCAACTTATGCCTTATATTTCTCGCCTTACAAATATATTGGTAGAGAGCTTGTGACATTTCCCGAGGTATCGATCCTTGATGAGGAAATTAGGGCTACTATGAAATCTATCAACAGTAATGAGGCGTTGGGCATTGATGACATCACAGTAGATGTTTTGTGTGCTTGTTGGAATATTACTTAGGTATTGTTAATGCTATGAAATAATTTTTTCATGATATATATATGCCAAAAAGGTGGAAAGACACTTTGACCATACTCCTTCCAAAAGGTTTAAGGTGCTTTAAAACCTAAACAATTTACAAACATTAGCTTATGCAATATGATTTATAAAATAGTGGCAAAAATTATGATAGATTGAAGATTGTGCTACTTCAAATTATTACTAAGAAGCAAGCTGCATTTATTCTTTGTGGAGCTATTTATGATAACCTTTATTTGACATAGGTGATATTAGGCCCTATGAACATGTCAAGAACAAAAGAAGGGCTTATGGCATTTAACCTACATATGGACTTGGTACATGACAAAGTTAAAGGATAGTTTATGATTAATATGTTGAAGACCTATGACCTGTATCAATATCATATGATAGATTGCTGAAGGTAAACAGGTATTCTACATACCAAACAAATGGTTGGAGTTTCTTAGAATGAATTTGTGGCCTACTTTTATTTATGTGCATGTTAGTATCCATTAAAAGTATAGGATCTTATCAACAAGCTTGGAGAATGGGATTGTAAAAAGATTAAAAACATATTATCTACCACCTTGGTCTCAAGAATTTCTCATATAATTTGGCTAAATCAAATGTAGGTAGCTTTTTTAAGGAAAAATTAAGTCATTGTGCTCAAATCTAAACACATATTGTTGCATGATGAACTGTGTAAATTTGAGTGGGAAGGATGTAGCATAGGTGTGGAAAATGAAAGTGTGTTCTCAAGTGAAGATGTTACTTTGGTAGTGCATCATAAGGAAAATATAAAGCATATTTTTAGGAATGCTTTAAGGAAAATTGTTATAAGAGAGTAGCATCATTACTACTATTATTTGTGCTGGACGAAGAAAGCTGCCATCATACTAACTCATTGTAGGAATTAAGCAATTGGATGTGTAAAGTTAGATGATATGGAGATTATAATGAAAATATAAATCAATAAAGTTAGAGGGTTCACCTTGTAAACTTTGAAAATTTAAAAAATAGTTTTAATGTAAAGAAAAATTGGAATTGGTAGAATAAAGTGCATTAGCTTCTTATTTCTTAGAACTTCTAAGACCTATAGATGCCTTTGATCTTACGAGATGCATTTGGAAATATTTCTTGGCATTTTATACCACTTCACTTTGTCATGAATGTAGGGTATTATGGCTATGGTTAACAAGTGTAGAGAAGGATTTCATGTTTTTGCACTCATTCTTGTTTTGCTAGAAATAATGTGAAGCTCAATTGGCATAAAAACTAGAGGTTCTTGATCACTTCCTTTGTTATGATCTTGTCAGACAAGGTTCTGGCTTGGCTCTACCATGGCCACGACTATGAGATGGGAAGAAAAAATATTATGTTTGGTACGGATATGGTGATTAATAGGATTACAAATTTTCATAGAGTTTATAATAATGTAAGGTATCAAATTAGTAACAAAGAGGATATGAAATTTTTGGAGTTGTATTATGTGCAACATTCCTAAAGGATTTAAAAGTAGAGGAAGATATAGATAACTAGCAATTAAGAGATTAGCTATGCATCTAAGAAGACTGTGTAGCTAATTTTGAGAAACACCTTAACTATATGGTCATGGATTGACTAGGATAGAACTCTTATATGGGTGTGAGTTGCTTTAGTTGCCTATATTTGATACTTTATTTCTAAGGTAGAGAAGAATGTATTTAGAAGGAGGACCTCAATAAGAAGTTGGTACATTTCCTTAAATTGAAGTAGTGGCTAGAAGATTCAACCTTCATTCTTGTGTTGGAACCACGAAATTTTGATTTGCTATGTTTCTACTGATTACGTGGAGTTCATTTAGCAAGAAAATTGGAGGTTTTCAATTAATTGTATGGAGATTATCTAGTTGGATAAGGTCCATTCTTGGCTCGAGTTTGGCTATAATAATAAGATGGCAACAAGAAGCATGAAGTTTGGTCAAACTATAGTATTTAATAGAAATTCTAATTTCTTATGTCTTTTTTACCGAGGAAGGTCTAAAAAAGGAAATGAAGAGGATGTGTAATTAATGGAGATATATGCTGTGTATAATCCTTGGAGATATAAAAAAATCCAGAAGCTATGGATGTTTAGTCATTGGAAGATTAACTATGAACCTAAGGAGCTCGTGTATGTTTGTTTATTATGGTAGAGGCCAATTGGGGGTAATTGTGTGCTGTATTTGAGAAGAAAAAATTTCATGGGCACGGGCTTCTTCCATTGTGTATAATAGGTACGTTAATATTCAGGTAAAAGAGGGACTTCTATGGGATGATGATCTCAAATGGGAGCTTGAATTTTTTATCAATCACAAACAATAGTGACATGCTTTGCTACTACCTTATTTGAGGCCCTTGTGCTATTTTGAAAGCTCAGTCTATCTAAAATGTATACCTAACCTTGTTGGGAGTGCTATAGAGGTATGGATTTTGTCAAAATATAAGTTTTTTTAGTTAACAAAATATGGCTGCATTTATAGTATAGCATTCGGATTATTAGAGTGGCGAACTTGTAGCAACTTACAATTCTTCTTAAAAGAAGTGGGTTTTTGTTTTTGTATTTTGAAAAACTTGGGCGGAGAACTTTAATATGTGTGAGGAAGATGAACTTTTGAGCAAGAATTGGAACTACTTTGTGCAACCTTTGACCATATTATAATGGTGTAATGTTGTTTTATAGATTCCTTGCATGGAGCTTGAGATTTTATAGTCATCCATATAGGTGCTTATTAACTTGGTGAGATGTGGTAGCAACAATTCCTGGTAGTCTTCTATGGTGTAAGCATCAAAAGATTAAATGCTTTATCAAGTAATATGGGACCAAATCATAGAATATGCTAAATTTGGTGAACCATTGTTTATTGTAGGAGATTTTAATGTACCACATGTACATAATGAGAAGAGAGAAGGAAAATAAATTTGTAGTGTTTAGGCTCAATAAGAGTTCTCAAGTTTCATGAAAGATTTAGCTGTGACTAAACAAGGATTTATTGATAATAAGTTCATTTTGTGTAGCAATAATGGGGCAACACATTTATATGAAAGATTTGATAGACTTTACATTAATATGAATGATATGAAGGCACTCTAAAGTACTTCAATGACACATCTTCCACATATTGCTTTAGAGTACAACCTTTGCAGATTTTGTTTAAACAACTATCTTTGAATAAAACTAAGAGGAGAGCCTTATTTACAAACTTATGGCTTTGATTTCCACATTTAGTTAACGTTATGTAGGTAGGTTGAAGTAGAATTGTTATGTGTAACCCTAAGGATGGTTTATGCACTAAATTTAATAGAGCATTATTGACTTAAAAAGAAATGGAGTGTCGCTAAACTTATATATATTCCTAAAATAACTCACCAATTTGAGTAAGAGATCAAGGAGCTTCAACTTAAGGATTATGAGATGGGGTTAACATAATAAGAACATGATCTTTTAGCATAACATATTTTCTGTAATAGTGAGTATAGGGCTTTTGACTAAGCATCATGGTAGTAATGGGCCAAGATTCGTTGAGCTTACCATGGAGATTAGAACAAGCTTTTCATTCAGGTAGTGACTACTTTTAAATATAGAAGCAATTATTACATAACCTTAAATTTGATTATAGGAAATTGGTGGCCACCCCAACTGAGATTAGAGATATATTTATGTAGTTCTTTAATAAGAAGTGGTATAGTTTTAAGGAATGTAATCCTCTAGTACATTTCAAAGCTTTGAAGGCTACTAACAATACACAACTGATAAGTTTGATGACTCTAATGAGAAATGATGAGTTTATGAATGTTGTTATGTGTATCAAAAGAATCAAAGCCCTTGACATGGATGGTGACTCTATAAAGTTTTGTGCATGGATATTGGAATATTGCCTTGGAAGATATTATCTCTATTGTTAAACAATCCATTAAAGATAGCTCTATGCCCAAAGGTCGAAAGACACATTGGATATTCAATTCCTAAACTATATGGTGCTTCTAAATCTAAATAGTTTAGACATATTAGTCATTGCAATGTCATATATGATGTTGTGATTCATGTTTGGGGTGGGTAGACTAAAGTTGTTGCTTCTTGATATTATACCAAGGAAGAAGTTGTTTTTGTGCCTAACCATGTTATATCTCATAAGATATTTTTTTTTCATTGGAGATGGCTATGTATATAACGTATTTAGTTCTAATGTGGGCCTCACAACATTAAATTTCGACATGGACTAGTCTTACGATAAGATCAATTGGAAATTAAGGCTTGATATGCCAAAGCATTTATAGTTATTAAATCTTTTGTGTGATTTGGTTGAGAATTTTATCATTATACCAAGATTTTGGAATATGTTCAATGGGATCTACCTCAGGGGATTAAAGTTTTTAAGGGTCTTAAGTATGGGTGTCCACTTTTACGATATCTTTTTACTATTGTGTCTAATTATCTTTCTTGGCATATTAAGCATGAAGTAGGGCAAGATCACTCGATTAAGACTAGGATTGTCCTTCCTCACCAATGGTTACTCTTTATATGGTGCTGATATGTTTATGTATGCACCTACAACTTGTGCTACAAGAAGGACTATTCAACACAAGATGAAGTTGTATGGGCAACACTCTCGCTAGGTGACAATTCTTAACAACCTTAGAGTATTATTGTTTAGCAATGAAATGGAATGTAAGTGTTGGAAGATGACACAAGAAAGTTAAATGTGAGTCAAGCTACTCAATTGAAACATTTATGCATACTTATTGGGGCAACAAAATTTAAAAAAATAAGACTTCGAATTTATAATTGTTTCAGTTGAGAATTACATGTTAAGATGGAAAATCAAGCCTCTATGGATAGTGGGGTGTGTTGTCAGTATCAACTCAGCGCTTGTTGCTATTATTGTGTTTAACTTAGTACACTCTTGAATTTCAAAAGGTATTCTTAATGAGTTATAGAAAGTAATGCCTTCGTACTTTTGAAGTAGTATTAATGTTAGCAATGCTATGCAGTACGATTGTTGGAATTTGTTTACTCCTAAGATGAGTGAAGGTCTTGGACTTTGTAATTTGTCAACGTGGTAGGTGATATTGATTGCAAAGAATTTTAAGTTGGTTATGGCTCTAGGTGACATGCTATTGGTTCAGGCATTCAAATTGAATTACTATTTGATGGACAACAATTTCTATATGTTTTATGGTGCTTTGCATGCTTGCATGTTACTCAATATTATGGTACCTTAGACAATTGACTGATCTGATAGATTATTGAGGGTAAAAAAGTCACATTCTTGTTAGATAATTTGCATGGCATTCTTCTTATTATTTGTTTCCTACCTATATCAAAATGGTAGTGAACATCAAATTCATGTAGTAAAGCTTGTTAAGGAGCATGTTGTGTGTTGTGGGACCAAGTTAAGATACCAAATTTAATCATAGTTACTTATGTCTTTTAGATAATTCATTTCCCTTGGACGAAATAATACAAAATGATGTTTTTTCTTCAAATATAGTTAGCAAAAAATGGATGGAATAAAATTCATTTACAATAGCATGTTTATAATCTAGAATTTAATAAGAGCTAAAGTAATGAGGGTTTGGAAAGTGCAATTTTATCATCAAGTTAGTGTTTTCATGTGGAGAATAGTTTTGAATTTGATTCCAACTCACACTTAGTTGTGAGCAAGAGGTATTGAGATGCAAGAGCTTTTGCCTTGGGAATATAAGACTAAAGAAGATGTACAACATAGGTTATCAGATTGTTATAAGGCAATGGGATTTTGTGTGAGCAATTTCATAAATGCTAATTTCATGCTTCGTTGGGTAATTGACAAAGATTTTAATTCATTAAATTAAGTTCTTACTTAGATAGTGGTAAATATATGTGATGCTACAACATCTCACACATTCAAATTTGCTACTTTACCATTCTATCACATTTTGTTTAATAGAAATTTGTGAGCACACATGAGCAAGGTGCATAGTCTAGCTATACTTCAAAGGAGTATTCATTTTGTTACTATTTTTGTGACTTCATTTTCCATTTCTCCAATCACATCTAACGAAAGTTCTAATGGCCTTCGAACTCTATTTGTTACCTCTTATTGAACTCCTTTTCCATTGGGGTGGGTGAAAATCAACAGCCACATAGTAATTTAAGAAACTCTAGATGATGGAATTGGTATTGCAATTTAGGATGACTTTGGCAACCTTATTATTATTTCTAGTAGAATGTGGATTTCAAGTTTACCTTTTTTCATGGAATTTATTACTATTCTTGAAGCTATGGAACTCCTTAGAATGTTATTTGCTAATATTCCAAAAGTAGAGATCAAATTAGATCCTAAAACAATCACTATTAAAGTGAACTAGGTTCTTGCATTTATAATGAAAAGGAGAACATGTCATGGTGCTCTTACTACTGTGTGGGGTATGGAGCCCTTCAAACTATCCCAAATAAACTATCAAGGAAATTGTGTTGTTGAATAGGGTGTTCATGACACTGTTTATATGATTTTGTTTGAGATCAAAGAATACCAATCCCAAACAACTATAGCATTTTCTTTTTTCCAGATTTTACGATCAAACCTCTATGAGTAGAGTTTGATCTAGGATTTGGCCATTTCATTATCAAAGAAGTGAAAGTTTAAAGGAAACCTTTTGGTGCAATGTGCATCAAAGTAGTATAGTTTGGGAGAGGTCCATCTTACAACTTAAAAAAATTGTAGTCCACTAAGAAATAGGAAAGTGGAGGAAGGCCTTGTCTATTATGCATACACTGGGTTATAGAATTTGGAGAGTAGGTAGTTTTCTCAAGCATTTGAAGATCTTTCGATTCAACAGTTAAGTTAGGAGCTTGAAACATGGGAAAAAGCATAGTGAAATGATTTCTAACAAGATAATGAATGCAAAAATTAATACTGAGAGGTGGAACACAGGAAATTTGGAAAATTGAAAAACAAAAAACGGTTGATAAGATAAGTCAAAATAAGATAAGGTAAGGCAATACACACCAACCTTGCCTCTCAAGAGAATTTAGAGGATATCTATAATGTTTTAATGTTATTGGGAATACTTTAAAAAAAATTTGTGATTACATATAGTTCTAACTTGATGTGGATAGATGGTATTTTTATTGACATCTTATGTGCATGACTTGTTGGGCCCACAAAGTGTAACTTTATTTGGGAATTTTAGTGATGCAAACTGCTTACATTGTCATTAAAGAATTGCATTCTTCCATGAGAAAATTTTTGCAATATGCAATGCACAAGGGGCAATTCTAACTTCCCAAGTTAATCATCATCTTTCTATTGCAAGTTCAAAATTCCTTGAGGAGAAACGACACAACAAATTTCCATCTATAGCTATATAAAATATCTTGATAAAATTAAAAAAGGACCTCAATATGAAGTTGCTTTCTCAAAGCCCACAATTCATAAATTTCTATTAACTCCAATCATAGCGGATTGGTACATACAACCTTCTTTCCAAGAATAATATTTTCCATAGTAACTATTACCCAAATATAGCTTCTACTTAACCATTATGTTAGATTAATTTCTCACACTAGCCTACACAAAATATAGCTCGAAGATTGTTCACGCTCACTAATGTTGTCTAAAATGATCTCATGCTACTAGTGAAATAGAGATTTGGAAAGCTAATTTTATCAAAAATATTACCCAAATAGTCATGCATTGTGATTTTATGACTTATAGGTTCGTTTGTACCAACACCAATGCAATATAATAGAAAACCTTTTTTCCCTACTCACTTCAACAAAATGCCCTCTATTCACATGAACTAAAACTAAAGCCAAACTTGTAAAAAGCCTAGTGCATAGTGCATCAATCAATTTCACCTTAACTACATGCCACATTACATTACACATGTCTCCTTGTGGATCACATATTGCAAAAATTCTAATAAGGAAGCGGAATGTCTCTATATAGAGTGGCTCCACAGCTATGCCCAAATAATCACAACTAATGAATAGGGTAAAGAATGTGACTCTTTATCCCAAGCACATAGAACCACTATAGGTATGACATTAATATTGAATGTGAGAAAAAAGAAAAATTTTTGAAACCTTCATGGTATGTTTAGGTTTGTCGGGACAAATCTGGTTCAACATTTTATTTCTTGTCAATAGATTGCAATAATTCGTAGAGAAGTCAAAGTGCTATAATTTCTCTATGGCATTAGCAACTTCCATAACATGCAATGTGAGCCATTTCAACCTTCAACCTAGGCATGCCTACAAGGGTTTTGATGCAAATTGCATAATACTATACAAAGTACTAAATTAAGTATCGAACGAAAATACCACAATAAGAACCACAATAAGTGTCACAATAAGTACCATAGTAACTATCACAATAATTAAAGAAAGTCGAGATAGAAAGCATGCAAGCAACATGTGTTTTGAAACATTTAAGATGTCTATATCATCGAGGTGATGAATCCACTATGACATCAGGTTGGGCCTCTTTAGATCATGGTAAGAAGGGAATTCTGACACTTGTAATGCTTCATTGCAAATTTTAGTCATTTATAAGGGGTTCTACCCATAATTCATACCAAATAGCCAACTACTATAATTCCTAAGCCATCCAACTATCTATGCCTCCAAGTGTGGTAATGGTCAAGTGCCTTTTAGGCACAAAGCCTCAACTATTGGCCTACAAAAAAGTAATATGGTTTATGCATCACATCTTAGAATGGATTCTATCTTACAGGTATTCAGTCATACTACTTTACATGATTACTTTAAACCATTAGCTTTTTATCAATTGTGATGACTATTATGAATCAATAATGCATATCATACTACATTAAATATTTGTCAAGACACATTCATTAATATGGTAAAATTAACCAATCTCATGATGGTCTAAACCCATCTCATGTTCCTAATTAGTATGATAAAAATCTAACACTAGCTGAATTATACTTAACAATGATAAGAATGGATAACATGAATAGATCAAAAAGCAACATTATATGAATCCTTTCGTTGCCACAAGCCAATTATCCTTATTGTAACGTTTCTGACACCCTTAGCTTCAAATTCTGAAGCCTAAATGATTGATCGCCATGCTTTCATAGTTTGTATTTGTTTTAGAAATTACAATGAATGATCTTTTATCCTTCTATTCCATACAAGCTATTTGCTTTCATTGAGCTCATCTTGGGATGCTTATATTATCTTTTAACAAATGTGCCACCCAAACAAAACTCCCCACCAGATAATATCTTTTACATAAATAGACTGAGGTAAGGCTCGGAGCCCAATAGAAATGATGTGTCCCAACTCTATCTCATGGAATAAGAAAAATAATATTAAAAGTAATTGTATTTCAATTCTATCGACATGCTGATTCCCACTTTTTTTATACCTCTCAAGTCATTTCACAAAATTTGGCTAGAGTCATGCCCAATAAGATATTCATTCCCCACTAATTCTATCATTCCCATTCCCTTAGTTGTGGTTTTATTAGAGAATAGATAAAGACAATGCGAATCTCATTAATTCATTCATTTGCATCAATAATTAGATGATAAGAAATTTGACTTCCTTAAGAGAGCGCTACCTCAAGAGAGTCATGCTTACTCCCATCATTCACTCATGCTTTGTACATTTCCTTAACTTTAACATTAGAGCCTTGGTAAAAAATAGCTCTGTGTGAGCATTCTCAAGGACCATCACTATACTTTGTTTTATTTAAATAGTTGGATCTCCTATTCCTATGCTAATTTTGAGTTGATTGTTTGGCACTTGGAGAGGACTTTCATATGGGTAAGTCCCAATTGGTTTAACAATGTTGACTACGTAAGCAAGCTCAAGTAGTCCATTAACAACTGAAGGGCCTGAAAATATGACCCATTGCCTAACTCATGTTCACTACGTAAGCATTGTTAGGATCAACTAACTCTTTGCAAATGCCATTCAAATGGAAACTGTTCGTCCTTTCGTCTTTCGAAGTTCACATTACAATATTTGCTTCTTCCACCAAGATGACAGTAGTGGATGCTCCATATAAGTTTACTCCATGTGGTTTACATTGATTGTTGCACCTGTCTACTTGCTGACACACTACATTGCGTCGATGACAATCGGTGGGTTGTATAGTTAAACACCATTCTTTTTTGGGCGTAGTTGATTTGATAAGTGAGTTGTTACACACTCATAAGTAGAATTCATCTTCCATGACCACTATCTTGTCTTAATTGGATAACACCCTTTGTAAGCTTTAGTTTTGTAAACAGTTGGACATTGTAACCCAACTTTCAATTCATGGCACATTACTCATTATACTCACTAAGAAACCCTCATGAAGCATAGATTTCTTTGCTCAACCAATCAAAGTGGTTCCACCTTCCTACCAATTCAATCTTAAAGAATATATTGAGGGCATTGTGCCGTCGATGCCTCAAATAATTGTCTTTAATTTATAAAACTCAATTATGGGTCTAGCTACCTTATGGGAATCTTTAAATGGAACCAGACTACTAGATTGTTTGATTGGTCTTTTTAACATATTCCTAATATAGATGAATAATTTGCATGTTAGTATCACTACAGGACTCCACTAGAGTTTCCTTATTCTTTGCCTTACTTTAGCATAGTTGACCATCTTTTAGATGCTAATAAACATGCTCTCACTCAAACCCTTTATAAAAACTCTTGGTCAGTCAATGACTCATCCCTTTAATGAGGATCCTACAATCAACTTTCTTGCACATTTTAGGCTCACTACTAGCCATCAGTAATGCTCATGGTGTTACCATGGAATGCCTCAATGGGTCATCATTTTGTTAAGCTAAGATGATGATTTCTCCATAGTCAATACCTATATCTACATATGATTAAAGTAAGTTGTTATGAATACTGATGATATGAAAGCCTAATTGAGTACAACTATTTTGCACCTCCCTCAAATTGACTCGAAGCACTGCAACTAGTCATACAATTTAAATAATCACTATTAAGAAAAATTAAAAGAAGAAACCAAGCTGATAACATGTAGTTTTCCATTCCTTGATCAACTAATGTAATGAATGTAGCTTGTTAAAGGACTATTAGAGGAGGCTTAACATATAGTCTGCCCACTAAATTTAGTAGAGCTTTGTTAGCTTTAAAAAAATGGAGTGCAGTAAAAGTTAATAACATACTTTGAAAGCCTTACTAGTAGGAACAAGAATTTTAGGAGCTTCAACTTAAGGAATAGGTAAGGATCTTAACTAATATGGAATATAGTATTTTAACATAGAGTATTTCTTTCTACCACACTATTATGACTTTAGAAGAAGCATGGTAGTGGTGGTGTGCCAAACTTTACTAGGCCACCCTTTAGGGTTTGGAACATGTGTTTCTTCTTGGTGCTGGCTACCTCTACTTGAGGAAAGTTTATGTAACATATTAAAAACAATATTAGGGATTTTTTGGCCTCTGTAATTGAGATTAGAGATATTCCTATGCAATGTTTCAATAAGAAGTTGTACAACCTGATGTAGTATGAGCCGTCTCTAGCCTTCTAATCTTTGAGAACCATTAATATGGAATAAGAAACTAAAATTGTGGCTCTAATCAAGGATAGTGAGATCAAAGTTACAATGATGGGCATCTAATGAAATAAATCTTTTATAAAGGATGGCATCATCGTTAAATTTACCCTTGGTTATTAGATGATCACATAGTTGAACATTATTATAGTTGTGACACAATTCTTTAATGATAGGTTTATGCCAATATGTTGAAAAAATACACTTATCATACTAATCCTTAAAGTTTAAGGGGCACCCAAACCTGAGCTATTTAGGTCCATTAGCCTTTGTAATGTGATTTATAAAGTATTGACTAAACATTTTTGGCTAAACTAAAGGTGGTTCTTCCCACAATTATGTACTTCTAAAGAAGGTTTGATGGTGCTAAAATTATAAATGGACCAAGGTTATGACCATGTAAGCTAGACATCTATGCTAGATATTCTTAAGAATTTGTGGTAATGTACTCTTTTATGTGATTGGATTTAGACCTATACCATGGATAACCTCCCTTACCATAATTCTTTACTATTATGTGTGAGTATCCTTCATGGCTAATTCAATATTAGATTGATTATGTTGTCTTGTTCGGTAGAGAGTTTACCATTCTTCCCTTATGATTACTCATACCTTATAGGCTAATGAAGATGATTTATGCACATCCATTTTTTGCAATAAACAATGTTGAAGACATTATGGAGTAGTATATGCATCACTTAGATTAGGTGGTGAATCTAACCAAATTTGAAGTGTTCTTTAGTATAAGGATTATGCATGAATCTAAACAAATTTGGAGACTAGCCAGGACAGATGACTAGGTCACTAACAATATGAGCCATAATGTCATTATTAACTAAGTGTTACCCACTATTTTTTTCTTATTAGTTAGCCTACATATTAAACTGAAGTGAAACTATTATAGAGTTAGAAAAAGTTTTTCATTGTTACTTGTGTAGTAGTTCAAATAATAATATCAAAATACATTATACTTATTAAGAAACAATAACTCTATCTAAGGATGTAAGGGACTCAGAGCTTGCAATTTGTCAACTTGGTGGTCAATGTTTATTGCGAAACACTATTATGAGGTTTATTACTTAACAAGAGGTTTTGTGGGTTCAATTCTTTAGGTCAAAAATACTTTATAACAAATAATACAATCCATATGCATTGTGGTGCATCTCACATTTGTAAGTTACTCGATATTGTAGCCCCTAGACCATAAATAATTTAGCTTGGTAAATTATTATAGGTAATTTTGTTACCTTTTTATTATGTAGTTGGCTTTCTTCATATTGCTACTTGGCTAACCTATTTTAATGTGGATGTGGAACATCCAACATTGGCAATAGAGCTACTAACAGAGATGTAGTTTTCTTCAAATTGGGTGAGGATGCTGTGTTGGAATTAAAGATTGTAAATAATAGAAGATATCTGAGCCATAATTCTTGAATCAAGGATGTAACATGGGTTTGGAAAGTGTAAGAGCAAACTCTGGTGAACATTTTCCTATTGAGAATACCATTAAATCTTCTTTCTACTTGCACCTGGCTTCATGGAAGTGGGATTGAGACTTCATATTTTGTCCTTAGGGATGTACTACCATTGAAGGAGTGCAACATTATTTTTAAGAGTGCCATCTTATGAACGAACTCTAGTGTAGCAACTTTGTAAATGATTGCTTAATGCCTAGTTGGATAAACTATAGGGATGTCACTTCTATTTTTGAGCTCCTTAATCAGATGTCTATTAATATGTAGGTGGTGACAACTTCTTAAGAAGTTAGATGTGCTACTCTAAATTATTCAACCTGTGTTGCAACAAGAATTTTTAGGAACATGTGAAATGGTAATCAATTTAGCTACTCTTTAAAGGAACATTCACCTCGTAGCTACTTCTTGTGAGAACTACCCAATCATGTCCAATGGGAGCTCTACTTACTTTGATGGGTAATCTAATACATCTTATTAGACTCCTCCTCTAATGCATTTGATTAAATTCAATTCAACATAGAGTTGGATGATGATTTGAATGTAGAATTTTTATTTTTACATGGGGTGACATATGTAGACCTACTATTATTATAGAAAAAAATTTTGGTTTCATGTTTGGCTTCTACCATGGAGTTTATTACTATTCTTGACACAATGAAACTTCTCATAACTCTAGCTCCTATAGTCAAGATACTGGTGATTGAATAAGTTTCACCTACAACCCTTGCAAACATAATTAGTCACTTCTTTCTACAATAAACAATAGCTCCTAGCATAGTGCCATTGCATATGTTTAGGGTATGTAGTCCTTCAAACTATGACAATTAAATTGCTAAGGAAATACTGTTATGGATTATGTTGCACATCATGCATTTTTATAATTTCGGTTGTGACTAGGGAATAAACCTTCTTAAATGGATTCAACATTTTCTTTTGAAAAATTTCATGTAGAGTCCAAGTCTGACAACTATCCCACTTAACCATTACTCAATTCCCAAAAACTAGCACAAGGGGATCAAAATCCTATGATGCTATCACATGCTAATGTATCTAGAGTGTGGGTTTTTTTTGAGCTCTTTTATTTATTCAAAGTGTTGGCACTAAGCAATGAACAAAACTAGCTAAGGTACGAATGCATCTTTGACAAAAGGATCAGGATGATCAGAGCACACAAAAAAGATAGATTAATTAATTAACAACCACAACATAAATTTATGCTATTAGAGCTAGAAAAATTATGCTGGCTAGTGCAAGACCTACCCATCATTAGATCCTTACAAAGATATTTAGATTGTACTCATTCTAATTTCTAGGGATGTGAAGCCTAGGACATTATTTAATGCCATTAACTCCTTGTGTTAAAATGAGTAATTTGTATACTTAGTACTTTTTTTGATGTGGTAGTTATCACTAAAGCTTCCTCTATAGAATCAAACCCTAATTCTCCATCAAATGTCACTACCATGGTTGGTAGTTATCATATAATAAAATTTTTAGAGGCTAAAAATTTGAATGATGCATCTTTGGCATTGAGGTCATATGATCCAAATCATCAAGAGGTGGAGCAAAATCTACATTAATCTTTTACTTAATAAATGCATCTATCAAAATATCAGGGTTTGGTGCATCAAAAATTTATTATTAAACAAAATATAATACAATTGAACAACCATTCAAAGTTTTATAACCTAAAATTGTTTATACTTACATATGCATTGCTTAATCTTTGAGACAAGCATATGACGATTAATAGGATCAACCAGGTAGCAATAAAATGATGAAGCACTATGTAGCACCGTATGTCATTATTGACACATTGATCATCTCTCGCAATGCTGCATAAAGGAGGAGCAATGCCCCCAAGTTGGGTTACCATCCATCAAGTTCAATAATGTTTTGTTCGATAATAACAATCTTTGATGACAATAACCCTTGGTGGATAATAAATATCAAAACGAGTGATTTACACATGTTTAATAGCATTATAAAATGCAAAAGTGTAAGCATAAAAGAGGTGTGACATCAACAAAACAATTGAACGAAACCTACACATCCAATAGAAAAGTGGGTAGCACTTGAACTTCATCCATAAGAAGGTTTGATTTCATGACAAAGCCATACACATAATGACAAATCACACTGAGAGATAGCGAAGACATAAGAGGCAACAAAGCAAAAAACATCTCCGCGCTAAGGTAGTCTCAAGACAATCTGATCCCACTAACACAAAGTGCACCAATGATATACCAAAAGAAGAATAAAGGGTTTAATTAATATTGAATGCTTTGGCAAGCACCCACACAGCAAAAGCAACAAACCATAGAAATTGGGCACAGGCATGCAAATGATCCATAAGGGCATACATTGATCAAACAATAATTAGAATTGCTAAAAAAGTTTGTACTATTCAAATTGAAGATGTTGAGTATGACTCCAGCAAATACAAAAGGTTTTTTTTTTCTGAGTTCCACGTCAAAATAAGAAAAAAACAACATGCTCAAAACTTGGTAATCTACTAAACAACACCATGTTAACCTCCCAAAAAAGTTCTAATTCCACATCTAATTTGCACTACATACCACACCACATAAAGGAAACAGCATACTCAACCAAATCATAGCCAAACCTTATTTGAACTACTGAAGTTTCACTACAACAAGGGAAAAGACCACAATAAACAAACTCAAAACTATAAGAATGGTGAAATAGTTCCACATTTACATAAGTCAAGTCCCCTTTAGAGTAGGACATCATTCTTGCACTAGTATTTTGATGTAATGACAATGGTAAAAATGAGTTATGCATTTTGGGAAAAAAATGCCACATGAAGAAAGCCACCATATGAGCCATGAAAAGGCCCCATGTATGACACCATGAAGGATTGTAGTACTGAAGACATTGCTAAGTACGCATGGAACCAGTAAACCTTCACTATAACAAGAGCAAAACCACACGTCACAATGCTGCCAATATGTCTTATTGTATTGTGCTACTCAATGCCACATGCAAATTCCATATTGCAATAATTTTGTCAAGTAAGAATGAAAGTCTTCTAATAAAGATGCTTTGCATCCATGTCCAAGTAATCACAAGCAATGAATAAGGTAAAAAATGACACTTTTTCCAAGCACATTGAATTTCTATATGTATCACTCTAATAAGGGATGTTAGCAAGCAAGAAATTTTTTTGAAACTTATGTGATATCTTTGGATTTTTCAAGATTAATCTACTGAGACATGGGGTTGGATATCAATGTACCATGGCAATTTGTTGAGAATGGAATGTTTTATAATTCCTATAATGCACCTCAAAGTTCCACAATGGGCAATGTAAGGTAGTTCATCCTTGCACCCACACAAGACACAAGGGATGCAACGTGAATGTCGTAGTACTATTTAAATTACCACATGTAGCAGCACGAATTACCACATGGAGTGCCTTGTAAAGTGTTGCAATAAGTATCATTATATGTAAAGCATGTGGAGTGAGTGGGGCAAGCAAGAGCACACTACTACCAAGAATGCACCATTATAAATTGAAGTCATCTACAAAGGATTCTACCTATCAGTCACACTTAGTTATCATTTCTTTAGGTGCTCGTGCCATCCCAATTTTTTGTGACTCTGGGCAAAACCATGGTGGTGTGGCCTCGGCATACAAAACCCCTACTATCAGCCAATAAGGGAACGATAGGCCTAGGCATCACATCTTAGTCTGGAGTTTGACTTAGAGGCTCTATGTCATAACCTTGCACACAATAGCTTAACATCAAGGGCCTTTCAACCAAGTGTGGTGACCAATTGTGTGAATTAATGGTTTGTCTTGTAGTTGGTTGAACTACTATCATGATACATTCATCAGTTAACTGAAACTCACTTATCTCATGATAGTCTAAATCGAGCTCAACTTTTTTTTTAGTGGGTGAAAAATCCAACATTTGGTAAATTTTATTTCATAGTGATAGAGAGAGCCAAAATTAATGGACAAAAAGCAATATTTCTATGAACATATGATTACTAAAAGCTAGTTATCTCTATGGAATTTTTTTGACACTTCTAGCTTAAATTTTTGAAAGTTTAAAAGATCAGCATGCCACTCTTTGGCTATTCAAATTTATCATAGAAAGTAGAATTCAACGAGCATTTACCTGTTTGTTCTACACAAGATTTCTGTTATGATTGAGTTCAACTCAGAACACTTATGTTATCTTTGAACAAATGTGTCACAATTGTCAACGTCCTTACTTGATAATGTCTTTTGTCTATATCAACCCATCGGGGTTAGACTTGGAGCCAAAAGGAGGGGTTGGGCCACACCACTTTCTCACAGTAAAAGTAAAATAATTTAAAATGTAGTGACATTTTAATTTAGTCGACATGCTGATTCCATTTGTGCTTTACTTCTCAATTCATTTCATAAAGTTGGACTACAGTCAAGCTCAATAGGGTCTTACCAAGTCCATTCCTTTGATTGTAATTGTCCTTTATAATTGATAGAGATAGTGAGAATCTCATTAATCCATTCATGCATATTAGTAACTAGACAACAAGGAATTTGGTTACCTTAAGAGAGTCATATTTACTCTTACTAATTACTTATACTTGGTTCAATTTATTCACTTTAACATTCAGAGCACTAGGCATAAATAAAATTTTGTGAGCATCCTCAAGAAAAATCTAAACAATTTATTGTAATTAAAAAGTAGATTACCCTATTTCTATACCAGTTATAAGTTCATTGTTCGACACCCAAGGGAATGTCCCCATGGGGGTTGCTACCAGTCCTTCCTCTAGTTGAGGTGGGCCAACCCACTTTCACCAAATGAGTTGCTCAAGTAGTTTGTTTATAGTAGGAGAATGATTTAAGATTGACACCCATTTGTTGAACCCTTAAAGACAAACCTTTTCTTGAGGTTATGGGTGCACTTTGTCAAAATCAGTTTTGGACATGGCATCATCAACTAGTGCTTGCTTACCTTGTGGACCTGATGCAAAATTGAGTATAACTAAGCATGCAAGGTTTTGATGATTATTTTTTCCTCTGCAAGAGTGCATTTATTTTCAAGATTTAATTCGTACTTCAACACCACTTCTATTGTAAACATTTATTCATATACTCAACTCAAAATTGTTTTCTAATTAGATATACTCTAATACTGCAAACATGGCATCCCTTATTTTTTTCACAGATTCAATAAATTTTCTCCCAAATTTTAGAATTCAGATGAATAGAAATATTCACTAGATTTTGTTTATTTTTTAATTACAAATACATCAATATAACATTTTCATCTACAACATGATAATCACACACTTTATGTCCATATTTAGTAACTATAAACAATTATGAACAACTAAAACAATTCCAACAATCACATGTCATAGTTTTTATAATTTTTCTACATTATTACATACCATTTATGGATTAATACAATATTAAATTCACTATGTGATTAACATGTCATTTAGCACAACTCTTGTACTGTAAGCTTTTGTAGTTCTAATGTTTCTTAGAAGCTAACCTTATATATACTTTTTTTGTTGGGCTCCAATGTGCTAAAAATGTTAGTGCTAAAGATAGGCTAGGCCAACCAGAATTTGCTTTCTAGGATTTCTCTAATAATAAAAAAATATGCAAACTAAGCAATAATTTTGGAAAACCACATTAGGATTTAACATGAGCATGATAAAAAGAATATTAGTAAGTAGAGTCTAATTTATGTTAAAATGTAAAAAATTATGATATACTATTTAAAGAAAAGCATGCTACAATCTCTAAAAAAAATAACAGGAACATGCAACTTATTACATCTTTAATTTTTTTCTTAATGTTGTCTTATTTGTTGATATCTGTTTGCACAAAACCTAAAAAAATCTTAAGATGGACAATGCTATTACTCCCTCACTCCCAGTGTAATTTTTTAGTATCCTCTTTTTGGTTTTCTTAATTTAGCAAAAACCTTTTTACTAATTTACCATATCATGTTTTCATGCATAATGATGTTTAGAACTTTGTGCTTGCAACAAATTACAATGATGCAGTCAACTATCCACTGGATACATGACGATGAAACTGTCTAATATACTTTCACATGTACAGTTCTTATTTTTTATATTATTTAATTAATATGCAATTACATAAGCATATCAATGTCATGCTTACATAGTTAATCATGCCAAAAACTTTCACATTTGTGTGTTATAAATATTGAATGACATACATCTACCTACAAGTATAATTTCAATGTTGGTCTATATATAATAGTATTACATCAGTACATCAATATCACATATTTTATTAAAATTCATATGCATGGTCTTAAATTCAACAATTAATCATACATTGGACATAAACATATGCTATTTACATTAGAGTGCCTACATCCAATTAGAATATAAATTACCATAAAAATTGTTATGAATAAATACAGTAATTAATCATAAATAAAAATTATGATTTGATTTTATCTATATATTTGTGAATGTTGAAATGATAAAAATTGAAGCATTTATTGTAACTAAATGAAAGTGCAATAAAGCTAACATAAGAAGACATTTTGAGCTACATAGTAACATAGAAAATAAAAAAACAATTTGAAGAAATGACGTATATTGGATGGGAAAGTTTCATTTCAAGGTATTAAGAAGATACATTGCAACATCTATTATCAAATCATGAAAAAAATCTAAATGATAAAGCATGCAAGAAACCTTGAAAATAAAAAAATTAAAAGAAATATTAATGAATACTATGTTGTGTGGAGCTAATCAATATGAGCCCAACAGTATTTGTTTCACCACAATGTAAACTTGTTTGAATATTTTGCTGGGGAAAACTCATCACGACATGTTTGACAACATTTTTTGCTTTTGGTCGGATGTCATTTGTAATAATTGCAAATTATCAAAGTAAATTAGGATAAACAAAAATACATTATTAATTTAATATTAATTAAATATATATTAATACTAAAATAAGATAAATTGAAGAAATGTAATATAAAAAAGTGATGTAAAGGTTACTAAATATGTTATTTTTTTTAATATAACAAAATTACTAAAAAATTTAAGAAATAAGATAAAATTTTAAATAAAAGTTATATTCCAAGATATTAAGGACTTTGTGTGTATCATCATCAATTATTACGTCAAAAACTAATATAAAAATGAATACCTATTTTAATGGAACAAGTTAAGTGGAGCCCAACGATGTCTCTTCATCTAAATCTACACTCTTTTGAAAATCTAAAAAATTACTAAAATAAATAGGCATAAAAATCATGAATTATTATTTGAACATTGAGTAATTACATATTAAAACTAATATGTGATAAACTAAAGTAATGTAATGTTAGAAAGTAAAAGTGAAGTAGATAACACAAGTAATGAGATTAAGAGTTACATGCAGTAAAACCAAATAATGGTTATGTAAATGTCATACTTAGAGAAAATTAGAATTATAGAGAGATATAGCTAAATCAAAGGAAAAGCTATAAAAATATGAGATTAATTATATGACAATTTTACACTTTAAGAATAAATTGTCTTGTAAACCAACTAAAGCCATATAGAATGAAATATATAAAATAGTGAAATAAAAAAATATTCAAATTGCGTATATATTTTGATAAAATTTGTCAAAATTATCTATTGACATTTATTTTATCTCGATATTAGACCTCCTTTAGAATTTTAGTGAATTATCAGTTTAAGTACAAATAATAATAAATCATCATTTTTAATATTAATTGTATATATATATATAAGCTAAAATAAGATAAATTGAAGCAAAGTGGCAAAATCAGATAAATGACATATATAATTATCATGAGAATTGATTTGGAGTTACATAATAAGATAACTAAATTAAAGCAAAAACTTTGTACAAATGTCAATTTTTTTTGAGAAAATTAAATTGCAAGATATTAAAGAGACTGTGTGCAATTTGCTGGATGGTTAAGTCTATCACAAATGAAAATGTGTCATAATGTGTGCCAAAGTAATAGATCATCAAAAATTTAAACATATAGATATGAATATTAGAAGGATTTAGTTCATTGTGATGACTCCAAATGATGGTTACTTGACATCAATTAAGCCAAATTTTTAATTAAAACTTATTAATATAAAAAATAAACACAAAAATAAATACTATTTTTATTTTAACTAAATATTTATTAAATCATAAATAAGTTAAACACAAGTAATCTAATAGATGAAAACTAAAGCAATATGTTTTCAAATATAGAAATGAAACAGAATTGGATGGGGCCGTTTGAGACAAGTCGAACAACTTTTTTTATTTTGATTGAACATCATTGGAATCATGATGAATTAATGAGTTAAATAAATCAAAATGTAAATAAATATTATTCTAATATGAAATAAATATATATTAAAATTAAAATGAAATAAAGGTCAAGATACAAATGGGAAATGAAATAAAAATAAAATCTTTAAGAAAAAAGATAAATTGTACTAGAAATTTTCAATCAAAGAAACATGAAACTAAAGTAAAAGTTTTGATAAAATAAGATAAATAGTAGAGGAAAGTTTGAAGATACAAACGGGATTGAGTGTAACACTCGTAATCATTAGATACAAATCAAAATATCTTTCATGACCTTTAAAAACATGAAAATAAGACATTTAGAAAGATATAAAATGTATAGCTGAATAGAGAACATCAAAAAGAGTAATAAAACATTTATTTCATCTTGATTAGACTTCATTTCTAAATTTTATGAAATATATAAATAAAAAACTTAGAAAAATTTCTTATTAATGTTAGGTAAAGATATTTAGAATTAAATAAGATAAATAAAAAATGTAATATGATTATTAAAATTTATGTAAAAGTTATACAAGAGAAAGTTTTTTGTAGAATAATGACATTACTAAATCAAAGAAAAAATTAGAAAAAAATGGGGCAATTTGTATGAAAAAGTTTCTCTCCAAAATATATAAAAAATTAATTAGTTAATATTACGAATACATATATTAAACTCGAATTACGATAAATTTATGAAGCATAATACAACAAATCAAAGTGATGTAAAGGATACCTAAGAAAAACTTAAATTTACATAGTAAATTATACAAGAAAGTTACATTGTAAGATACTTTGAAGATATTGGGTAATATCCCTTTCATAAAATTTAGTAAGCATAAAAATCTTGGAAAAACTACAAAAATAATAAAAAACTAAATATGAAAATAATTAAATTAAATCATTAAACTAAATATTACTAAATTAGGCCTCTATTGAATCTCATTTGGAATTAATAAAAATAATTAAAGTAAATGTATAAATAACAAAAAAAATTAATATTAAGAAAAAAATATATTAAAGTTAAAATGTGTGAATTGAAGAAATGTAATTTAGCTTTTTCAAAGCATCGTAACGATCGTGCTAGTGGAGATTTAAAGTGACATAGTAATCTGACAAATGTAAGTAAAATATTCAAGATCAATTGTACAAGTTTACTACATTTAAAGTTACTAAGTAAATCAAGTGTAAAATCTTGATCAACAAATCAAATATAGATTGAAATGTGACTTATACCAAAAAAAGTTCCTACAAAATAAAATTTTAAAAAAGTATAGAAATTAAATATTTTATAATGTAGATCTCATTAAGAAAAGTCCAACGGCCATAATTTTGCCTCAATTGGTTCTAATTTTTAACTACTAAGAATTTCTAAAATAGGTATAAATATTATTTTAATATTAAGTAAATATATATTAAAGCAAAAATTAAATTAAATGAAGCCATAAAATGCAACCAAGTCTAGGGGAAGTAAAGGTTAAAAGGGAGGAGATTTAGAGTTTCGTAATAATATAATCAAATCAAGAAAAAATGATTTAAGAAATAAGCTAAATTGTTTATGTATGTTCCATTCTTAGACATAATGTACATTAAAGGAAACTTCTCAAACATCAAATAAGATATTAATGAAAATATCTCATAAAATGTGCCAAAGTTATACAAAATAATATTTTTAATGTATAAAATAATATATATGATTGTGTATAAGTCTTTGAGATGGTTCATCTTACTTTAATTTTTTTCATGATCTAAAATAAATTAGAATTATAGTGAATTACAAAATTAAATTTTCCAAAATAACAATAAATAATTATTCTTAATATTACATAATGATATATTACTACTAAAATGTGATTAATTAAAGAAATGTAATACAACCAAATAAAAGTGTTGTAATGCTCTTACTAGAGGAGAATTAGACTTAGATATCAATTTAAAAAATTTAAATAAAAGTAATTTGGAAAACAACAAAAATAATAAAAAACTAAATATGAAAATAATTAAATTAAATCATTAAACAAAAAATTACTAAATTTTGCCTCTATTGAATCTCATTTGGAATGAATACAAATGATTAAAGTAAATGTATAAATAATAAAAAATTAATATTAAGAAAAATATATATTAAAGTTAATATGTGTGAATTGAAGAAATGTAATTTATCTTTTTCAAAGCTTTGTAACGATCACACTAGTGGAGATTTAGAGTGACATAGTAATCTAACAAATATAAGTAAAAAAATTCAAATAAATGAGTTCAATTGTACAAGATTATTGCATTTAAAGTTACTAAGTAAATCAAGTGTAAAAACCTTGATCATCAAATCAAATATAGATTGAAATGTGACTTAAACAAAACAAAGTTCCTACAAAATAAAATTTTAAAAAGGCATAGAAATAAAATATTTTATGATGTAGATCTCATTAAGAAAAGTCAAATGGCCATAATTTTTCCTCAATTGGTTCAAATTTTTAACTACTAAGAATTTCTAAAATTGGTATAAATATAATTTTAATATTAAGCAAAAATATATTAAAGCCAAAATTAAATTACATGAAGGCATAAAATGCAACCAAGTATAAGGGAAGTAAGGTTAAAAGGGAGGAGATTTAGAGTTTCGTAATAATATAAGCAAATGAAAGAAAAATGATTTAAGAAATAAGATAAACTGTTTAAGTATGTTCCATTCTAAGACATAATGTACATCAAAGGTAACTTCTCAAACATCAAATAAGATATGAATGAAAATTTCTCATAAAATGAGCAAAAGTTATACAAAATAATGTTTTTAATAGATAAAATAATATATATGATTGTGTATAAGTCTTTGAGATGGTTTATCTAACTTTAATTTCTTCATGATCTAAAATAAATTAGAATTATAGTGAATTACAAAATTAAATTGTCAAAAATAACAATAAATCAATATTATTAATATTATATAATGATATATTAATGCCACATTGTGATTAATTAAAGAAATGTAATATAACTAAATAAAAGTATTGTAATGTTCACACTAGAGGAGAATTAGACTTTGATATCAATTTAACAAAATTAAATAAAAATAATTTGAAAAACTACAAAAATAATAAAAAATAAATATGAAAATAATTAAATTAAATCATAAAAAAATTACTAAATTATACTTCTATAGAATCTCAATTGGAATTAATATAAATATTTAAAGTAAATGTGTAAATAATAAAAAAAATAATATTAAGAAAAATATATATTAATGTTAAAATGTGTGAATTGAAGAAATGTAATTTATCTTTTTCAAAGCATTGTAACGGGTCGCACTAGTGGAGATTTAGAGTGAAATAGTAATCTAACAAATGCAAGTAAAAAGTCAAATAAATGAGATCAATTGTACAAGATTATTGCATTTAAAGTTACTAAGTAAATCAAGTGTAAAAACCTTGATCGTCAAATCAAATATAGTTTGGAATGTGACTTCAACAAAACAAAGTTTCTACAAAATAAAATTTTAAAAATGTATAGAAATTAAATATTTTATAATGTAGATCTCATTGAGAAAAGTCCAACGGCCATAATTTTGCCTCAATTGGTTCTAATTTTTAACTACTAAGAATTTCTAAAATAGGTATAAATATAATTTTAATCTTAAGTAAATATATATTAATGCCAAAATTAGATTAAATGATGCCATAAAAAGAAACCAAGTAAAAGGGAAGTAAAGGTTAAAAGGAAGCAGATTTAGAGTTTCATAATAATATAAGCAAGTCAAAGAAAAATGATTTAAGAAATAAGATAAATTGTTTAAGTATGTTCCATTCTAAGACATAATGTACATCAAAGGTAACTTCTCAAACATCAAATAAGATATGAATGAAAATATCTCATAAATGTGCCAAAGTTATACAAAATTATATTTTTAATGGATAAAGTAAAATATATGATTGTGTATAAGTCTTTGAGATGGTTCATCTGACTTTAATTTTTTCATGATCTAAAATAAATTAGAATTATAGTAAATTACAAAATTAAATTGTCAAAAATAATAGTAAATAATAATTATTAATATTATATAATGATATATTAATGCTACATTGTGATTAATTAAAGAAATGTAATACAAACAAATAAAAGTATTGTAATGTTCACACAAGAGGAGAATTAGACCTTGATATCAATTTAACAAAATTAAATAAAAGTAATTTGAATAAAGGGATATATTATAAAATAGTCGCAACATTCTGCGCATGAAAAGTTTTGTGAAGCAGTACATTTTTTCTTCATGCCATCAATTAAATAAAATGTATCATATGAATCATAAGGTTTTGCTCACTATATAAAACCTACAGCCTAATAAACTAAATATATTATGCATTAAAAATGACGGACTATATGAGCAATTTGTTTTATGTTAAGCACTTCACATGCCAGAAATTTGCCTAAAGCATGGAATAAATTGACTTTTGTGTAATATACAATTAAAATAAGTGCATTGAAACTAAGTTTTCACATCGCCTATAATGCTCTTAATATAAGGGCTTATTAAGTTGAACTAAATGTACCACATATACAACTAGAATGAAATGCTTTGAAATCATTTTTTTAATTGACCTATCACACTCTCAAACTTCAACTTTATTCACTTGAACTAAATGCATTGCTTAGCAATTAATAATAAGCCATATTTTATATGCAATTTTAGTCATTTTTGATATTTTATAATTAAAGAATTTAGAACAAACATTTTTTAATATTTAATATGTTATATTAATAAGCTAAGAACCATCTTTGAATAAATTTTATTTGCAAGCAAAAGAATGATGAGTTGTGTTGGAAATATTTTGAAAGGGCTTTTTCTCACACACTCAAATTTACTCTTTTTGTTTTGCTTTCTAGAATTTTTTTGTAGGACATACATTCTCAATCCTTTTAGACATGACTCTTAAAGGTAAAATTTTAAGCTATGCATAAGCTTCTTGCTTGGTATGTGATTCATTCATACTAAAACATGCTAATAAAACCAATGAGTCATGATTAAACTCTTCAACACATTTAATGACAATTTTTTGATGCATCATCTAAAACAATTAAAGAAAACTTATTAGCAAAACATAGAGTCATTCCATTTTTAGTTTAGTAGAAAGTTGTTTAGGGGTTTAATATAACTAATATATTTTTAGACTTGAAGAAAAGCATAACAATAATTAACCATTCATATGACAAAAAATATATTAATGATCTATTGAAATGACATGCATATAAAAAAACTCAAGAAAGAAATATATAATGACAACTAACATTAACATAGAAATAGAAGATGCATCAAACTTGATATTGTTAAAGGTATATAGAAGATGTATATCATATTTCATCAAGTTTTATTCTTTTAAATTAGATACGTGGAGGAAAAAAGCATCTATCTTAAGTTCTAAAACTTTTCATTACAGAGTTTTGTTCCATGATAATGTGATTTCTTCTAAGATTAAATTACAATTGAACAAAATAAGTCCTTAATTTTTATTTAGATCAACTTTGTAACAATTTTTTGGATGAAAAAGGCCTTATAATAGGATGTTATGCATTTGTGCTACACTATGCCTTGATCTACACTATTATAATTTTTTGTCATGGTTAATCTTAAATAATTCGTAGGAAATTCTTTCGACATTATCAAGGTAAATATACAATGATTGTTCTTTAAAAAAATGTGATTTTCCAAGGATATTGTAGTTAATATGAAATCATGAGTGCACCATGCCTTGATGTTGAAAACTAAGTTGAAAATTATCCAAGCTTTAAGTAATTTTTTGAAACAAGACTAAGAGTACATATAATTTTTAATTTATAAAAATTGATCCCAAAGGTTAATCATTAATTTTGGTTACACTCACGAGTATCCCTACAAAGGGAAGGAAACTTATGAGCATAAAATTGAAGAGAATGATGACAATCTCAACTTATTGCATCTGTTAAGGTTTATGACTTTACTTTCTCTGTATGAACCTTTGGGCATCAATTAAGATTAGGGACATCAATTTATAGCACTAGGTGAGTAATGAATTATCATTTAGAGAAGGGCTTGAACTTAAGGCGCTATTAAGTTTTTTGCTGAATCATCTTTATGATTGAGAGAACACTTGAATATTGCCATGAGAAAGTTGTTGGTCTTAACCAAGATAAGGCTCAAACCACGGGTTGACATTTTTATGCTCATAGTGCTTAAGCTAAAAAAACTAGATAAAGTTATAAGTCTTAGAGTGACCTAAGAGGGATCATGGTAAAATTGTAATGGCAAGTGTTAGCTTAATTGGTTATTGGCTAATAATAAATCAAGAATCGAGTAAGCAATGGTAAGTATCTTTAAGCCATTTAGAACATCGAAAAACTATAATGTAACTATAAACGATAACTAAGTTTTAAGAAAATCTTAAGATACCAACAATAAGTATTTTAAGATATAGAAGGACTCCTAAGGTAATAGTAGATAGGCTAATTAAGGTTTTGTGGAAACCTTTATTGCTTGTATAGGTTGGTTAAGGCATAAATGAAACACTAGAAACCTTAAACAAGTGGGTTTTGACTTTCAAAAATCTAAAAATATCTTAAATAGGTTTATTAGTAGGCTTACCACATGGTTAGATTGTAGGTATGTTTATTTGAGTCCTAAGTTAAGTTGGGGTTATGTGGCAACACCTATAATATATTAGAGCTAAGGAATAAGAAGCTTTTAGCTAACCTTAATGTAAAAGATGGAGGTGCCTAAAATGGTTTTGAAAGGAGTCTAACTCATTCCCAACTTTAGCAAAAACTTAAAAATAGCATAATAAAGGACACAGAAAAGAGATGCTCAATGGGAATTATGTGTTGTTGCTACAGTTAGGAAGCATAAGATTGTAAATTAAGGTAATTGAGAGATCAAACTCCTAGAGGACAATGAAGTGCTATATTGTTTAGGACATCGTGAAGGACATTATATGCACCACACAAATTAGGACATCCTTAAGGACTATGGATGTGCCAAAATTTTTTTAGTACTCTCATAGAATTATGGATGTGCATATTTATATGATGGTGTTGTGCCTCAAACTATTAGTTTGTTATTAGACACAAGAACTACAACTTTAGTAAATCTTGTTGTTCCTAGGATTCGAAATGCCCGTATATTTTTTTTAATAACTGAGGTTCTTTATTTTGTGTAAGAATTGTATTTTTACTATTTGTCATCTCAGTTATGTTTGTCTCAACATGGTAAGGTAAAGAGATTGGTTTCATTTGGGGTGATAGACCATGTGCATGATGATTAGATTGGGAGATCTCTAACCCCATTCATAACATCAAGGAATGAGTGTTGAAAGTGTCTAGTTATGTAAATTATTTGGAGATGGCATAAGAATTTAGTTTAGATTCCAACACATTCATAGGAATATTAGGTTCATGGCCATTTAGGCTGGTAGATTGGGTCATAGAATTATATTATCTTGTTATATTATTTTAATAATTTTCCCATAAGTATTACATAATTTTTGTATTGTATTTTTTTAGTAGAGGATAATAAGGGGTCATAGAATAATGAGCATATACTTTTGTAGGTAATGCTCATGTCTAAGTAGACCTCAAGGTACTACAACCAATTAAGGCTAAGACACAATAAAAGATGGCAAAGTCTAGAGTGGAATGGTTATTGGAAGACTTTATTGCTTTAAGCCCAATTGCCTTTGTGGGTGTTGCTGGCCAAACAATAAAATATGATTAATTAGCCCATGTTTTTTTTACCCAAGATAAGAGGTAGGTCACAATTGTAGTTACAATCTTTAATGTAGAGGCCGCAACATGGTCATGAGGTTAGCACCAAACCATGTTCAAAGATCCTGATAATCACGTGATTCATTAGAAAAACATTGAGGATAAATTTTAAGAGTTTTATGTTGCGAAGAATACTAATGCTAAGATTTAAAGACAGGCTACATATCTTAATCAGTGGTACATGATAACAGCTTATACTACCTCCAAATTCATAAACTTTACATGATATGAAAGAGAACATTTTCCATTAAAGGAACATGGATATGAGCTTTTCATGGAGGAACTGTAACCTTCTTTGGAGAAGCACATGGTAATAAATGAATTTTCTTTGTATCAGGATTTTGTAAAAGTAACCAATATAGTTGAGTGGGGAAGCTCTAATGTTATGATGGTAAGATATTGAGGTATTTTTATTCTTTTGGGAAAAAACGTCGTTATGTTCCTTGGCAAAATGAGGCATAGGAGACTTTACAATATTGATTAGACTATACTTGTTCCAACACTATTAAGTGAGATACAAATAAAGCAAACTAAATGGTTAACAGACTGTGTCACTAGTGTTCAAATAGATCTGGTGGTTCTTGTTATTTCAAGGAGTGATTTTCTTGTCTTTTTAAATTTCAGCCATAAAAAATATTATGTAATGACTTATAAAGGCCTTACTTTTTTAGGTGAAGCTTTAAGGGATTAGTCAATGATATATGCACTCAAATTTAATGACTTATATGGTCATATTTTGTGGAGTTACTTTTGTTTTCCTTCATGATACTATGGCTTAACTTTCTTTTTTTCTTGTGCTATATTGGAAGTGGATTGAAGTCAACAAAAAATATCTATAATCAACACTGATGGTGAAGGCACCTTCAAATGATGAGGTTCAAGTTTGGATTGGGGTTTAAAGAAAAAATAATTTTTTTGTTGGAATGTTAAGAATGAGCTTATCCAAACCCAACATTTAGGTTGAAATTGTCTCAAAGTATCATTAAGATGACTCAACATAGCTTGGTGATAGATTGCTAAGAAATTCACTTTTCCTACTATGGTGCAAAACTCAATTAGCATAGTCTTCTTTGTAATAAAATGGTAGATTCTCATTCCTTTTGCAATACAAACTTTAGATTTACTATATAGAAGTTGTTTACTATGGCTAAAAAAGGAAGATGCATAGAATGAAACTTTAACATGTATGATACATTGAATACTCATAGTTATCAAAATGATTTGTTAAAATTGTTGTTTGAGGACAAAGTTGTGTTTCGTATTGACCTAGTGATAAGAACTATGCTATTGCCAAACAGTATTTTGGGATGGCCCTAATCGAGTGATAGGAACAAAGGTGTTGAACTTAACAAACATATGGTTTTCTAGGGCCTATGTTTCTCAACATATATATGTGAATCACCAAGATTGTAAAATAGTGGCATGCTAGAATTGATAACCTATTAAAAGATATATGACTCGTTAGATCAAAATTGAGGTGCTATAACATTCTTCAAGATAGATCTTTGACGAAGATAACAACACATCAATTTAAGAGGTGGATCTACCCAAGAAAAAATGCACATATGATACAAATATTATGAGTTTGTAGCCATATTATTTATGAATCTTATTAACATAATTTTGAGTCATACCTTGATTGTTTTATCATTGTATAAATCAATTACATTTTGGGTATTGTTGGAGTGAAGCTCATCATAAAAAGAATCTTTAGACTACTTTTGAGTTGCTTAGGAGCAAGTAGTTATGTGTAGAATGTACTTAGTGCACTTTGTGTTGGATCAAATACCATTCCATGGCCATGTTGTTAATGTTGAGGGAGTTTCAATAGAACACAAAATGGTTCATGCAATTTCTAAGTGGAAAAGAATGGTAATAAAGTAAAAAAATCCATTTTTGATAGGTCTTTTATAGTGCAACAACAAGTTTGTGTCTAACTTAATGTTTCATGCATACTTTACGTAACTAACAAAGTTGGTGTAGCTTTCCCCAAATAAGATCAATGTGAGCAAAGGTTCTAAGAGCTTAACATCAAGTTGCATAGGACTTAAAATGATGTTGGGTAGCACATCACATTTGCTTGGTTGTAGTTCATTGGTACAAATGTTTAGTCGTAGCCATTGACCCCGATTTGTTATGCACACATGAACTCAATTACCAAATGCATGACCTACAATTTATAGTTGTTTTGTTTAGCCTCAACATTTAGAAACATTTTCTGTATCATATATAGGTTGATCTTCATAATGATGATAAATGTCTCAAGATTATGTCTTTATATGTGAAGCTTGACCTTTGACAATGACATTAGTTGGAGCTCATTAATTATTTTTACTTGAACATGAATGACTATAAGGGAAAACAAAATGCAATGATAGATGCTTTGAATAGAAGTTCAGCTCTTAGATTTATGAATGAAGGGTTGACTGAGGAAAGAGTTTGTGATGGATTTTTGTAGAGTTTTGTCTCAGTTGGTATCGTAGTCATTAGTGGCTCTAATTAGTACTCTTCACATTCATGCTAGTTGGATGGATTTTTTTTGCGATTCTTCAATGGAAACTCTCACCATTATGCGGAGGGATTTTCATACTTTATTGAATATTGGTAGATTTTTGTGATGAGGCACACCAATTTGACCTAAAAGCATATGAGTTGTATTCCATAACATTGATAGTTTAGAGAGATTGTTAAGAAAGTCACTTGATAAAAAGGTTAGCTTTTCACCTTTGTGAGAATAAGATGTAAATAAACAATAACAGAAACATTTTGTAGAGAGGTTTAAAGATACATTTAGTCTACTATATTTAAAACATCATGATTTATAAGCAAGAAAAGAAAACAATTAGAAGCCCAGCAATTTGCTTTATAATTTTTCAGTACCTTGAAGTCTATGGGGCAAAATCGCAATGTCCTTTGTATAATGTTTTAAAGGGCTAGAAAGGCTTTGATGTGATTTTGGTGATTGTGTATCTATAAAATAAATGAACATAATGTCAGATTAATAGGAAGAAGGATTAAACTAGTAAATTGGCAAAGGTATTTGCCTAGTAGATTGTTAGACTATGTAGATTTCCTATGATCATCACTTTTGATAGATAAATAACATTCAAAAAAAATTCTAAAATTATTTCCAACAAAATTTTGGAATAACCCTTGAATTTAGTGAAACTTATTCTCCTTAGACAAATGATCAATTTTTGGGACGATTTAGAATATAGAGGACCTTATAAGCTAATGTATGTGATCATATTCTAGAAATTGGTACCGGTGGCTGCTATTGTTTGAATGTTTTCACCATAATAACTATCAATTGGTGATGGACATGGAATCATATGCTTTTTTTTATGGGTGGCATTGTAGATCATGGTTGCACATGGGAAGGATGATCCTAGGAAGATGTTATTGAGAAGAACATTAAGGAGTTTTTACAACTACAAGATAGGTTGTGTAGTTTAGGAACACCAAAAAAAGTACTTTGATGGAAAGCACAGGATAATTTTATTTGCTAATGGACTTTCAATATTCTTTGGTGTTAGTTCAATGTATAGATTGATCACTTTTGGAAATGCTTCAATGTTACAAATAAGTATATTTAATGGTACAAAATTATAAATAGGTTGGCATCAACAAAACACTAGCTTTTGTTGTTACAATAATTGGTAATGATTAATGATGTCTTCCACATCTTTAATTTGAAGAGATATGTCCAAAACCTAGTGTGTTTGCAATAATAAGTAATAGAAATTTTTCAAATGTAGAAAGTTGAGTCTTCTTAGGAGGTTACCAACATTGTAATGGAATAATTTTGAGGAATGAGTGACTTCTTGGGAATTACATAGTGAGCACTTTGCAAATGGCCAGAGCTATTTAATAGATTTGTAGTCCTATTTGGGAGTTACACCACTTAGTTATTTCGTATGTTTCTATGATCTAAGTTTAAGGATTATCAAGGTTATGCCCTATCCTTAAAATTTCCTATTAAAAATAGAATGTTTTGTTATTTACGAAAATTAAAAACGTTTACAATTTTGTAAGGCTTGATATATTTATAAGTATACAATTTAAACTAAATTATTCAATTTTAAATGGTCATATTGTGAGAGTAGCATTAGACCATGCATATCTTTAGCCATAAAATGTATATCATTTCCATTTAATGCATGAAGATGTGATTGGAGAGCCAATTAAAGATGTCTGACAAAAATCATTTAAGTTATAACTTAAGTAAATTATTTTTATGGCACATGTTTTACAATTGGGTTGAACTAGTTATAAGTGATCAAGAAGTGGCTTTTGATGTCCTTGAAATAGGCTTGCTAATAGTTTAATAGCAAATATTGAGATGTAGAGGCAGAAACATTGCCATCAATAGTATGGAGGACGAATAACAACCTTGACGAAGAGGAAGCACAATTTTGTTGCTAAAGTCCATTACTGATACAACATATGATGAACCTTAGGCTATGTAAGAAAATTTAATGTCACATTTAAGTTTAAAAATTTTGCACTTTGTTATAAAAACTTGCTTTAATTTTTAGCTTTTCCAAAGTAACTTAAGACAAGACACATGAATGGAACCTTAGCTAGGTAAAGGATGATATGAATTTTCTCCATAACTTAACGCTTGTTTGAACAAAAAATCATGACTTGATAAAGTATATCATAGATTCCATCATGACTGAATGTTTTACTTTTGCTACATAAATAAAGAAAATTGAGATCTGTCTTATATTTTATAACATGTTCTTGATGTAATCTTTACCTTGCTAATGCACAATAAGGTGGATAGTTATTCTCTCAAAAATTTTGTTATTTTGAACACCATTCTTGAATTAAAAACTTGAAATTATAAAGTCATTGTTTGAAAAATGTTTTAAATAAAATATTAAAAAATAATAAAATTTTCTATTTAATTTTTTTAAATAATATATTTTTTTAGAAAAATAACTTTAAAATTTTAATTCATATATTTTTTTAATTAAATATTATTAAAAAAATCATAAATACAATATCTCTAAAGAAAAGTAAATAAAAAAATAATTTTTAGGTGAATTGACCTCACCCATGGCTACAACCACTCCCGTTCAAGATGACCAGATTCCATAATCAAAAGAATTCTCCTTAGCCATAGGAGGCAGAGGTAACCTTTACAAACCACACCCTTTTATAACAATAGGTAGGAGTTCATCAACACAATTTCAATTATAAAAGGTTACAATATTAAAGCATGAACAAAATAATAATTAATCTTAATATTTTATTACTCATTTGTAAAAGCATGCATGACACAAGTCTATGGAATATGATATTAGAATATGAGTGCAGATATGAAAAAGTTTGAAAAAACCTAAAAGGCATAAGTTTGAAATATTAAATTAAAAATATTTAACATTATGTGTTAACGTTTTTAAGAAACATGGAATGAACAATGAAGTTCCACTAACACAAACATTTTTAAAAAGCCAAAAAAGTAAATAAAAAAATTAATTTTAAATAAGTCAATAATAAGATGTGTAATCAAAGAAAATGTTGAAGTAAGAAAGAGGAAAAATTAGTCATAAACAAGGCTCAAATAAAGGCATGAAAATTAAAATATGATTTTAAATTTTCCTTTTTTTTGTTCTAATAAATCATGTGCAAATGTTAAATGGTCTACTCTTAAGTTCTTAATGTTGTCCCTATTTACATTAGAAAAGCTTTAATAAATTAAAAATTTTCTTAGTGGCTGGAATGGTCATCAAAAATAGCCATTAATATTAGAGTTATAAACAAATGAAACAGGCCTTCTAGAATACTAATTATGATCTGGAACAGCGATAGCCACATTATCTGCTCAAAAAAAAGTGCTACTCGTTGAGAAATCTAAATAAAGGGTCGAGATGTATCCTGATGCATTAGAGCATTATTCATAAAGGTGTAGATGATCTTAGCCATCCTATCCCATTTTATAGATGAATGGCTAGATGATATGCACTGTTCATAAATGTGAAGATGATCTTAACCATTTGATCATGTTTTATGGGTAGATGGTAAGATAAAAAATATTATTCAAATTGGTAGAATTGATCTCATTCCTTTAATCAGTCCTACTAGATAATGATTAGATGAAATCTAATACAAACAGAAGTAGCTTTTTGACTTATAAAAGCACATGGAGATGATTTTTACTATCTCATTGCAAACTCATACATGATGTTTGGCATTTATAATACTTGCTTTTAGCATATAGGTTAGCCAAAGACAAATATGAGCTTGTTAAGGATTTAAATTGTTAATGAAATGGTAAAAAGAATCAGATATTGTTACAAGCAAATCTATATTTCAAAATCAATTTATATGAAGGAATAAAAAAATAACATTTGCTCAAAGTTCATATTTTTTTAATAAATCTCTAGGTTTTACTCACCATTAATTGCTTCCTTAATTTCCAACAAATCATCTAAGGGCTTGACATGTACGAACATTTATATCACGCAAAGTTCCAACTTAAATTCTTTCAAATTCTATATCTAGAATTCATAACTTAAACAATTACAAAAAACATGTTCACTTTCCTCACATGTCACTATTAGTTCAACAATGTTCACATGACTTTTATGACACACAAATAGATTCATATTTCTTTTATCAACAACTAAACAATCAAAGAACAAGACCAACATTATCAAGTTAGTCATGGTAACAAATAAAAAGCATCATAGTCTTGATACTCTCATCCTCTTAAAATCCTTTTATGTATGCAAAAAGTTTTTATTTATGCTACATATTAAAATATGAACTATCCAATTTCCACAACTACATAATAAATAAATCTACCTTAGCTACTAACAAAACGAATTTATAATGTTAAAAATAAGAACCACTCATATTTTGCAAGTTAGTGATATGAAAACTTACAAGGCAAGACTTGTCTTTGTAAGTCTTAATTATAGAAACACAACAAATATAGCAACTTAAGCTTTAAATTTTTGGAACCCAAACAATCATGTGTTCAATTATGGCAATGTTTTTTGTGGGAAACTAAAAAATATATTTTTTTTAAACATGTCCTCTAAGGAATCAATTCATAGTTATCACAGTTTCAATAACTGAATTTCCTAATTAGACGATCATATAAATATGTTCATACCTAGCACAACAATAGCATACAACTTTGGATTTAGCATCAAAATGAAAAGTATGCAAATTAACAATATTTATTACCACATTGTTATATTATGCAGCATGTTTATGCATATGTGTAATATAACAAAGTCTATTATCATTGAACTATACATCTGAATATTTTATTCAAATTTTTTGAGTCAAACGAAATGTAACATTAGAATTTAAATGAACAATAGTATTGTGTCAATTTATATGAGTAAAAAATGGAGCATGTAAACCTACATATGAAAGAGGATAAGAGTAAGGCAAAGGCACACATGAAGGTATACTAGACAAATTTTCTTTCCAATAACTTAACACTTTTTATATCAACAAAATTTTATTTTACTTTTTCTTTCAAAATACTATTTTGTTTTCTTAAAAGCATATTTCACATCTCAAGGAATCAATACAAAAATTTTTCAAAATTAAATACGTATCACATCCTACAAATTTATTTTCTAAAGTACTTAAATCATAAACATGTATAACTAAGTTACTTTGAAGCTATTAAATTTTAACTTTATACCCATTGCTTTATCCTTTTAATAAGTAAACAAAATATACTTATTTTTTATTTTCACTTGAAGTTTAGCACACATCCTAATAAATTTCTTATGCTTAACTATATGCTCACTAAAAGAAGTGGATAATTTATCATCATTAAAATTATAATTATTTTTATCAGTGAAGGAAAAATCCTCTGCACCTTGAGAAGAAGAGACTTCTTCTAAGGTGCATAAAATTTGTCTCTTCTTTTTTTGTATTTGTATTTATATTTTCGTTTCTTATTTGCTTCTTAAATTCAATATGAAGCACAGCCAATTTGTCCTGTCAATTCTTTAATTCTTGCATCGCCTATAAATAAGTCTTTAGATGACAAATGTTGATTCCAATTTATTGAAGAGAAGCAAAAAAAAAAGTAATTCATTCTATTAGCATATCTTTACTTTAAACTTCTAGATTGTACACAAAATTTTTTTCAAGCAAAAAAAAACTTTTAAAATAATAGTAAAATTCAACATTAAAATTTTAAATAAATGCCTTACATTTATTTTTTTCACAAAGAAAAATTTTGACTAACAAATATCAGTGGATCCATGATCTTAACAATGTTGTCGCAATTCAATACACAAAGGAAACGAAAAAAATAGGATATTCTCATAGAAATTTTCTAGTGTGATGTAACTTGTCTCTAATATCACTTGATCTAATCTGTGCTAGACTAATCCACACGATGGGGTGCGTTGTGCTTTTAAAAATTTTATTATCTTTAAAATGTTTCATAAATTAAAATTCGATAATTGTAAAATTATTTTTGTAATAATTTTTATTTGAAAATATTAAAATAAAATAAAACCTTAATTATTTTAACATATTTTTATTAGAAAAATTTTTGCTTTATAAAAATAATTTTATAGATTTCTTATATATATATTTTAATGAAATATTATTAAATTAAAAAATATCATAAATTATGTAATAACAAAGAAAATAAAAATAGTAATAGATTTTTTGGTGATTTGTCCTAGCCCATACCCACATCTGCAATTAATCAATCGAATTAAGATTCCATTATCAAATCTACTGTTTTTTGTCATAGGAGAGAGGTACACTTTACAAACTACTTTCATTTATCAAGTAGGCTGGGTTTCACCAAGACAATTTTAACTATAAAAGCTTACAATATCAAAGCATAATATAAAGAAACAATTAATCACAACGTCTCACTTTTCATTTGAAAAAAGTTTTTCTCGTGCAAGTTTATGGATTACGATGCTGGAATATGTGTGCAAATACGAAACGGTTGAAATAATCTTAAGGACATAGTTTTGAAATATTAAATCCAAAGTATTTACTAATATGCATTAACATTTCTAATAAAAATGGAATCAACAAATAGCTTGTATTAATATGTCTTTTCAAAAAATTAATTGTAAAAATGTCACTATTATGATGTGTAATAGAAGTAAATTCTTAAGTGAGAAAGAGAAACAAAATAGTTACAAAGATAAGTTCAACAAAGAAGTAAAAATTGTATGGCAATTTTCTTTTTCCCTCTTTGCCTTCCAAAAAATAGTAATGTAACCAATAAAATAATCTATTCTCCAACTCCTAAGGCACATCAATTTATATTACAATATTTTAGATTTAATTGGAATTTCTTTCTATATTTAAAATACCACCCAAAATAGTCATTAAGATTTCAATGTCATAAACAAGGACAATCTACCTTTGAAAAATAAAATTATGAGCAAGCACAATAATTTTCAACTATTATGGACTGACAAAACAAGATCTACTAAATTAGAATGTTGAATAAGGATATAATCGTGATGTGCAACAGCACTATTAACAAAGATAGAGACCATCGCAACCATTTGATCGAGTTTAATAGAGGGATGTCTACAAGATATGTAGTTTTGAAAATTGTAAAGAAGATCTTTGCCATTTTACCATGTTTTATGGATGGATGTTGAGATGAAAATTATTTTTCAGAAACTCTAAACTAATCTCATCCATTTTATTCAAACTTGATAGGTGAACAATTAAATGTAATCTACATTTCAAAATAGTGGATGCATTTCTAACCATTCGATTATTAAAATTCACTATCAGATAGAAATAGTTTACTCTTGTTTAGAAGCAAATAAGGTTGAATTTTAGTCCCACATCATAATGTTATATATGATGTTTGATTCTTATAAAACTTTCTCAAAGAATATAGGTAAGCTAAAAGCAGCTACATATCCCATTGTGCACATAAGAGGTAATAAACCAAGTCACATACAAGTCTCCATACGGGTTCAATTTAACTTGATCCAACAACTTAACACTTTGACATTGCCTGACTCATTAAGCCAAAAATCATGCAAAACATATTTCCTTAATTTAACCTAAGCAACAAACTCTTCGAGTGAGACTTCAGCCTGGCCTAAGTCAGTTCACATGGTTTGCTTACCCACAACTCGTGCTAATTTCATAACAGTTTGGGCTACTTGGCCAAAGCTACGAGCATAGTTGTGCTTCACTTTTTAAGCCAAATTTTGTTTTCTTTTTAAGGACGTGTTTTATATGTTTATTAGTTTTATTATATTTTAAAACAATTTATTACTATTAAAATAAAAAAATATTTTTACAACTACTAAAATAATATGTAAGAAATCAATAATAATGTAAGTGAATTAATGATGTTCTACAACCTAAATATGCTATAAATAAACTAGTGATAGGATAAATAATCAAGCTAATCTTTGTTTTTTAGATGGACTTTATATAGTTACTTACTCCACAAACAATTTGCTTAATGGCTACTTGATATGCCATTTAAGCCATAGCTAGACCATTATCACCAACACTACTTAACATTGCTTCACCCCTGGTTTGGTCAATGAGATATCTAGTCAAATCATTCCAACTGACTGATCTTGTAAGAGCTTTAGATGTATGACCTAAATGAAACTCAAGAAAAGTATTAGAGAAACTAACACATTGATTTTTTTGCCATCAAACAAGTGGTGCCATGACAATGGGTAGAATTGTTCCTTAAAAAAAATTGATCTAAGATGAGCTTATTAATTCTAAAAATAAATTATAACGTATTGAAATTAATTTTTTAAGTATTAATCATATTAACATTTCAATAGTACTTAAGATGAAGTTGTGACTTACCATAGAATGTTATGGATTAAGCTAAAAATAATTTGATCCATGCTATAATAAATTTTCTATTGCGATTAAGATATTGATGAGTAAATTCTTTAAAATTTGTCATAATAAATATGCAATCATGTTTTTATAAAAAACTAACATTTATCATTGATGTTGCAGTTTACACTAAGCCATGAGAAAACTGTGACATGACCATAAACATCCTATTGAGGAAACTTAGTAAAAATATGAAACAATGTATTCGAATGTTTCTATGAACATATGAAAATTAAATTCAAGTGGTTGAACCAATATGGGGAAGAGAGAATTATTGCTGAAAGTAAAGTCTTGATACTACGTGGTTAGGCTCTACAAAGGGCTTTTAATGAAGCAATTCTTAGATCAATACTTCTTAATGTCTAAATAGAGGTGATTGAATTAGATTCTACTATAGCAATTACTATAGTGAGCTTATTGCTTTTATCTATAGAAAACAATAGTTTCTACCATTTTTTTATCACATATTGTTATGGTATGATGTCCTTCAAACTATTTCACATAAAGTGCTAAGGAAACAGTGATATAGACTAGATCTTTATTCACTTGCTGTTGTTTGATTTTTTTAGGATAAGGGAATGTTCCTTCCCAAACCACTTATAATATGTATTGATTTTTTTCTTTAAGTTGAGTATGACGTAAGCTTTGAATATTAATTTATCAAGGAACCAAAAGATGGTTTACTTGGTATAATAATGAGGGGAATGCCTATATCTATGAAAGATTGGATATTTCTTTCATGAATAGTGATGATGTGCAAGCCTTCTTCAGTATTACGACACATCTATCATATATTGGCTTCAATTGCTACCTACTACAATACAATTTAGATAATCCTTTTGGGTAAAATTGATAAAGGACCATAGTCTGAAAACATCTTGTTATTGTTTTTAGTATCAACTACTAGTGTTTTGTATGTAACATGGCGAATTGCTGCTAAAGGAAACCCTATAAATAACTTATCCTCTAAATTTAACGAAACTGTATCAATATTGAAGAAACTGTGTGAAGCTAAACTTTGTAATATCCTTAGTAAGTATGACCAGTTGGAATACAAAATCAAAGAACTTTAACTTAAGGAATTTGTGATTGACAATTAAGTTAGAACATAATCTTTTGGTACAACTTATTTCTTCCTATAAAATTTTATGGCTTTAGAAGGAATGTGATGGTAACAATATGCCAAGCTTCAATAGAACACACTTGAAGAATAGAGCACATGATTTTTTTAAGAAATAAGTACTTCTATGTCCAACAGCAACTATATCGATCAATTTGAAAATGAAAGTAGAGAATTGGTGGCTTTCCAAACTAAGATCAAAGACATTCTTATTTAATTTGTTTTGCTAGACATGTCTAACTAGCTGCAATAGGAGCCTCCTATACCCTTTCAATCCTTAAAAATTATTAATAGAGATAAAGTGGCCACACTTGTGGCTCTAACAATGATGATGAGAGTAGAAGTCTAGCATTATACATATATAGAAATAAATCACATATTGTAGATGGCATCTCTACTAAATTTGTTAATTATTATTAAGAACCTCACAAAGGTGGATATCATCATTGGTATGAAATCATTCTTTGAAGATAGCAATATGCCTAAATGTTACAAATACATGTTGGTCATTCTTATCGAAAAATTTGAAGGAAATATAAACATTTTAGGCTCATTAACCTTTCAAATATGATTTACGAAGTGGTGACAAAAATTATGGTGGGTAGACCAAAGATTGTGCTTCCAGATATTACTGCGAAGAAAAATGTCTTTTGTACTAAGCCATTCTATATCTATAAATATGTTCTTAACACATGACATGGTTACCTCTATGCTCATTTGTACTTCCAAAGAAGGTCAACTACAAATTTCTGATAGACGTGTTAAAGAATTTGTTGTTCAAAATTTACTTGTTGTGATTGGGCAAATGCTTGTCTCATTGCATCGAGACTTCAGATTATTTTTAATAGTATCCATCTATAGTGGATTGAAGTAACCAAGGGCCATAGGTAAGGATGTCTACTTTTACTACACCTTTTTTATTTTGTTTGAGTATCTCCCAATCCTTATTCGATACCAACATAAGGATGGTGCCACATTGGGTTCAACATTGGACCATCCTTCCTTATGATAACAAACCTTCTATATGTTGATGAGATCAAGGTTGATGCATCAGCAACTTGTGTCATAAAGAGGAGCATTTAGGATATTGTGCAGTAGTATGAGCTACACTTAGGTTAAGTGATGAATCCTAAAGAATCCCTTATATTATATAAGAAGGTGATGGGAATTAAGTAAAGAAAGATGATAAAAGGTAATTAAATATGTGTTAAGCTCTCTATTTGAAATATCCATGCATACCAATTATAGTAGCTAAACTATAGAAAGAATATTACAATTTCACTATTAATTGTGTTGAAAACTATGTCAAGATGGATGGTAATGTCACTATCGATGGCAAGTCATATTGTCATGATGAACTTAGCCTTAGTTAGTATCCTTTTGTATTATATACTCACTCATTAATTAAGAGTGCCGCTATTATAGGGTTGGAAAAATTATTACACCATTACTTTTGGAGTAGGTCAAATGTTTATAACATAATACATTAAGCTAACTAGAACATAGTACCTCTTCCTAAGAAGTGTGAGAGACAAATAATTAGGAGTTTTTAAACCTGATAGTTTGCATTGATTACAAGTTACTATAGGTAGCATATGCTTAAAGAAGTCTATTTATGGCTTGAATCCTTTAGGTTGAAGTACTTTATGTTAAAAATTATTTTTATGTCTTATGGTGCATCATTCACAAGTAAGTTAATCATTCTTAGTTGACCATTAGTTTTGCATACTTCTTATTGCTTCGTAGTTAACCTATTTTTACGTGATGTGGACCATCTAATGGTTGTAAAGGAGTTGTTTAAGAAGCATGGTGTGTAGTATCACAAAAAAATATAGAGTTTATTTGAACATAGTCTAGCAAATTGATTCTATAGTCCCCTTAGGCTAAAGAAAATAGGACTACGTCATACTTCTAATTAGGGTGAGGATACAATGCTATGCTCTATGACCATTTGAAATACCATGCATACAAGCTAAAATTCTACTACGAAGGTCATCGCACTGATTTAGAAAGTATGGATGTAACTTTGAGTTAACATCTCCTTGTGGTGATTAATGTTAAATCTTCTTTTCACTTGCTCTTGGATTTATATAAAATGGGCAAATATATTAGAGCTTTAATAGTGGGGTTAAAATGGGAGCTTCACATGTGACAGTTTCAAGATTAATAAGGTGAATGGCAAGGTTGTTTCTCTGTTAACTGAGCTTCTTAATAAGATGTATGTGCATGTGTTGGTGGCAACTGCTTCTCATATCACTACGTTTTCTACTTTGGCAATATTTCACATTTGGCTTAACTAGAATTTCCAAGCACAAATAGGTAAGGTTTTTAGTTCAGCTCCACTCCAATGAAATATTTGAATTGCTACTACTAATATTACTACCTTTTTCAACTCTCCAACTTCAGCTAATAGGAGCTTCAGCATCCTTAATAAGCTATTTGTTACCTCTTATTGTACTCCTCCTTTAATGGGTTGAGCTAAAATCAATTTTCATGTAGTTACAAAATATAATCTCTTTGTTGGAATAGGCATTATCATTTAAGATGAAATGAGTAAGTGTATTGCTACTATAGGAAAAACTTTTGTTTTAAGTCCAACATTTACCTTGTAGACTATTGCCATTCTTAAAGTAATGGAATGCCTCTGAATGCTACATTGTAATGTCTAGGTAGTGGTGATTGAGTTGGACTCTAGTATAGCATTTACTATAGTGAACTAGTTGCTTTTGTCTAAAGAGAATAGAAGTTCCTACGATAGTGCTATTGCATATGTTCAGTATATGTAGTCTTCAAATTGTCTACCAAAAGTGCCAAGGCACCATTGCTACGAATTGGGTCACTCGTTATGCTTCTTTTCTACGATGTTATTCAGAACATGGGAATTCTCCTTCCCAAAGTACTTCAATATTGACTTTTTACCAATTTTATGTTTGCTTTCTTTATGGAGAGCATGATGTAGACTTCAAACATTTCATTATCAAGGAACTTATAGGTATAGATGTATAGGGACATATGAACATGATGGATGAGTGAAGTGAATGTAGGGGATGGCATCATATATATGGAAGGTGACGTATAGTTTGTTGGTCAATGACATTGGGAACTGATGGAAGCGAGGGGATGGTGATGGATGAAGATGACTTTGGCAAAGTTTGTTTCTTACTAATGTAAGTAGGTCTCTAAGAGGGCAATTTGGGCGTATCAAAGTTATGTTCTAGTTCAAAAAAATATTGAAATAAACCTGGAATTAAAAAATCCTTTGTGAACATAATGAGGTGCAATGATCTATGATGGGAACTAAATCCTATAAGATTGCAAAAGATATAAAAGGTAGTGTGGTTCAATTATCCCCATCATAAATGGCTAATGATGTCATTAAGAATCAATTTTCTAATACTTTTGAGACGAATAAGCTCTAAATGAATAATAAAAAAACCTAGCATTGTCCTTGTAGTCAAAATACTAGCAAACATTGTTGATAGAATATAGAGAAGTGCATAGAGGAATGTAAGGGTATAAGTGTAGGAGTCATTGTTAGAAAGGCTTACTATGTCTTGAATGTGTTTGGGGATGACAAAGGTGCTTTTGGGGGGGTTTTGAGGTGCATTAATGATGGAATTACTTAAGGAATTAGGGACACATTGCAAAGAGAAAAAACTTATTTCATCAAATAGTGAACTCGATTGGAATAAACATATTGTATTATATTTCTACTCATACGAGAAGTCTACATGTCCCAAAGGTTTCGATGTAGGTGATTTGTGGCTATACATAGGGTTCATGTAAAAAATGCTATAGTGGTCATGGAAGATAATTCTCAAAATAACAAAGTTGAATGACTTAACATATTTAAATTTAACTTTGAGGAGGTGCTTAAAAGAATGAGAATGAACATTATTAATTTGAAATTTATGGGAAGTCTACTTCATTAACTACTCATAGGGACCAACAAATTGACATGTTAACATGTTGGCACCAAAGAATACCTCCTTCATAATTAAAGATGAAATACATGTATTGAATGACATATGCGAATGATAAAGTCACTACCACTACTTCAACCTCATGGGTAGAGTGTATGGAGAACATTTGTCATTTCCAGGATATACAAAATACTATATCGTAGTTGTGGCCATATTTAGAGTAGTTTTGACCCTATACTTGATAGATTGGAGTTTCTATCTATACTTATATTAAATTGTAGATAGAGAATGTGTAGTTGGAAGGAGCATGGTTGGTTACTAGCCTTACATTAAGTTAAGATATATAGACACCTGAATTTAAAGACAATCTATAGCGATTATTTTTGCTCCAATATGGATAATTTTTGCTATGCTCTCACTTATGTATTGAGACATGAAAATTCTTTATACATTATCAAAGCTGTAAGGGATCATCCTTTGACAGATGGTTATAAATAGATATACAAAGGTCACTCTTTACAATGGTATGTATTACAATGGACTTTCCAAATTTCTTAAAGTGGTAATGTTTACTGGGTCATTCTTTTTCAGTTGTTTGAGAATGAGAGATTGTCCAGTATTTTCTTGAAGTGTAGCATGGTAGAACATGCTTTTACATTATGAACACTTAGTGAATCGATACTAACTACTGTTATAGCTGAGAGCTCTCATACTTTAAGTATAACACCTAATTAGAATAAAATGAAGGGTATATTTTGATACGGGTGCACGCAGAGGATCATTTTGAGAAGAGACAAGGATTTGGTCCTTGGATGGTTGTTTAGCTAACAAAAAGGAGACTAATTGTAGTAACACAATCGGGAAGAATTATAGTAGGAAAAAGTATATGTAGGCAGGAGGTAAGAAAACAAAAAAAAATTAAGATATCATGTAGGTAATGCAGAGAGGTAGGTCATTTACTAAGTAGGAATGGTACATTGTATGTACATTCAAGCCCAATTGGCTATAAAAGAAGGAGAAGTAGGGAGAAGTTCTACCTATTGCTAATAAAAGACATAATCCATTAAGTAGCATGGGAGTGGAGGAAGGTCTTATTAATTGCTCACATAGTTTTAGAATTAGCGAAAGCATGTGTAATTCTCATGCAATTAAAGTCCATCTATTCAAGTGGTCCTACTTGGTGCCTATGAAAAGCGCAAAGGTATTGTTGAATGATTTTTGTCCTGGTAAGGAAAACAAAAATGTATAAAGAGTGAGGGAACTTCTTAGTAATTTTGAAAATAAAAAAGCAAATAATGTGACAAGACAAGTGAATATTGAATTGGACAAAAAAATAGAGTAATTATTTAACTTATCCAAGAAATTCCGATGCTGACCATATGTTTAAGTTATTACTAAGATCACTAGGAAAGCGTATTTGGGATTGCTCATCATTTTAGCTTGATATGAATAAAGGATACTACGAGTGTGTTAGTTAGGGACAAAGCACTTGTTTGTATTATTTTTTTGGCATATGTTGCATGAAGCTTACAAGTCAAATTTTGGATGTAATTGGTTCCTTGCATTGGGACTACTTTTAGATTATAGAGTAAACTAGGTTCAAGCATGGCAACAATTGCGATAAAGGCAAAGAAAGATAGCTTTTATGCTAGTGTTAGACATGTAATAAGAAGGAACTACAATTTTATGTGTTATACACAATGGAGTTGTTTTAGAGAAACTATAAGCTATTATCGATTTCATACTTTTTGCTTAGCATTTTTGCTAAGAAATGGACAATCGAATTTGTTGGCTATTGTTATGTAGACTTATGTGAACACTTCGCGTATAGCTACAACCTAACATTACCTTAGAGTCTCAAAAAATTAGTTATTAAAAGAACTATTATGCAAAAATAGAGTTTTTTTGGATCATTCTGCTGTAACAAATTCCAACTATATGTTATGGTTTGTTGGCGTTGAGAAAAAATTCATATGGTGGACTTATATGAATTTTGTTATATTACTTATAAGGACAAGTCTTCCAATGTTAATCTGTCCTTGTGCATATATAAGAAAATGCAATGGGCATGTTATCATGAGGTTTAGCATCAATTGGGACTTGTCATTTCTTAGTGCAAAGTAATTAGCACTCAAGTAAAACATTGGCATAGTAAACTTGCCTATTATTATATTAATTTTAGCATATGGAAGGTGATTGGTTGAGTGAAAGTTCTACAAAATATGTTGAATCTATTATATGAAAGTTTTGCTTTTGCATATTTAGCTATAATAGATAATATAGTTTCAATCTTGGCGGCTTTGTTTTCTCAACATCAATTAATGGGAACCTTGAATCAAGAATGTATGGATCAACCACTCTAGATTGTAATATTGGCAATCAACAAATAATTTCTCAAAGATTTGGGTGGCGACAAATAAAGTAGTATTCAAAAATTGCACAGTGGTGAGCACCCCTCACCTCTTGACTTTAGAATCTTTTTGAGGTGTTTCTAAATGGTGACCTGTTAGCCATGGGGTAATATTAGGGGGAAAGCTTTGTCTAAAGGTCAAGTGAAGAAAATTTAGCCATTATTACTTTGCAGGAAACCCTCATTTATTGCATTTGGACTCACTGTTGTGTATGATAACAAGTAAAATGTTTTCTAAAATGCTACAACATGTTTAGGTGCTAGAACTCCTATTTTTAGTGTGGATTTGGAATTATTTGCAATAAGATACAAGGATAGGAGCAACTATGTATATAAAATAATAGTAGATGTAAATAATCTTTTCAAAATTTACTAGAACATTCTCAAAAAAAGAATGATTAGGTACTCCAATATACCTGGTAGGTGTGACCTAATTAAAGTCAAGATGTGGCCTTATTATGCTATGGCTATTGGTGACTACTACATTGATTGGTTTTCAATGTACCATTTTATTATTGATATGATAGGATGCATCTCTTGTTGTGTTTGCTTGATATAGGTGGGTGCATATAGTTACCTAGGTTTCTATCTTATTAAGATAAGCTTTAAGAACTTAGGTCTAGAATGCTTGTCATATCAAAATTGTGTGATAAATTTCATGAATTTCCTTAATTTTATGCATTATTCTAAAATTGCTATGCCTCTAAAATATATATTTGGCAATGTAAGGTGTTTAGTATGGAGAACCATTACTTAGGGCAATGTATTTTTACTAATAAATTATTATTTCATTTTTGGCATAGGATATCTAGGAGCTTCGACTTAAATGTACCTACGAAGCACTTAACTAAGTTGGTACATAATCTTTCAAAAAAATGATTGCTTCCTATCAAATAGCCATGGCTTTAGAAGAAGCATGGTGGTGATGGCATGCTAAACTTAATTGGTGCACCCTTGGAGATCAAAGCAATTGTCTTTTCTAAGTGATAGATACGTCTTCTTCAAGGTGTAATTATATCCACAAACTTCAAAGTGTCATTAGGGAACTAGTGGCCTCCAAATTAAGTAAATATATATTAATATTAAGTAAATATATATTAAAGATGAATTATGATATATTAAAGTAAAATAAGATATCCAAATTAAGGTGATGTAAGACTCACATGATAGAAGATTTACAATTAGAAATTAATGTAAACTAACAAAACAAAACTTTCATGAAATGTGATAAATTATAGAGAAATGTTGTACACCAACATACAACGGTGATCTAGTACAACATCCTTAATCATTAAATTAGGTACAAATTATAGTACCACAAATTCATGCCAAAACTTAGAATAAATAGGTAATCAGGAAGAGATCATTTAGATGAGACCACTGGTATTTTTTTCATCTCCAATGGAGCTTATTTGAAATTATGAGCTAAAAAATATAATTAATTAAATATATATTCATGCTAAAATGAAATAAATTGAATAAAACTATTATAAGAAATAGAAGTATTGAAGAGGTCACATTATAAGAGAATAAGATTTTCATAGTTATATAACCAAATATACAAAACATTTTTAAACGATGAGAAAATTTTAAGTGAAAATTACATTCCAAGTTACAAAGGACATTACGATAAATTGCTACTATTACCAAATTTTCATACGAATTAAATTGCCAAGTAATGCATGCCAAAATAATAAAAAATAAAAATACTTAAAAATAAAGAAATGAATAGTAAATTTGGTAGAGCTTGTCGAGGTGAGACTAAAGATCTTTGTTTATCTCAATAAGACCACTTTTAGAATTACAATTAATTACTAAATTAATTAATCGTAAATATTAGTAATCTATTATTTAAATACCAAGTAAACTTATTTTAATACATAAATGAGATAAATTGTAGTAATATAATTAAACTTTTAAGTGACATAAAAATTATAAGAGTGCTGAATTAGTGTTTAATAGTAATATAACCAAATAAAAACTAATCTTAAAAAATAAGATAAAATTTTATGAGAAAGGTACTTTCCTAGATACTAAAGAGATATAGTGTAGCATCCTTAACAAAAACTAAGGAACAAATAATAAAAACACATAAAAAGTGCCAAAACCAAAGAAATAAAAAATATTACAAAATATAAAATTAATATTTACTTGGATAAAACTCATCAAGACATGTCAACAATGTTTTTTTCATCTTGCTAAGAACTAATTTGGAATAACTATGAATTAATAGCATAAGCAAATGTAAAAAATTGTTTTGAGTAATATCTAAAAATGTGTTAAATCTATAATTATTTCAATTAAAATAATGTAATGTAAGCAAATCAACTGCATGTAACTATAATAAGAGAGGAGAATTATAGTTTTCTATAAATATAAGAAAACGAATGTGAAAATATTAAAAAAATGAGGTAAATAATAGAAAAATTTCATTCCAAGCTCGTAAGAAAATCCTATGCAACATTTTAGATTATAAAATTCGGTGCAAAATGAATGTCTAATAAGGCTTTCATAGTCTTTTGAAAATTAAATATTAAAAATATATAAATAAATATTTAATTGTATAGAGCTTATCAAGATTAGTGCGATGACATTTGTTTTATGTTAATCAGACCATGTTCAAAGTTATTGCAAATTACGAAGGCAAATAACAATAGAAATAAATTATTATTTAATATTTAATCAAATATACAATTCATCTAAAGTGAGAAAATGGAAGAAATGTAATATAACCAAATCAAGGAGATGTGTCCATCACATGAGAGTAGAATTAGGGTTTTATAGTAATATAACCAATTAAAAATTAGAAAATTTTCAAGAAAAGAATCGAATTGTAATGGACAAAGTTGAGATGCAGAGTAACAATATTGATTATTAAATCAGGTGTAAATTGAAAGGTTTGATTAAGCATACTAAGAGCCTTCTAAATAAAATAGTTAATGACATAGAAATAAATATTTAACTAATGGCACATATCCAGATGACTCAAAAGATATTTACTTCATCTCAATTAGGCATCATTTGAAATTGTTACCAATTACTTCAACAAAAATACATAAATAACAACAAAATAGTATTTCAATATTATTTAGAAAAACTCAAAGAAGTAATGATATAAATTATTTAACATAATATAACTAAACATAAAAAAGGTAATGGTCATATGAGATGTGATTTGGAGTTTTATTAAAACAAAACTTTTAATAAAATGAGATAAATTGTGTAAGAAAACTTGCATTTGAATATACTAAGGAGATCGAGACAAACATACTCAATATTAAAAATAGATATGAATGAAAATGTCACATAAATGTTTCCAAAACCTTTAAAAATAAAATACTAAATAATTTAACAATGAATACTTATCTGAATAAGGCATGACTAGATGCGTTCAATAACATTTATTTCATCTCAATGAAATCAAGTTTTGAATTCATACAAACGCCAAAGTAAAAAAAGCATAAATTAAATAAGCTATTATTTTATTATCAAGAAATAAGATATAACCAAATCAAAGCAATGTAATTGTCACACAATTGATGATCCAGAGTTACATCGTAATATAACCAATTTAGAACAAAATGGTGGAAAACATGAGATAAGTTTTTCTTAAAAGTAGAATTCGAATGCACTAAAAAGACAGTAAAATATTTGATTATTAGATCCAGTCCAAATTAAAATATTTTCTTAAATATGTTTAAACATTGAAAACCATTTACTTTAAATTAAAAAATGAATATTTATTTATATAGATATTATTGAGATAACTGTAATGACATTATTTAGCATGAATTAGTTCTTATTTAAAATTACTTTAAATTAATCAATTAAATTAGCATAAGTAATAATTAATTAATTTTTATTATTTAGTTAATATTTATTAAAGTTTAATGAGATAAATGAAATGTATCAAATTCTAAGTAATGGTAAGGTCATATGATAGAAGATTTAGTTATATGCTAATACAACCAAATCAAAGAGAAAAATGTAAGATGTGAGATAAATAATCCAAGAAAGTTACCCTCCAAGATACTAATAAGATTTTGTATTATATCCTCTATGATTAATTCTAGTGTGAATTCAAATATCTAGTGAAAAAGTAAAATCTTAAAATAAAATATTTAAAAATATTAAAAATAAATATTCAATTTGATATTACTCTTCGATATTTATATAAAAGAATTTTTTTTCTTGATGTGACATTATTTACAAAAATTATGAATTACTATATTAAATGACCATAAGCATCAATGAATTATTATTTTAATATTGAAAAAATATTTAATAATATTGAATAGTGAAAAATTTAAACAATCTATTATTGCCCAATCAATGTGATACAAAGGTCACAAAAGAGGATAATTAGTGTTTCATATTAAAATAAACAAATGAAAGAGAAACATTTAAAAAAATCATATGAATTATGTAAGAAAATTGCTTCGAACATGCAAGGAGATTAAGTCTAACTTGTTCAATTGCTCAACTAGATAAGAACCAATATTTATTTTTAAAACATTTCAATAAACATAAAATAAAATTTTAAAAATATAAAAATAAACATGTATTGGGATAAATCTCACCAAGAAGAGTATGTCTATTTCATCATGACCAAATCTTGCTTAGAATTTCCATTTAATTAACTTTGTAAATAACTTTAAATATTAATAAGCTATTATTTTAAAATTAAGAGAATATATATTGAAACTAAAATGATAGAAATTGATATAACATAACATAATAAAATAAGAAAATAAATGTCATAATAGAGGAGAATTAAAGTTTATTAGCAATGTAAGGAAATAAAAGGTGAAAACTTTTAAAAAATTAGAGAAATTATATAAGAAAACGACATTTTGTGATGCAAAGAAGATTAAATGCAACATCCTTTATATAAAGTTGGTGTGAATAAAAATGTCTAATGAAGCATGTCAAAATCATAGAAAATAAATATTAAAAAATATTAATATAAACATTCAATTGAATGGAGCTTATCTTGTCCACTATAATGACATTTGTTTCTTCCTCATTGAATCTCATTTGCAACTAATATTAATTTATCTTACTAATTAAAAAACTAATAATAAATTTGTATTTAGTATTAAATGAAGATATAGTAAAAAATAAAAGAGGTAAATTTAAGTAATTTAATATAATAAAATAAATGTAAAGGTCGCATTAGAAGTAATGGTTTCATTATAATATACACAAATTGAATAAAAATGTTAAAGAAAGAAGAAAATATATGTGAGAAAATTGCTTTCCAAATAACATAAAGTATAAGTATATCAATACTGATCATCAAATGAAGTAAAATTCGAAATGGCACATAATTCAAATTCTAGATATTTAAAAATTTAGATATATAAAATAATTTTTAAATGGATAGAGCTATGAAGATAACTCCAATATTATTTATTTTATTTTAGTTAAACCTATTTTAGGATACTACAAATTACTGAGGTAGAAAATGATAAATTAAAATAAACATTTATATTGATGTCAAGAAAAGAATATATATAAAAACTAAAATGACATAATTTGACCAATATATTATAACCAAGTCAATGCGATGTAAGGGTCAAAACAAAGTAAGCTTAGATTAAGATAATATTATAACTTAATTAAAGCAAAAATGCTAAGAAATGAGATAAATTATTTTGAAAAGTGCCATTCAAAGACACTGTTTTGGCCATGTGCGACATCCTTGATAATCAAATAAGGTGCAATCAAAATTTCTCATAAAGCATGCAACAATTATAGAAAATATATATTTTAAAAAATGAAAATGAATATTTAATTAATTATTGCTTGTTGAGAGGAGTCTAATGAAAATATTTCATCTTGTGTGGACCTCATTTTGAATTATTATTAATTACTAAAGTAAATAATAAAGAAATAAAATAAATCACCATTTCAATTAAAAAAAAAATTGAAGGTAAAATTGGATAAATTTAAACAATGTAATATGAATAAATCAAAGAGATTTAAAGGAACATGAGGAGAGAATTATAGCTTCATAATAATATAATTAAATCAAAAGGAAAAACTTGAAGATATTAAGTAAATTTGATGGAAAATTTCCAATCTAAGATACTATAGAGATCAATAATAATATCTTTGATCTTCAATTATGATACAAATCATAACACCACATAAAGCATGCCAAAAAATTAAAGAGAAGATGTTTAATAAAAGAGAAAAAAATATTTAATTGGATAGAGCTTTCCGAGACATGTTCATAGATGTCTACTTGTGTTGATCAGACATTGCTTAGAATTATCAAAAATGAAGGTAAATTATTATATTAATATTAATAAAAATAAAATTTAATATAAAATTAGTTAAATTTAAACAATGAAAAATAATAAAATTGAACTTAAAGGTCGCATGATAGAAGAATTTGTATTCCATAGTATTATAACCAAATCTAAATTAAAACTTTGAAGAAATGAACTAAATATACAAAACTATTACGTTCCAAGATACTAAAAAGATCAAGTGGAATATCCTGGTCGTAGATTAATTTATGTATCACAATTACTCGAAAAGCATGCCAAATTCGTATTTAATAAAATTTTTAAAAAATTAATAAAATAATTTTTAATTAGATAGAGGTTCTCTACATAAATCTAATGACATTTGTTCGTCCTGATTGATTCATGTTGTTAACTACAATGAGTTAAAATTTTAAATGACATATGTTAAAGTTATGAGGAAAAATGAAGAAATGTAATATATACATATAAAAAAATGCAAAGTCAGAAAAGATGATATTTAGAATTACATAGTGATATAAAAAATTCAAAGCAAATAATTTGAAAAAATGATATAAATTTTACAAGAAAGTAGCATTTTAAGATACTATGACGATTGTGTGTAACATCCTCCACCATAAAGTCAGATATGAATCTCATTATCTTATAAAATATATCAAAACAATAGAAAATAAAATATTTAAAGTTATAGATATAGATATATAATTAGATAGAGATCACCAAGTTGAGTGCAATGACATTTCTTTTGTCTCAATTAGAGCATGCTTAGAATTACTACGAACTAATAAAAACAAAAGAAGAAATAATTGAAAATTATTTTCTTAAAATTAAATAAATAAATCTTAAAGCTTAAATTAAATAAACTTTAGGAATATAATATAATCAAAATAGAGTAGTTTAAAGGTTATTGTAAAATTGTTTTAGATTTACACAATAATATAACTAAATCTGTGAAAAACATTTTAAGAAATAAGATTGATTTTAAGAAAGTTGCATTCCATGATGCTATGAAATTGATGATATCATCATTGATCATCAAATTAGTTATGAATCAAAATATTTGTAGTTCATGCATAAACCCTTAAAAATAAATATTTAAAAATTTTAAATAAATATATGATTGGATAGAGCTAGTGGGGAAGAGTCCAATAATGTTTCACTCACCTGTATATAACTTATTTTTTAATTACTATGAATTGAGATAGTAAATATATATTAAAGTTGAAAGCAGATAAATTTAAGTAATTTAATATAGCCAAATTAAAGTGATATAATTTTCATAATAGAAGAGATTTAGAGTTACATAGTGATATACAGAAATCAAAGTAAGAATTTGAATAAATGGGACAAATTGTATGATAAAGTTAAATCACTAAATTATAAGGAAATTAAGTGTGACATATTCAATCATAAAGTTAAGCATTAATAAGAAAGTCTAACAAATTATGTCGAAAGCCAATGAAATAAAATATTTATAATATTAAATTTAATATTTAGTCTAATAAAATTAATTGAGATTAGTCCAACAATTTTTGTTTCATCTCTATTTGACCTCATTTTGAATTACTATAAATAAACTAAATAAGTGTTTATAAATGATAACATATTAATATTTTTAATATTTAATAAATAAATAATAAATCTATAATATCATATATTGAGAAATGTAATGTCATATAAAAGTAGAATTATATTTTTAAATTAATATAACTAAGTCAAGTTAAAATATTTGAAATAAAAGAAGATGATTTGTATAAGAATGTTGCAACCAAGACGCTAAGGAGCTCAAGTATAACACCTTGATCATAAAATCAACTATGAATAAAACATCTCAAAAGTTGGAAAAAACAATTAGGAAATAAAATGTTTAGAAAAAATACTAATATTTAATTTTATATAAATCATTAAGATGTGTCAAATAATGTTTCTTTCATCTTGATCAAATCTTATTAAGAATTACTACATGTTACAAAACTAAACAACTATAGATTGTAATTATTATTATTTTAATATTATTTAAATATATTATAAATTAAAAATTGGAAAAGTTGAATCAATATAATAAAACCAAATCGAAGCAATGCAAAGGCCATATAAGAAACGACTTACTATTGCATAGTATTATAACTAAATCAAAGCAAAGATTTTGGAGAAATGAGATAAACTATATGGAAAAGTTGAATTCCAAATTAATGTTTCAGAGACTCTTATAAAACATGGAAAATATATAAAAATCTAATTTTTTATAATATTGAAATTAATGGTTTCTTGGATAGAGCTCATAAGATAAGTTTGGATGTGTTTATTTCATCCCAAGCAAATATTGCTTCGAATTACCATGAATTACTACTATAAATTACTATAAAAAATAAAAAATTGTTATTTCAATATTAAGTACATATATATTAAACTAAAAATGTTATAAATTAAAAAAACATTACATAACAAAATTAAAGTGTTGTAAAAGTAACACGGGAGATGATTCATACTTACATAGTAATTTAATCAAATAAAACAAAAAACTTTGAATAAAGTAAATTAACTGAATGGGAAAGTTACATTCCATGATACTATGGAGAATAATTATAACTTGATTATCAAATTAAGCACAAATTAAAATACATAGTAAAGCATGCAAAAACTATTGAAAAATAAAATATTTAAAAATATCTAAAATAAATATTTGGTTTTAAATAACTCATGAAGGTGAGTTGAATGACATTTGTTTGGCTTTAATCAGACATTATTTGGAATTTTTGGTATTCACCTGGTAAAAGAAGATAAATAATAATAAATGGTTCCTTTCTTTTTTATCAAACCTTCTTTAAAATGTCCATGAATTAGCGAATTAAGTAACTAAAATTAAGCATAAACTAATCTTTTAATATAATAATTAAATATTATAACTAAAATAAGTTAAGAAAATATAGGAAAATAATAAAAATGTCAAGTTCATAAGAGAAGAGAATAAGTGTATCATAATAAAATAACCAAAAAAAGAGAAAACAATAAAAAATGAGATAAATTATATGAGACAGCTAAATTCCAAGATTCTATAGAGATGGTATTATATTAAAGGATGCATTCATCCATTCTAAAGAGATAGTATAACATTTTTTATCATCAAACTAGGTAGAAATAAGGATATCTCATAAATCATATCCAGATTATAGAAATAAAATATTTAAAAAATAAAAAAATTAACATTTAAATAATTTGTTCCTTTTTTGATTCAATTGTTTTCGTGATAATAAGAATAAGAAATGAATAAAAATTATTGATAAAGGGAAGATTATTATGTAAAAAAAGATGAATAAGAAGAAAAAGTGATAGAAGTAGTAGAAGAATTCGAAAAAGATGAAGAAGAAGAAGAAGATGATGATGATGAAGAGGAAGCATAAGAAGAAGAAGAAGAAGACGAAGAAGATGATGAAGATGAACAAGAACAAGAAGAATAAGAGACAAATCGAACAACATTCATTTCATCTCGATTAAATAAATTAAGTTTAAATATAAATAATGTTTTAAAAATATTAATTATCAAATATTTAAAAAGAAATGAGATACATTTAAGTAATATAATGTCACCAAATTAAATAATCTAAAGGCCACATGGGAAGAGAATAAGTGTTCAACATTAATATTGCCAAACCAAAATGAAAAAATTAGAATTACATAAATTTTATAAAAGAAGTTGTAATTTAGGTTACTAAGGAGATCATGTGTAACATTTCTATGCATTAATTTTAGTATGCATACAAATATCTCATAAATTATGCCAAAACTTTACAATTAAAATTTAAAAAAAATATGAAATTAATATTTAATTAGGTAGAACTCTTCTAAACAAGTTTAAAGACATTTACTTTGCCTCAATTACACATCATTTGGAATTACTTTAAATTCTCAAATAAATAACAATAAATAAAAATATTTTTTTGGTAATTCTAGATAAATATGTATTAAACATAAATTGACATCTATTGATGTAATGCATTATAAAAATGTCAAACTTATTTATAACTCACATAAGAGGAGATTTAGAGTTACATACTAATATAACATAATCAAAGTAAAACATTTGAAAACAAATAAGATAAATTGTAATAAAATGTTGCAATCTAAGATACTAAAGATGATCAAGAGTAATGTCCTTAATTGTCAAATGTAGTTTTCTATTAAAATTTCTTACAAAGCATGTATAAACTCTTAAAAGAAAAATATATGAAAACCTAAAAATGAACATTTAATTAGGTAGCATGCTTTGAGATAAGTCATATGAAACTTGTTTCATTTCCAATTGTCCAACATCAAAAATATGATAAATTACTAAAATAATTAAACTTAAATAATAATAAATTATTATCTTAATATTATGTCAATCTATATAAAGTTGAAATAAGATTAGTTAAAGTAATAAAATATAAAAATTAATTATAGTTATTGAAAGAGTAAATGACTTGAGATTCAAATCTATATAGTAATATGGCAAAGTCAAAGCAAAGAATTTTAAGAAATGGGATAAATTAATAGAATAATAGAATTCCAAGATATCATAGAGATTGAATGCAACCTCCATGATTATCAAATCTGGTATGAATAAAAAGACCTCATAAAACTTACGAAAACCTTAAAAGACAAAATGTTTAAAGATATAAAAATGTGTATTTAATTCAACACAGCAAGTCAAGATGAGTCTAGCGACATTTGTTTCATCTAAGATGAATGTGATTTAGAGTAACAACAAATTATGAAATTATATAAGCATAAATAGTAATAAATTTCTATATTATTTTTAAGTAAATATATATTAAAGTTAAAATGAGAGAAATTGAAGTAATGTAATGTAAACAAATCAATGTGAACTAACGGGAAACAATGGGGAAGAAAAGTTTCATAGTAGTATAACTAAATTAAAGAGAAACTTTTTAAAAACTTAGAAAAATTGTATAGAAAAATTACATTTCAAGAGATCAGGAACATCGTGTCTAACATCCTAAATCATTAAATTGGTTAAAATTTAAAAGTTTATCAAAAAAGTAAAAAACTTTAGATAATAAGATACCTAGAAAAAAATGAATATTGAATTTGATAAAGCTCCTTGACCCTAGACCAATGATGTTTATTTTTTCTCAATCGAACTCTAATTGGAAATATAAAAAATTAACAATATAACTAGACATGAAAGTTTAAAAATAATTAAATTAAAATTAATAAATATATATTAACTAAATTGAGTAAAATTTAAGAAATGTAATGCAAGCACATCAAAGTGATGTGATAGTGACACGACATGACAATTAGAGTGACATATTAACATAAATAAAACAAAAAAAAATTAAAGAAATATGGTGAATTATATAAAAAAGTTGTGTTCCAAAATCGAAGGATGTCAAGTGCAACATTCTTTACCTCAAATTATGTTCAATCAAAATGTCTCGTAAGAAATTTTAAGACTTTAGGAAAAGAAGTTGTTTAAAAACTTATCAAGAAACATTTAATTGGATATGGTTCTTTTAAACAATTATAATAAAATTTATTTTGTCTTAATTACCCACATTTTGAATTATAGAGAGTTAGTGTGAATTATTGAGGTAATTGAACATTTATCATCATAAGCAAATTTATAATAAAACTTAAATTACATAAATTTAAGCAATGCATTACAATCAATTTAAAGTGATATGAGGGCAACATGTGAGGATATTTTAAAGTTTAAATTAAATAAATTTAAATAATGTAGTATAATAAAATTAAAGTGATATGAAAGTTACATGACAGGAGATTTAGAGCTATATGATAATATGACCAAATGAAAGCAAAAACTTTGAAAAAAGTAGCTTACTTACCCTAAAATGTTTCATTCCAAGTACTAAGGAGATTGAATATAATATCATCAATTATCAAATTTGGTATGATTCCAAATTTCTCATAAAGCCTGCCAAAACCATAAAAAATAAAATATTTTAAGTAAAAAAGAATAAACATTTAATTAGATAGAATTAGTTAGGATTTGTCCATTGATCTTTATTCTATATCAAATGGACCTCAATTGTAATTTTGTCAATTACAAAAATAATTAAAAAATAAATAAAAAATAAATTATTATTTTAATGATAAAAATATTTTTTAAAGTAGCAATCAGAAAATGTTACTATTTTGTAAAAAAATCAATGAAATATAATGTAAAAAAATAACATAGTTGAGATGAAATAAACTACTGTAATATAATATGACTAAATCAAAGCAATATAAAAGTCACACAATAGAAGATTTAGAGTGACATTGTAAAATAATTAAATAAAAGCAAAACATTTCAAGAAATGTGACAAATTCTATAACAGGAATGCATTCAAATAATCTAAAAAACTGATGTGAAACATACTCAATCATCAAATTAGATACTTATCAAAATATCAAATAAAGCAAGAAAAAATCCAAGAAAAATAAATTTAAAATATAAAAATTAAATATTTATATGGATAGAGCTTCTCGAAATTTGTCCAACGACATTCATTACATCACGATCAGACCATTTTTCTAATTACTGCGAATTTTCAAATTAAATGAGCTTAAATTAAAAAAATATTATTTTATTATTAAGTTGACATTTATTTAAAAAGAAATATGATAACTTTAAGCAATGTAATGCTACAAAATTAAGTAATTCTAAAGGCTGCATAAGAAGAGAATAAGTGTTCGAAAAAATGTATTGAAAAGGAAGTAAAAATTTTGAAGAATCTGATAAATTGTAAGAAAACATTGTATTCTATGATACTAAGGAGATTTTGTGTTAGATATTAAATTTTTAAATAAAGTGTGAAGCAAAATGTCTCATAAATCATGTCAAAATAAAAAAATATATTTTAAGAAATAAAAATTTAATATTTAATTTGTTAGAGCCCTTGAACAAATGATTAACGTCATTCATTTTCTATAAATCCAACATCATTCGAAATTGCTACAAATTCTAAAGATAAAGAAATATAACTAATAATAATTATATTAAATAATTATATATTGAACCTATAATAAGATATATTGAAGAATGTAATTTAACCAAATCAATGTAATGTGAAAGTCACATGTTATAAAATTTTGAGTTACATAATAATATAACAAAATTAAAGCAAAACATTTGCAGAAATAAGAAATTATACATGAAAATTACATTCCATGATGCTAAGGTGATTATGTCTAACATATTTAATTATCAAACTAAGTTCACATCAAAATGTCTTAAGAAGTATTCCAAAACTTTTAAAAGTAAAATAAATGAAAACATAAAAATTAATTTTTAATTAGACAGCACGCTTTAAGATAAGTCAAACCATTTTTTTCTTTTTTATTAATGTAGTTTCAAAATTATGCCAGCTTACTGAAGTAATTAAACATAAAAAGTAATTAATTATTATATAAATATTACATAAATTTTATAAAATGTTTAAATTAGAGGAATTTAAGTAATTAAATATAAGAAAATAAGAAAGATGCAAAGGTCACACTATTTAAGTTTCAATGTCAGTAATATAATCAAATCAAAGCAAAACATTTTAAGAAATGAGATTAATTAGATGAGAAACTTGCATTTTAGTTTTATGTTGAGAAAGATGCTTCCTTCAATATCAATTTATTTAAGAATTGAAATGTCATCCAAAACTTACAAAAACCTTAAAAGATAAAAAATTTGAAATATAAAAATAAATATTAAATTTGATATGATAAATTGAGGGGAGTCAAGCCACATTTATTTCATCTGTAATAAACTTATGCTGGAATAACTAATAAATATCAATGTATATATGCATAAATAATAACTAATTAATATTTTAATATTAACTAAATATATATATAAGCTAAAAATGAGATAATTTAAGGTATAATTTATGAGAAATATTAGATAATTTAAATCTATAAGAAAGTTGCTTTCTAAGGTAATGAAATTTAAACCTACAAAAAAATAAAATATTTTGAACTCATAAGAATGGATAGTCAATTGGATAGAGCAAGTTAAGATTTGTCCAATGTCATTTGTTTGGTCTCTAGTGAACTCAACTGGGATTAGTACAATTTATTAAAGTAATTAAGAATAAAAAATAACTAATTATTAATTTATTGTTTGGTAACTATATATTGAAGTAGAAACTTGTTAAATTAAAGTACTATTTTGTAAAAAAACAAAGTAAAACATAGAGAAAACTAGAGGATAATTGGAGTTTCATTGTGATAAAACTAAATCAATGTCAAAAATATTAAGAAACCAAATAAATTGTGTAGGAAAGTTTCTTCCAAAATACTCTAGAGATTAAGTGTAACATACTCAAACAACAAAATATTTATAAATCAAAAAATCTTATTAAGCATGTGAAACCAATAGAAAATTAAATAATTGAAAGTGTAGGAAAAATAAAGAATTAAATGTATAGAGCTCATTAAGTCAAGTCTAATGACATTTTATCCTTCTTGATTTGACATTGTTTGGAATTACAAAATATTATAAGATTAATAAATATTAAATAATAATAAATTTTTTTAGTATTATGTAAATAAATATTAAAGAAGAAATTAGATAATTCAAAATACTATAATTTAACCAATAAAAGGTAATATAGAGGTCACACAAGAGAAGATTTATAGTTATTTAGTAATATAACCATATCAAAACAAATAATTTTAATGAATGAGATAATTTGCATAAGAAAGTTAATTAAAACAAATTAAGGGGCTCATGTATATCATCCTCAACATGTAATTTAGATTGTTATCAAAAAATTTATAAAATGTGTCAAAACTATTAAAAATAAAATATTTATTAAATATAAAAATGGAAATTGTTTTTGACAAAACTCATTGAGATGAGCCTAAGGACATTTGTTTCACTCTATCAGACCATGTTTGGAGTTACTAAGAATGACCAAACCAAATAATCAAAAATAATATTGATATATTATTTTAATATGAGATAAACAAAAACTAATGATAAAATAACATATATTGAAGCATTGTAATACAAACTAATAAAAATATTATGAAGGCCACGTGATCAGAGATTTGGATTTGCAACATAATAGAACCGAGTCAATGCAAAATATTTGACAAAATGAGATAATTTATATAGAAAATTTACATTAATAAGCACTAATAAAATTGAGTGTAGCATATATTGTAAGATTAAATTTGGCACAAATAAAAATTTCTCATAAAGCATGTGTTAAAAAAGAAAAATAAAATAAGTATGGTTTAGAAATTATATTTAATTAGCTAGAAGTTGTCAAGAGGAGTCAAATGTTTTTTGTTCATCTCAATCAGTCATAGTTTTCAATTATTGTTAATTACAAAGCTAAATAAGTACAAATAATAATTATTTTTTTAAGTATAAAGAAGTAAATATTAATACTTGAAAGATATAAATTAAAGTAATGTGATATAACCAAATAAAAATTATATGAAAGTTACACAAGAGGAGATTTAGATTTGCACAGTAATAAAACCATATCTAACTGGTGGAATGATCGAGAAATAAGAGATTTGTAATGAAAAGTTCCATTCCAAGTTTTTAAAGAGATTACTTTTAATAACCTCTATGATTAAATAAGGCATGAGCTAAAAAGTCTTATAAAGCATGACAAAATCCTAAAAGGTAAAGCTTCTAAAACTTTTGTCATCACGAGTCCAATGACAATTGTTTAATCATATCCAAACCTTACTTTGGGCTACTATGAGTTAAATTAATAAATTATTATATATAATAATAAATTATTATTTTATGATAAGGATATATATGAGTTTGTGTGTGTGTTTGTGTGTGTGTGTGTTAAAATTTAAATAAAGATAATTTCAAGAAATGTGAAACAACAAAATCAAAATGAAGTTAAAGTGTCACAAATGAAGAATTAGAATTTCGAAGAAATATCACCAATTAAAAAAGTATTTAAAGAAATTAAAAACTTAAATTAGAAAGTTGCCTTACAAACTATTTTAGAGATCATGTGTAACATCCACAATAATCATATGAGGGATAAATAGAAATGTCACGTAAGATGAGCTATTGTAAAAAAATATTTGAAAATATAAAATTTAAATTTAAATTGGCAAAACTATCCTAATCAAGCCCAAAGAAATTTGTTCCATCATGATCGCACCTCGACTGGAAATCCTACAAATTAACATTATAAAGAAAACAAATAAAAATAATTTATTATTGTAGTTTTAAGTAAAGGTATAATAAAGCTTAAATAAAATAAACTAAAGAAAAATTACATAATTAATTTTGGAGTAATATAAATATCAGAAGAAAAAGAAATATAATTTATAGTAATACAATGAAATCAAAGTGAGAAGTTTTAAGAAACAAATGTGATCAATTCAAATCAAAACAAATGGCATTTTGTCTCATTTTGATGAACTTCATTGAATTACATATCCAATTTTTTTTTTCAAAATATTTTATTTTCTTCAGTGTCATGTTTTATAAGGTATTTTTACTTAAGGTTATTTTAAAGATCAAAGATGTTACACTTCAAATGAGCAATGTATTATAGCAAAATAAATGTAATATAAAGGCCATTATTTATGGTAATAAAAGTTTCATAATAATAAAATTAAATCAAATTAAAACATTTGAAGAAATGGGCAAAATTATATGAGAAAATTGACTTGCAAAATACTAAGGAGATCATGTCTAACAACATCAACCATTAAATCAATATTGAATTTAAATTGCTTGTGAAGTGTTTCAAAACTTTAGAAAATAAAAAAAGTAAAAAAATAAAAAGATGCTTGTTTTATCTCAAATTTTCTCACTTCGTATAACTATAATTCACTAAAATTAATAAACTTAAATAATATTTACATGCTATTTTAATATTAATTAAATGTATAATAAAACAAAAAATATTTAAATTGAGTTAATTCATTTTCAATGAAAAAAAAGTGATACAAAGTTCTCATAATAAAAGAATCACTATTTAATAGTAATATAACAATATTAAATTGAAATATTTCAAAAAAATTGGATTATTTGGAAATAAAAGATAAATTCCAAGATATCAAGAATATCGAGTGTAACATCCTCAATCATCACATAAAATATGAATTGAAAGAATTTATTAATTATGCCAATTGTCTTAAAATAAAAATGTTTAAAAAATAAAAAGTTTAAAATTAGATGAAACTCTTGGAGATGAGTGATTAATTCTTGGTTTATGCAAATGATACCTCATTTGGTGTTACCATAAACTACCATAACAAGTAAGAAAAAATAGTAATAAATAATTATTTTAATATACTATAAAAAATATTAATGATTCAGTGATATAAATTATGGTAATTTAATATTCACTAATCGAAGCAATGTGTAGGTCAAATGGTAGAATATTAAACATTATGTGCTAATACAAATAAATAAAAGAAAACAAATTTGAAAAAAGTTTCATCTCAATATTCTTAAGAGATGGTGTGTAACAAACTTTGAATGAAAAGTTTCATCTCAATATTCTTAAGAGATCGAGTGTAACAAACATGATCATAAAATTAGGTAAAAAAGAAAATATCTTTTAAATGATTTTAAAATCTTAGGGAATGTTAAAAATAAAAAATAGTACTTAATTTGAAAAAACTCATTTAGATGAGTTCGATGAACTTTGTTTAGTCAAAAAAGACCCTTGTTTTGAATTACTAAGAATTACCAAAGTGATTATGCTTAAACCATAATAAATTATTATTTAAATATTAAAAGACATATGTTAAAGTATAAAAAAGTACGATTAAAATCCAATATTATTACCAATTCAAGTAGGTATAAAGGTCACACAATAATATAAAAACTGTTTAATAGAATATAAGAAAATAAAAGCAAAAACTTTCAAAATATTAGATAAATAATTTGAAATAATTGCATAGCAACATATTAAGTAAATCAAATGCAAAATCTTTGATAGTAATATCTGGTATGAATCCAATTCCCTAAAAAATGGTACCAAGCCTAATAAAAATTTTAAAAATAAGAAATTAAAATTAGATTACATACAGATCGATGAGATGAGTCAAACAACCATTGTTTATATTTAATTAGAACTTGTTAAGAATTATACAAATTACTAAAATAAGTATGCTTAAATAATAATTAATTATTTTTTATTACTATGTAAATATATATTAAAGTAAAAATGAGATAGAGTAAATCAATATAATATAGCCAAATGAAAGTAATGTAAAGGTCATATGAGATGAAAACACTTGAGGGAATATAATAAATTGTAAGCAAAAGTTGCCACTGAAAATACCAAGCATATGGAGGCCAACATCCTCAATCATAAAATAAGATGTGAATAAAATTGTCATATAAAAATATCAAAAACAAAAAAATATAAAGTCTAAAAACATTAAATAGAATTGTCTAAGTCGAGCTCAACAACATTTATTCTTTGTTGACCAATCCTCATTAAAAATTATAGTAAATTATAGATGTAATTAAACATAAATTGTAAGTATTATTTTAATATTAAGTAAATAAATTTTAAAATTTCATTTTGATATATTGAAGCAATATAATATAACAAAATTATATTAATGTAAAAGTAAGGGAGAGGAGATTTAGAGTTACATATTAATTAAACAAATCAAAGCAACATAATTTATGAAATGTGATAAATTATAAGGGAAACTTACTCTCTAATATACATAGGTGATCTTGTGTAACATCTTTAATCATCAATTAATGTAAAAATTTAAATGTCTGATAATGTATGTCAAATTCTTAGAAAAAGGAACACTTTAAAATATAAAAATTGAGTAAACTAATTGGGTAAAGCTAGAGGAGATGATACTAATGACAATTTGATACGTCTAACTCAGACAAACTCTCAAATTTCTATAACTTAAAAAAATAATTAAACATAAAAATTAGTAAATTATTTTTTTAATGTCAAGTAAATGTATATGGAAGTTAAAATTACCAAAATTAAAGCAAAGCATTATAACTTATTCAAAGTGTTCTAAATATCACACTAGAGGAGAGTAAGATTTTCAAAATATACAAATTAATAAAAATGAGATATTTGAAAAGTAAGATAAGTTATGTAATAAAGTTATGTTCCAAGATACTAAAGAGTTCAAATATAACATCTACTTCTATGAAATTGAATCAAATTTAATTGTCTAGAAATAATTGCCAAAACCATTTAAAAAAAAGTTTAAAAATTTAAACAATAAATCGAAATTAAATAAAACCTATAGAGACATGAAAATTTATTTAGATAAAGCTTCTCAAGACATGTTGAAAATTGTTAGTTTCATCTTGATGAGACTTTACTTAAAATTTCTATTGAATTAACAATTTAAATAAAATTAAATAAAAATAAGTTATCATTTTAATAGCAATATAACATATATTTAAGTTGAAATGAGATAAACTGATATAATTTAAAATAACAAATAAAAGCAATATAAAAGTTACATGAGAGAAGAATTAAATTTTAATGCTAATATATGCAAATCAAAGAAAAAAATTTAAAGAAATTTGATAAATTGTATGATAATGTTGCATCCCAAAATACAAAGGAGATCAACTAAACATTTTTTATTATCAAATAAGGTGCAAATAAAAATGTCTAACGAAGGAAGAGGAAGTCTTAGGAAGTAAAATTTTTAAAAATATGAAAATGAATATTTGATTGGATGGAGGTTTTTTAGTTTAATATAATGGCATTTGTTTCATCTTCATCCAATATTATTCTTATTTTTTCTAATTATCTAATAATTAAAAATAATTTAAAAAAATTTAATATTTTAAGTAAACATATATAAAAAATGTGATAAATTTAATGAATGTGTTATCGCAAAATGAAATTTATTTAATGGCCACATTATAGGAGAATAAGAGTTTCATAGTATATAAATAAACCAAAGCAAAATATTTTAGAAATAAGATAAATTGTATAGATAAGTTATACTCCAAGAGGCTAAAGAGATTTTGTTTAACAATGTGGATCATCATATCATTTGCAAATAAAAATGACTCATAAATCATGTGAAAATCATAGAAATTAAAATATTTAAATGCATATGGCCATATTTAAATTTTTAATGCACATCAAAGTAACTTTAACATTATTTTGTTTTAGTCAAACCTCGTTTACAACTACTGTGAAATACTTATGTAAAAAATGATAAATAATAAAAAATTATAATTTCAATATTAAGTAAGTTTATATAATAGCTAAAATGAAATATATCTAACCAATATATTATAATTTAGTCAATGTGATGTAAATAAGAAAAGATAGTAAGTTTAGAGTAACATGATAATATAACAAAATTGAAGAAAATTGAAAAAGTATGATAAACTATATAAGAATGTTACATTCAAAGATAATAAGTACATCGAGTCTAACATCCTCGAACGTCACATTAGGTATGAATAAAATTGCCTTATAAAATATGAAAAACATTGGAAAATATGAAGTGGCATTTCTTTGGTCTCTATCATAGATCACATGGAATTTCTATGAATTACAAAAATCAAAATAAGAAATAATAGTAAATTATTATTTTAAAATTAGTTAAATAAATTCTAACTCTTAAAAAAGATAAATTGAAGAAATATAATCTTATGAAATTGAGTCAGTTTAATGTTCATGCTAAAATTGATTTATATTTTTATAATAATATAGCCAAATAAAACTAAAAAAAATTTGAAGGATTGTGATAACTTTTTTAGAAAGTTGCATTTGAAGATACTAAGTTAATGGAGTATAACATCAGCAATCATCAAATAAGGTTTGGATCAAAATATCTATAAAGAAACAATAAACCTATAAAAATAAAAATATTTAAAAATATAAAATGAATATATAATTTGATAGAGTTTTTTGAGATGTGTGCAAAGTTTTTTTATTTTTCATAGACTTGTTTTCTAATTATTGTTAATTATAATAATACGTTTAGATAAATAATAAAACATATTATTTTAATATTTGAAAAATATATATTAATGTTGAATGGAGATCAATTTAAGAAATTTAATATAACAAAATCAAAGTGATGTAATATTCAAAGTAGAGGAGATTTAGTGTTACATAGCAATATAATTAAATCAAAGTGAAATATTTGAATAAATTAGATAAATGGTAAGAAAAGTTGCATTACAAAATAATGAGGAGAACAGTTGAAATGCACTTGATCATCATATTTGGTGTACATCAAAAGGTCTAGTAAATCATTTTAAAGCACAATAAAGTATTTAGAAATAAAAAATTTAATGTTTAATTTGATATAGTTTATAAAGATGAGTCTAATGATATTTATTTCATCTCTATTTGTCTTCGTTTTGAATTACTATGAATTACCTAAATTAATATGTATAAATATAAAAAAATTAATACTTTAATATTTAATAATTATATAAAAAATCTAAAACAATATAAATTGAAGCAATGCAATATTACAAAATGAAAATGATATAAAAGCCATATGAGAAGAACTATAGTTAATAAGTAATATAATAAAATCAAGTCAAAGCATTAAAAAAAACATGCATGCGAATTTTACAAAGAAAGAAACTATGAAAATCAGGTGTAACATCGTTAATAGTAAAATAAGCTATGAATTAAAAGGTCTCAAAAGCCATGAAAAACTCAAGAAAATAACATAGTTAAAAAATAAAAAAAGAATATATAATTTGATACAGTTCATCAATACACTTCTAATGATGTTACTTTTGTCTTGATGAAATCACATTTGGAAAAATTTCAATAAAGTAGACTAATTATATTAGAAAGTTACATTATATGATACTATAGAGATTAAGTGTAATACACTACAACATCAAATCAATTACGAATCAAAATATCTCAACAAGCATGATAAAACCATTAAAAAAAATATTTGAGAATATTTTAAATAAATATTTTTTGAAAGAAATAGTTAAGACGAGTCTAATGATGCTTTTTTGCTTTGATGATCCATTTCTTTGAATTATCGTAATTTACAAAAAAAAAAAATTTAAAAAGATTTTAAAAAATATATTTTTAATATAAATAAAATATATATTAAAGCTAAAATATGATAATTCGAAGCAATATAATATAACAAAATCTAAGAAATATAAAGGTCACATGAGAGGAGATTTAAGGTTACAAACTAATATAACCAATTCAAAATAAAAGGTTTGAAAAATAAGATAAATTGCATAAGAAATTTGCATTCCAACCTATAAAATTGATTGACTATAACATCCTCAATTATCAAACTTGGTAAAAGTAAAAACATCTTATTAAACAAGAAAAAACAAAAAATAAATAAAAAATAAAAAGGTTTAAAATAGAGAAATTAATAATAAGTTGGATACATCTCACATGTTTAGTAGAATAACCTTTATTTCACCTTGAACAAAACTCATTTGGAATTACGGTGACATACGAAAGTAAATTGAAATAAATAATAATAAATTATTATGTTAATATTTACTACATATATACATGATGAAATAAAATAAATTCAATTAATGTATTATAACCAAATCAAAGTGATGTGAATGACACTTAAGAAATGACATAGAATATTTGTAAAATTCTTAGTCATCAAATTAGGTGAAGATAAAAATGTTTCTTAAAAATTATAAAATTAGTAGAAAAAATGTTTAAAAATATAAAAATAAATATTTCATTTGAGAGAAATAATCAAGATGAGTTCAACAACATCTGTTTAGTCTACATGACACATCATTTAGAATTACTATGATTTAAAAAAGAAAATAAAATAAATAATATTAAATTATTATTTTTATACGGGTAAATATCACTTCAAATTAAAGTGAGATAATTTGAAGAAATATATTGTAACCATTTGACATTACGAATTTGAGTTTTGTTACCTTTGTGACTTTGAAAAATAAATATGGAGGGTGACAAATGTTAATAAACAATAGACGTGAGATTGAAGTCGATAGTCATTAAGAGATATTTTGATTCCTACATTGTTTAACATTCATGGATGTTACATTAAATCTCGAAATATATCTTAGAATGTTATTTGATCATACAATTTATTACATCTTTCCAAATTTTTTTCTTTGATTTGATAATGTTACTTCAAAATTTTAATGTTTTGTTTACATGACCATTATAAGTCTTGATTTTGATAATTTACTTTATGTCAATGCTTCCCATGCTGATCGAGACAAAACCAATGTCCTTTGACTCATCTAATTGAGCTCCATTCCATAGAAGTATTGTTTTAAATTTTTTAATTTTTTCTTAGAATTTTGTTATGGTTTACAAGACATCTCTATTTGGGCTGTAAAAATTGCACCTTGGGCTATAAAGATTGCATTCCATGATGTTGAGTAGATCAAGTGTAACATTCTTGGTCATCAAAGCATATATGAATCAAAATGACAATCAGAGTATGCTTAAATCCTAGAAATTAAATATTTTAAAATTTATAATCAATATTTGGTTAAAGAATCTAAATAAAATGAGCATAACAGCATTTATCGCCTCTTGTTTGCTCCTTTTTTTAAAATTATTGCAAATTATGAAAGTGAATATGCATAAATGATAGCAAATTATTTTTTTAATATTAATTATTATATAGAAAAGCAAAATAAGATATGATGAAGTAATAAAATATAAACAGGTATAGCTGATGTAATTATCAAACTAGTGGAGGTTTTGAATTATGTAAAAATATAAAAAAATAAAAAAATTAAAGCAATGAGATAAATTAGATTCTAACATTGTATTACGAGGTACAAATGAGATAAAGCTGAACATATTTGATCATCAAATCAAGTATAAATAGAAATATCATATAAAACATTCAAAAAACATAGAAAATAACATGTTGTAAACATTGAAAATAAATATTTAACCATATAGAAAACATCTAGATGAGTCTAAGAACATTTTTTTTCTTTTCAATCTCAACAAGTTGAAATTTTCTAAAACTTTCAAATTAAATGTGTATAAATAATTATGTAATATATCCGAATCAATGTTTTATAAAGGTCACATGAGTGTAGAATTAGCATTACTTTATGATATTAAGCAAATGACAGCAAAAAATTAATAATTGAGATAAATTATTGAAAAACTTTATACTCTAAGATCCTAATGAGATTGAGTGTAATTTCCTTAATCATCAAAATAAATAAAAATATAAATATCTCAAAATGTTAGTTAAAACTCTAGAAAATTATTTAATACTACTTAACAAATAATGAGATGATAAAGGCTTACAAAAATTCGTCTAATGCATTAGTTTTGTCTTACCTAGATATCATTTTAAATTAATGTGCATTACAAAAGTAAATAAGCATAAATAATAATAATTTATTAATTTAATATTTAGTGAATATAAATTAAATTGAAATGGGATACATTGAACAAACAAAATACAACAAAATAAAAAAACATATGAAAGTAACATTCACATTTACGAATAGAAATATCTATTAGAGCCTACAAAAATCCTCAAATATAAAATATTTAAAAATTTGAAATATATTTAATCATCAAATGAGGTATGAATCAAAATTTTTCATAAAATCTATAAAAAACTTAGAAAATAAAATATTTTAAGAAAATACATAGAATGTTTAATTTGATAGAGGTAATCAAGACGAGTCCAATGACATTCCTTTGCATCAATCAGAGCTCATTTGGATTTTTTTAGAAATTACCAAGGCAAGAACTATAAATAATTAAAAAAAATTTTTAAGTAAGTAAATATCAAACAAAATAAAAATGATACAAATTAAAGCAAAGTAATGTAGCCAAATCAATCTAATGTAATGATCGTATGAGAGGGATTTAGAGTTAAATAGCAATGTAACCAAATAAAAACAAGACTTTATTGAATGATATATTTTTTTGAGAATGTAGCATTCCAAAATGTTAAACAGATTTAGTGTAATATTCATATTTATGAAATGTGTTAAAAATTGAAATTCATCATAAAGCAAGTTATAACCCTAAAAAAATAAATATTTTTAACATAAAAATTTATAATTAATCGGATATAGGTCGTCGAGATGAACACAATGACATTTCTTCTATCTTGATTAGTTGTTCTTTCAAACAATGTAATTTAACCAAATCAAAGTAAAATGTTTAAAAAATGTGACAAATTTTATCAAAGTGTTAAATATCAAGAAACTAACTTGATTATGTGCAAAATGCTATATCATCATCCGAGAAGGAAAAAAAATATCTCATACAACTTACAAAAATCTAATGGTAAAATATATTTAAAAATGTATATTTATATATATAATTAGATATGTCATGTGAACAACTGTCTATTAATATTTGTTTCATCTTGATTAAGCTTCATTCAGAGTTACTACAATTTACCAAAATCATTTAAAAAAAAGAAATTATATGTTATTATTTGAATATTTGTTAAATTGTATTTAAAGGAGCTTGTCAACAAGAATAAAAAACATTTGTTTCATCTCTATCAAATTTTTTTTGAAAATATTATGAATTAAGAAAGTAAATAAGTTTAAATAAAAATAAAATAATATTTTAATATCAAATAAAAACTTATTATAAAATTATTAAGATAAATTAAAACAATGTAATATAATTAAATCAAAGAGTTATAATGATCATGCAATAAGAGATTTAGAGTTACAAATTAATATAACCAATTCAAAGAGAAGAATCTGAGAGATAAACTAAATTTTTGTAGGAAGTTGAATTCCAATATACTTAGGAGTTTGATTATTGCATCTTCACGATCAAAACTGGTACAAAAAAAATTTTCTCATCAGGGGAGCTAGAATTAAAATTTTGTAGTAATACAAGTAAATTATTATAGATATTTTGGACAAAAGATATAAATTCTATAAGAAAGTTGCAATGCAAGATATCAATGATACCAAATGTAACATCTTTGAGCATCAAATCATGTACGATATTACAAAGATCATGTGTAACATTGTCAATCATGAAATTAAGTACAAATTAGAAATGTCTCGTTGATTTTGTAAAAACCAAATAAATAAAATAATCAAAATAATATAAATAAAGGTTTAATCAATACAACTACATTTGTTTCTTCTTAATCTGATATCATTTTGAAATACTTCAAATTACAAAAATAAATAAATAATTGTAATAATAATAATAATAATAATAATAATAATAATAATATTTTTTTAAATAATAAATAGATACATAAAAGTTGAAATAATAAAAATTGAAGTAATATAATGTTGATCAAAGCTTTTTAAGTTTTAAACAAGAGGAGTGTTGGAGTTTCATAATAGTATAACAAAATTAAATCGAAAAAGTTAAGGAAATAAGACAAATTTAACATGAGAGCCATATTTCAAGATGCTAAAGATGTCAAAGGTAACAACTCAAACATTAAGCTAAGTATGAGTCAAAGTTTTAGAAAATGGGATAAATTATGTGGTAAGTTGCTCCCAAAGATATTTAAGAGAACAATATAATTAGTATCAAAAAGAAGAATTAGAGTTAGAAAGTAAAATAACGTAAACGATGTGAAACTTTTTAACGAATGAGATAAATGTTCTGATTTGTCCTCCAAGATGCTAGTGAGTTTGAGGGTAAAATCATTGATCATGAAGAAAGGTATTAATAGAAATTTCTCAAAATGCATGCCAAAAAAATAAGAAATAAAATATTGGAAAAATTCGAAATGAATATTTAATTGGATAGAGTTCATTGAGATGACTTCTTTGAAATGTTTTACTTACTATCAAACCACATTTGTAGTTATTAAGAATTAATAAAGTAACTAAACATAAATAGTAGTAAACTATTTTATCAATATTTTGTAAATATAGATTAAAGATAAAATAATATAAATGGAAGCAATGCAATATAACAAAATCAATGTCATATAAAGATCACATGATTAGAGATTTAGAGTTCATACTAATATAAACAATTCAAAATAAAAAGTTAGAAGAAATTTCATAAATGGTTTGAGAAAGTTGTATTTTAAGATAATAAGGAGATTGAGTATAAATATAAGTTTGTCATCATTTGGAATTAATATAAATTACTAGATTAAATTAACATAAATAAATCTAAATTATTATTATATTCATAAAAATGTGCATTAAAATGTAAATGACATAAATTGAAAAAAAAAGTAATGTAACCCAAATCAAAGATAACAAATCGAAGACATGAGTTGATCTATATAAAAATGACTCAAAAAATGTGTGAAAACATTAGAAACTAAATAATTAAGATAAAATGTTAAATAATAAAATGGATAGTGGTCATCGAGTTGAGTTGAGTGATTTTTATTTCTCCATAATAAAAACTCATTTTAGATAACTACAAATTTTCAATGGGAGAGAGCATAAATATCAATAAACTATTAATATATAATTAAGAAAATGTATATTAAATCGTAAATGAAATAAATTGAGACAATGTAAAATCACCACTTAAAGTGATATAAAGGTGATGCAAGAGAAACATTTGAGTTGCATAGTAATATAAGAAATTTAAAGTAAACATTTTGAGGAAATGAGACAAATTTGTATAGGTAATTTTCTTTCAAAGTGCTAAGTAGGTTGAGTGTAACATCCTTGATCTTTAAATTAGGTAAAAATAAAAATAACTCATAAATCATTCCAAAAAAAATAGAATATATATATATATATATGTGAATATCAAATTAGATTAAGCTCATCGAGGAGAGCCCAATGGTGTTTGTTTTATCTTTGACATACCACGTTTAGAATTACTACAAATTACCAAATAAATAAGCATTCTTAAACTTTAATTATTATATTAAAATTAAATAAATTAAAACTAAAGTTTAAAAGGGATAGATTGAAGTAGTAAAATTAACCTACTAAATATGACATATAAGTAACACTAACATAAATAGCAACATAACCAAATCAAAGCGAAAATTTTTTATCAATAACATAAATTATGTGATAGGGTTGCATTACATGATTCAAACTTTCTTGAGGATAACATCATTGATCACGAAATCATATATTAACAAAAATGTCTCCATAGCAATGCCAAAACTATAGAAAGAAATTATTTAAAAATATAAAAGAAAATATTTAATTTGATAGAATGTGTCAAGTTGAATCTAATGACACCTTTTCATAACAAATAGACTTTTTTTGAAATAATATGAATAACAAAAAATTGACCATAAGAAGTAATAAATTATTTTTCAAAAATAAAATAAATATTTATTAAATGTAAAATAATTGAAATTAAAGTAATGTAATTAACCAAATTAAAGCAATATAAAGATGACACAAGAGGAGATTTAGAGTTACACAGTAAACTAACAAAATAAAAGAGAAAAATTGTAAGGGAATATTGAATTCAGCAAAACTTAAGAGATCAAAGGTAGAATCCTTGATTATCTATTCAAGCACAAATCTAAATTTGTCTTAAAGTGGGCAAAAAATACTAGAAAATAAAATATTAGAAAAATATAATTTTGGATGCTTAATTGGAAAGTTTTTTTTGAGACAAATCTGATGACTTTTGTTTCTACTCTATTGGATCTCATTTACAGCATGAGAAAACTAAAAACGTAAATAAGCATAATTAAGAATAAATGGTTATTTTAATATTAGTTAGATTTATTTTAAATTTAAGTTGAGATAAATTAAAGAAATGAGATAACTTTTATGCGAAAGTTGCTTTCAAAGACAATTAGGTGATTAATGTAGCATCCTCGATCTTAAAATTAGGAATGAATCAATTATGTTATAAAAAAGAATTAACCTAGAAAATAAATTGTTTGAAGAAATAAAATGATTAATTTATTTCATAAAGCTCATCAAGGCAAGCCGATTGGCATTTGCTTCTCGTAAATCAAACCTCCATTAGAAGAAACATGAATTACAAAGATAATTAAGCATAAGTGAGAGTAAATTCCCTTTTTAATATTAAATAAATGTATATTGAGGAAACAATGATACTAGTTGAAGCAATATAACATAACAAAATCAATTCAAAAAAGTTTGAATAAGATGAATTATATAAGAAAGCTAGATTCGAAGATACTAAGAATATTGGGTGTAACATTTTCTATTATAAAATCATATAGAAATCAAATTAACACATAGTACATCCGAAAATATTGGAAGTAATACATTTAGTAATCAAAAGTAAATATTTAATTTGATAAAGCATTTCGTGATAAGCCCAAATTACTTTTATTTTTTTCTTAATTAGACTTCATTTTTAGTTATTATGAATTATCCTAATAAATAAGCACAAATAATAATATATTTTTACTATAATATTAGTTGAATTGCAATAAAGCTAAATTAAGATAAATTGAGTTTACATAAAATAAAAAATAATACAATATCAATGTAAATAGTAAAATTAGAGTTTAATTGTAATTAGTACAGATCAATCTAAAATGAGATATATTGTATCATAATGTTATATTCTAAGTCAATAAGGAGATCAAGGCAAATATTCTGAATCATTAAGTCAAGCATAAATTGAGATATTATATAAAGCTTACCAAAATATTTGAAAATAAAATATTTAAATATGAACAAGCATTATTTAATGTGGAAATCTCATCAAGATGATATTAATGTAATTTATTTCATCTCTATTAGATCTTGTTTAAAATTATGATAAAATACTAAAGTAAATAATGATAAATAATAATAAATTAATATTTTAAACAAAAGAAAATTATATTAAAGCTAAAAAGTGATAAGTCAAAGTAATGTAATATGACTAAATAAAAGAGATTATAACTTGATTGGATGATAACTAATTAAACAAAAAAACATTGAAAAAATGAGAAACATTTGTAGAAAGATTTCATTGAAAAATACTAAGGAAATTAAGTGTAACACAGTTAAAAATCAAATCACATACAAATCAAAATATCTAATGAAATATAATAAAGCAATAATAAATAAAATATATAATTTTTTTTATTATATGGAGTTAGTTAAAACTGGTCCAACACACTAGTTTTGTCACAATTGGACCTTATTTAAAATTTCTTCAAATTACCCAATTAATTATGCATAAACAATAAAAAAATATTATAATATATGATAAATAATTCATAATGTTAAAATGAGATAAATTGAATAAAAGTAATGTAATAAAATAAAAATGACGTAAAGGCAAATAAGAGTAGAATTAGAATTTGATCAAAATATAACCAAATCAAAGCAAAATATTTGTACAATTTAGAAACATTCTACGAGTTAGTTGTTTTCCAGGAAACTAAAGAGGTTAAGTTGACATCTTCAATATTCAAATTAAGTTCAATTCAAAATGGCTCATAAAAAGTCTAAAATAGGGGAAAAGTACATCAAAAACTAAGAATAACTACTAATTAGAAGAAACTTGCTGAGACTAGTCAACTGACATTTATTTTTCTTGATTAAAACTCATTTATATTTATTGCGATAAAAAGCACTTATGCAAAAATAATAATAAATTATTTTTTTAGAATTATGTAATGTATAATAAACAGAAATGAAATAAATTGAAACAACACAATAAAAAAAATCAAAGTGATGTAAATTTCATAATAGAGGTGATTTTGAGTTTCATAGAATTATAACAAAATCAAATCAAAAAATTTCAAAAATGATGTCAATTCTACAAGTAAGTTGCATTTAAAAATCTATAGAGATCAAGTGCAACTTCTTTGATTATCATATAATGTAAGAATAAAAATAACTCAAAAAACAAGCAAATTTCTTAGAAATAAAATACTTTAAAACATAGAAATGAGTAATTAATTTGATAGAGTTTATCAAGAGTGCTCAATATTATTTGTTTCATTTTGAGCACAAATTGTTGCAAACTTTTACTAATTATCAAAATAGTTAAGCATAAATGATATTAAGTTATTATTTTAATATTAAGTAAAATGTATAATAGTTGAATTAGGTTAAAATAAAAATAATGTAATAATAAACAAATCAATGCAATGTAATAATGGCACAAGAGGATAATTAGAGTCTCATAATAATAAAACCAAATGAAATTGAAAAACTCAAAAAGAGAAAGATAAAAAATATGCATGAAAGTTACATCCAAAGATACTGAACAAATGAAGTGTAACTTTATCAATCATCAAATTAAATATGAAGCAGAATATCTTTTAACGTCGTCCAAAATCTTTAAAAACATCCTAAAAATTAAAAAATAACTTTTTATGAGCTCATTTTAAATTATAAATAGTTTAACTAGAGCATAGAAAAGAACTTATACCATTTATATAATAATAACTATGAATAACTAAAAATCAACTTAGAATTGAAAACCAAAGTTGACTTAGGGCGTGATGAGCACTAAATTGTTATGGAATGGAGTTAATAGCATGGTACACATTAGGGTCATTACTATGATCAAAAGAGGATCAAATGTATTGAGCCCTTGATCATGCATGCTAATTCAAGAGATAATCAAGTCAAGCGACTCTATTATATTGGCTAAAAGATAGTTACTCATGGTTTCTTGATCCTATAAGAGGAGAGCTAGATCATAATATATGAATTTATCGCATTAGTTAATTTTTATTATAAAATTATCTTAAGAGGGACATTTTTATATTAAGCACCATAAGGAATCAGATGAAATCTTATATTTTGGAAGGCAGTACAAGTAGATTTTGAGGACTTGAATTTTATCAAGTTAGTCCATGTGATTAGAACTCATTTGTTGAGTCTTCGATTATATCATCTGAAAAGGGTGCCAAGTATTATCATGATTCTCATGGACAGGGGAGTGTATTAGAACAAACATTTGTTATTAAGATATAATTTAAAAAAAATAAACACACGCACACACACACAGATATATATATCGACTTAGTTTGTAGTTGGTGATGTCATTATGTTTGCTAAAAACTAATGTCATTTGTTAACATTATTTACTCAATTGTTATAAACATACTTCTTGGCTATTATATATAAGTTTTGTAGTTTGACTAAAGAATGTTCTATTGAGCCTCTAAATTTGCTCTCTATTGTTTTTGTTGGACAAGGGAGCAAGTGGTTAGTAATAGCCAAGCTAGAGATAATAAAAAGGTGCATTATTTGGATGGTTTACCATCTTCACTTCGTCATCATTAGTGGAAAATTTGATATTTTTTAATTAATTTTTTGTTAGGCATGTATGCTTTATAACATTTATGTTAGTCATGGTAGTTTCTTAAAAGTTTTCCAAAACATCTTTTATATGTATTCATGGTAGTTCTTTAAAATGGAGTAGATTTAAATTATTTATTTATTTTGTGGATATTTTGTTTATTCTCTTACCATAAAGAAGACAAAAATCCTTTGAAAATCCTAACATTATGTTATCTTGAATGATGTTTCTTATAAATTGCATCGGCATTACGTGTTGTGAATATTTGATTTTTGCTACATTCATGATTGAAAAAAATGGGTACAAAAGATACAATGATCTCAAAATGTGAATAATCTGAATGATGGGAAGTCATAAATGTCCATTTGTTTTAATTTGAAATTCCTAATTTAAGAATATATGATTTTTACTCTGGTATTCCTATATCGCTTAATTAGCCATAACTATGATAAGGCAAAACGTCTTGTTATGGCTCTAGTATTTTGTAATCAATGTGTGTATTACACAATATTCTAAGAATATCATAATCTACTTGGTAATTGCTCATGAATTAACGAAAACATTTATCATTACATTATAACTAACACTCTTAGGTGAAGCTTCACACCGACTATGAAGCATAACAATATGAAATTTTTACTTTAGGAAATTGACAAATAGCTTTGCATATCTTCGGAAAGTTTTGCTCATCATAATTGTTTAACTTTGCAGCTTGTACTACCATTTCTATGCGGTATTTCACTACTCCATTTACTTATTCGCGAATGTAACTCAACAAAACTATTATTGTTGTTCGCTTTTGCTTCATTTTTTGAAGTATGTTTGATAGCTTCTAGATTGCCCTTGTGCAACATTAAGGATTTCTATACGGTCCATTTTTGTAACAAACATATGTATATTCTAGGTATTACTCAAAAAAGAGGAAGGAGCATAGAGAACCCTTTAGTTTATAACAATAATTTGTTTTCCATAAAGGGAGAAGTTGATTCGACTATTTGTCTTTTATGATCACTAATAATTCAAAAACAACCAACTTGTCCATTGTGATTATTTGCGTAACCATGATCATTTATGTTGCACAGTTTTATGTGGAGAACACCAACGCACAACTTGATAAGCTTTTCTACCTCATAATTGAATATGGATTAAAACAAGCTAAGCCTTTTAATTGCTCTAGCTTGCTACTTTTGTGTTGGCAAAGCAATGAACAGTCTTAACACATAAATATGACATAATTGATGATGGTGTTTATAGGTTAATTAACTTCCACATGAATTTTTGGGTTATTGGCCAAGCATATGTTCCATGAAATAATAGGATGGATCTAAATGTCATTTCTTTGACTTTGGTGTTTGTTTGCTTGTGTTCACTAATGAGAAGTTAGTAGAATATTCTAGTTTTTAAAGGCACAGTTTCCACATTTTTGGCAAAGATAGACCATACCTTATTTTATTGTTATCAAAATAAAATGCATTGTCCCATTTGTTCATCATTAGAGTTGTGTGGGCACTTTGAATCCTTCTAAAAGTTAATCTCTCTTAAACACTTATAGAATTATAGTAGCCTATTAAAACTTGTTACCGTGGAAATGATTGTTAAATGCACATTTAAAAAATACAAATCATCTATCTTAAAATAACCACTAGAATTTTTGCATTGGTTCCTTACCAGGTTGACTGAATGAAAAAATTTCCATTAGTTATGAGTTTTTTGTTGATATTTTTAGTTGTTTTGTAGAGTTTTGTTAGTTTTAAAACCATCACTTTTTTGCTTTCATGTGCATAATGATCTAAGATATGTTGTCTTGTCTTCTAAATATTAGAAATATTTCCTTTATTTATGTTCACCATAGTGTATTGTTGGTTGGTAATTTCAAATTTTAATTTGCTAAGAATGCATACTTAGCCCCTTAATGTTTTATATAGTTAGAAGAAAAACTTTAGATGAATTGGTCCAGTAGTTCTTATGATATTGTGTAAGTCAGACAAAAGTAAACAATTCAAGCTTTTGCTAACTCTCCTCAAAATCTTCTGAATTTGATAGACTTTCATTAGACAAAACATAAGTATTAGGACTTATACATTACTAATAAGAGTATGTCCACATCCTTTTTCTTTTACCATTTCTTCCACCACCCCATCTTCAAATTAATTTATTTGAGAAGGTGTTAAAAATAATTAATTTGATTTAAAATACTTTATAGGAAAATTGTCTCACTGAAAACTATGTTCTTAACAAATTGATTTCAAGTGTGACGGTCTTTTTTTGTCATAAGTGTCGAAATTTATATGAAGAGATGCTGCATATTGTTTGTTAGAATGTTTTCAATGTTGGACATAGAGTTTAAATTTCCCAAAAAAACATGAGAAGAAAAATAGAACATTTAAAATTAATAAAACTATTAAAACCTATTATAAAAATTTATTCTTATGATTAGTAAAAAAAATTCTTTTAAAAATAAAATGGAAAACATTAGTTGAATAGAAAAGAATAAAAGCATTATTCAATTGCAATTAAAATTAACTTTTTGAAGCCATGATATACAAACTATTGAAAATATTTATTTTTTTAACTTACTAAAATAAAAAACAATACACGAAAAAAGTTATAAAACATAAAAAAACTTTGAGAAAACTTTTAAGTTATCAATAATATACGTAATACATTTTAGCTAATAATTTTTTCAACAATGTAATTTTAAGAAATAGATAATTTAAAATATTGAAAAGATAATTAGAAATTAATAATTTAATTTTAGTTATACATTTGAAATTTTTTTTTATTTGATTATATTTTAACTTGAATTTGTGTTTCAAATTGAAATATGCTAAGAGATACAACAAGAGTAAAATGTATTTAAAAAAATTAAATTTTGAAAATAATTTTATTTAAAAATCTTTTCTTGTAATTGTCAAAACAAAAGTTCCCTACAGAAGCATTCCTCCAACTATTGATATTACAAGCAAACATTGAATTTTATGACACAAAAAGTTAATTTGAAAATATAATATTTTAATTATTTAAAATCACATATTTACATGTCCTTGACAATTCTCTAGAATACATAAAGGATATTAAAAGATATAAAAAAAATATCAAAAAAATTAAATCATATTTAATACTTTATATAATTTTCTTTTCAGGTCAAGAGAAGCTATTGTAGTAAGATAAGCCTAACAGATATGATAGCAATGAAAACAAATGATAAAGTGCAAAGAAAACTAAAGGGAAGTTGTGAGCAAGCAATAATATAGTTTTAATACAAACAACTGTTGTATTTGGTGAAGGAAAATCTTAGAAATGAAGGAGCATGACGTCCATCCCATTGCAGCATTAATTGCAAAAATCATAAATTTAAGTAGTCTTAAATATGTTACAATAAAATGTTTTTCTCTTTCTTAAAGCCTTTTAAAAAATTTCTTTTACAACTAATTATTAACTTTCAAACATTTTAGTGAGAGAGCAATAAAAAAAGATTGCAAAATCTTTTTATGTTGTTCAATTCAAACTTGAATGAACACCTAAGAAAAAAATGAATTACATTTCACATAAGTTAGTAGCCTAAGAACAATATCGCACACTTGCCATGAAGATTCCACAGTCACTTGGACAAAAACACCATACACACTGGCACATATAATCCAACAACAGTAGAAAATAGGACTAAAAATTATTAGAACAAAAGTCACTAAAAATCTTCAAGCCAAAAGATCCAAAAAATAACAAGAAGAAAAAAAGAATACAAACTCAATAGAGGGCCAACACAAAGAGAAAATACAAATCCCAACAATAGAAAAAATTAATCTCATATAACTCTCAATTACAAAGTCTTATGAAAAAAATAACTTTAAGTACTAAGCACATTAAAATATGATTAAATTAATGCAAGATAGATATGAAAATTAACTTATAGTGCTCTTTAATGACTCCAAACAATCCTCAAATACAAATAATCAATTTTTCTAAAATTCAATCAAATTAGACATTATTCATAATTCCTAATTATTCTCTAATCAAAAGATATACAAGCATGATTCTATCATATGCACAACATATAACTATTGGCTAATTTTTGTTAGTGTTTTTAACTTACTAAAAATAATTAGCAAATACCATATCCATATTTCACATATATAAACAAAAAGTCTCAAAATCTAGATTTTCATCTTTTAAGTTTTCACAAGGTGATATAACAAGATGACAACTATTATACTTGTCTAAAGCCATTCA